>CM041297.1:112223292-112625980 GCA_023052935.1 Piezodorus guildinii | reverse complement strand
ATCGGCTTACTCTACAACATTAATTTTTATCCTAACTAAGTTCTTAATTATATTTACAACTTTAGAACAAACCTCAAGAAGATAATAGGTGACAACACTACGATGATTAGAAAAACAATTGAGTTTTTAAAAATCATTTGATTTGTTTAAAAAAATCTAATGTAATTTGTATGTAGATAGAAAAGGGCACTAAAGACCCCAGATGTTTTGTGCCAATAAATAAAATAACCTAACCAACTTTAGAACCACTATTAGTTCCATCTTGGAACTAAACCTTCACCATTATTATTACCAGATATCTGTTGCACTGTGAAGAATTTTTCTTAGTTTTTTTTTTTATGTTAGTTGTGACTGTGATATTAGATATCATCCTCTGGACTAGATACCATCACCTTAACATTTTTTCATTACTTATTTCACTGAAAAATAATCTGCACTGTTCTTGTCTTCCAAATCTGAAGCAGGGTGTATCCATAGCCTTCAACGTTAACCATGGTGTATGCCCAGGTGTATATTTCAACGACATATAGATACCTACTTCAGAAGAAGACCGATATACGAGACTTTTTTTAGACAAAGGACTGAAATGGAGGACCCACAAAAAATTAACAAACGATTAGGACTATCATCATGGCTACTTGAGTAGCGATCACAATTATCCTTGAACACCAAAATCTCTACCAAAAAATTCTTTTTCATACCGTTATGGACATACAGGATAGAGCTATAGGGCTCTGCCAATTCTCCAACATCCGAAGAATTCAATCTTCCCAACCTAAAGTTTTACGAAAAATCATTGAAACATCATTTTGTGTTGATGAAATACTCCATAAGGACTTGGACATACTCACAGTTTCGGATACTGCAGCAGAATATTATAACAATTGCCAAGACAAAATAATGTACATTATGACAGCATGGACCCTAACACTTAAATCCACCACCAATTAGTAAAATACACCCTTACGGCTTTTGCGGCGGTGGTCTAGACATTCACTGATTTAACTTAGCTCTCGGATAAACTTAACTAGTTCAGTTTAAAAAAGAACATAATTACTTATTTTAATTTGTTTTCACAATTTATCTTTTATTTGCTTTATATCACACATTGTATATTCTTTTCCTTATATTCTGTTTTTTTTTAATTAATATTACTAATGTATTAATTTTATTATTCATTTTTTGCATCCATTAAAGCGTTCTATTAGTATAATTTTTAATATTAATAAGTCAATTAAATCAATATTGTTTATCAATTTTATTAAATTTTTTGTTTCTTGTCGGCCAGTGCTTTTTCTGTAGTGGAAGCTCAACTGTAACTATTGATATCTGGTGTATTGATGTCTTGTAATATTGTAGACCTATTTAATTCTTTGATCCTCAATTATATCCCATCCATTTTTTCCACGAATATTGTTTTCTATTACTAAAAGATTTTATTTTTTGATGGACCTGATGTGTGTGATAGAGTGAGGTTGCAAACACACAGCTGGTGGGAGCAAACAGGTTATGTGAAATGAATTAGTCCCTGCTTCAAACATATTTATAGTTTCGTTATTTGGAGGCCCTGGGATCTCTTGGATTCCGTTTTTCCCTTTACAAATGGAGGCCCAGTTCTGGTTTTCTTTAGCAGATTGTAAATATTGTATATAGTTATGATTATGTGTAGGATGTTAATTTATTTCTCACTTTGAATTTATGTCAATTTTAGGTTGTAGTTTTTTTTTTTTTTTTTATAAATATTATATTTTATGTAATTTGAATTTATCATTATTTTCTGTACATATTGTGTAAACGTGGTCTCATATCACTGTTACTACTGTTCATTTAGAAACAAAATTTAATATATCTCAATTAAAAAAAACATATTTTTCACATAGATTTCTATTATTTATTTTCTATTATGTATTTTGTTTTCGCTATACATATTTTGCGCCGATTCTTAATTGATTAATGTTTGCTTATTTTTTGTCTTATTTGCTATTGTTATTAAAAGACGACTTTATTTCCGTGAAGAGAGTTAAATAGTTATATCCAAAAAACAAAATAAAACATTCTAACCTATAACTAATTTATTTTTCTTTTGTAATTTGATAAATCGTAATAGATTTTTTATTTATTTAATTGGTTATCATGATTTTGTTCAATTTTTGTAGGAGGGAATTCTATGAATCTTAGATATCAATATCGTAGAAAAAAACTTGTTATCTTGTTAATTATTCATGTTTTCAATATAATATGTGGTTTACTAATGATGTTTTTGTTTAATATTTAATTGTGTATATTAACATTGCATATTATAATGGAAAGGCCTTTGCAATCAGTCGAAATAACTAATCAAGACTAACACATAAAGTCGAGAATGAAATTTTATAAAAATATTTAATGCTTAGATGCTATAAATAAAGCTGCTGTAAAACGGAATAGATTAAGTCGCTTTATTGTATGTGAAGTTAAAATATCGTAAAATAAGATATGAATTCTACGCTGGTATTCGGTAGCTTTGATGAGCACTCACAGTAATTGCACTTTTATAACCCTTGTGGTTTATTACAGTTTCTGTACCTTTGTAAATAAATTATATATATATATATACAAATTTGATTTATTTCGTCCATAAAATATTTCAAGAATAATCCTAGAATTTGAAATTGTAATATAACGGTGAAGTCAGAAATAGAAATAGGCAATAAAAAAACCTTTGGTATATTATGCTTAACTTTAACCTGTATTTCTACAACCCATGAAGTATTTTAGGTTCAGTACGTATAGAGATCTGCACTGTTTCACGCCCAACGCCTAGCAAGTAATCAAAGAAAATTCAGTAATCATTTGTTCTGACTCGCTCAGTGCTCTCAGAGCCATTTTCAATCCATTCTCAGCAAACCCTATTGTACAGGAGGTCCACTTCGCAATCAACAGATGGAGGACTTCTCAAAAAAAAAATTTATTTGTAATCCCCAGTCATTCCGGAATATCAGGGAACGAGGATGTCGACAGAGGCACATTCACTAGAAGAAATAACGCCCTCTTTTATTTGAGCTGTTTCAGTCGATAAACGCGAAGATCATAGACGAATGGCAACAGTCCTGTACTGCTCCTGAAAACAACAAATTGAAAAATGTCAAACCTACCATCAGCTGCTGGGTCTCATCATAAAGAAAGCGCAGGCATGAGGAGGTAGCTATCCCGCTGAGGACAGGACACTGCGTCTCACTCAAGACCACCTCATGGCACGAAGGGATCCACCTCGATGTCAACTGTGTAAAGTGGCTCTCACAGTAAGTCATATTTTTGAAGAGTGTCCTCGTTATAGTAGGAAATTTGTAAATTGTAGCGTACCACGTAAAGTCTCGGAGGCATTGAGCGATAGTGATCGGGCCGTCGACGGTGTCATTCAATTCGTGAAGAACATTCCTTGTTGTTGTTGTTTTGGTTTTAAGGGCAAAAAACTGCGAGTGGTTATTATTGCCCAAAACATCATCAGAAGACGATTTACTTATACCTATGATGAAGAGAAAAAAAAAATTATAATAAATAAATAAAAAATAAGATAAATAAATAAAAATTGTGAGTAAAATATCAAAAATTGCGTAAAATAGCCTGAATGTGTTAAATGAGGTGATATAAACGAATGTTTTTCATCAATTGAATGACACCATCGACGGCCCGATCACTATCGCTCAATGCCTCCGAGACTTTACGTGGTACGCAACATTTTACAAATTCCCTACTATAACGAGGACACTCTTCAAAAATATGACTTACTGTGAGAGTCACTTTACACAGTTGACATCGAGGGGGATCCCTTCGTGCCATGAGGTGTCATGAGTGAAACGGCAGTGTCCTATCCTCGGGCGGGCGATAACTACCTCCTCACGCCTGCACTTTCTTGATGATGAGACCCAGCAGCTGATGGTCGGTTTGACATTTTTTAATTTGTTGTTTTCAAGAGCGGTCCAAGACTGTTGCCATTCATCTATGATCTTCGCGTTTATTGGCTGAAACAGCTCAGATGATGAAATAAAAGAGGGCGTTATTTCTTCTAGTGAATGTGCCTCTGTTGCTGCTCTGTCGACTTCCTCATTCCCTGATATTCCGGAATGACTGGGAATCCAAAATAGATTTATTTTTTTTGAAGAGTCCTCCAACTGTTTGATTGCAAAGTGGTCCTCCTGTACAATAGGGTTTGCTGAGAATGGATTGAAAATGGCTCTGATAGCACTGAGCGAGTCAGAACAAATGATTACTGACTTTTCTAATGCTGTTCTAGCTAGATGAACTGCTATTAGAATAGCTGTCAATTCGGCAGTAAAAACACTACAAGTACTATCAAGTTTGTACTTGTGAGTTTGGTCACCGTCTAATACAGCGTACGATGTCGATTCAATTGTTTTGGAACCATCGGTATAAATGATTTTGTTATACTGATATTTATTAAGTTCTGCAAGGAAATTTTGAGATATTTCTTGTGGGGAACACTTTTTTTCCTTAGAAACAACATTTAATTTAACATTTCACAGTGACGTGAGGAGGTGACACTGTCCATGGTGGTAGCTTTTTCTCTGGTTTTGTGAAGTGATGCTGCACTAATTCAGAAATAACCCATCTCATTCGATACCAGAGAGGAAGAGAGGAATTTTTCAATATTTCATATTTTCCAGCATTTTCATGTTGAAATAAGGAACTGTTGTCTGGTCGTGTGTACATTTTAGTGATTAGAATGATAGTTATTGCTCTCTCTAACATAAATATCGAAAAAAAAAAATCTATTGGCTTGCACAATTGAGCCGTTGATTTTGAATGTGGCATAACTCCATTTATAATTAATAATGTCCCAACGCAGTTATGTACGTAATTTTAATTAATTTGTGAATCACAAATTACCCTCAGTTTCTGGACGAGTGCAATTGTTAAATAATAAGTACGTTTAACTAATGCAGATAAACAAAGTTTAATTTAAACAAAAAATAAGGCTACTTTAAACATAAAAGGCTCAATTTATACAAAATTTTCCGTTTATTCAATGGATTTTAATTGTTATCTATTAGTTTAACACGGAATTTTGGTTGCCATGAGAACATTTAAAATACTTCCTATTGATTAATTTACCGAGTTCAAAAAACGTACTCTGTAGCAGAACGCTCAATACATTTTTATTACTGGTAAATGTATTATTTTTTAAACTTAATGGGTTAGTAGTAAGTAGTAAGGTTGATTTTTTTTTAGCTTGTAGCAATGAAGGAGATAATTTTATCTTTCTACTATAAATTAATAAAAAAAAATGAATGAATAATGATGTAAAAAAGATTTTTTTTAATTTTTTTTTAAATTTGAATCACAGTAATGATGCATTAAGCCCCTAATTGTGCTAGGCTTAGTCCTTCTTCAGTTACTTTGTTATTTTTAATTATTTTACATTTTTTTAAAACTTCAGGGTAGTATCGTCTTTAATTTAAATAATGAGAAACCTTGATTGGAAATTAATAAATCTATATTTAAGTATAACTCTCTTTATGAACTTTAGCAACCTAATATAATTAGTCATTGAAAAAATTTAAGGTTTTCTGTAGTCCGCAATCTTTTAACTTTTATTTACCTTTATATTACATATATAGAAAGGAAAAGTATTGCATTCGCTAAGATTTTCGAGTTTTAACACGAAATACACGTTTTATAGTCCCCTGAGATCTAATGACCAAGTTCCGCAAAAATTTTTTGTGTTTATATGTAGCCAGTCAAGTTCAAAAACCATAAGTTGTATAAAACTGATAATTCATATTTTAGGAGCGTATATGCCTGAGCTTTCACAGCAACTTATTCAACAAAATTGACAAACCAGAAGAGCCACATTATACTAGCATTTTGCACCTTTTTACGATTTTTCCAATAAAGGCCTCTATCGATTTTCATTAAGCTCACTATACCGTAAAATTTAATGTGATTTGATATGACCATTCATTAGGTTTCATTTTATAAAGAGAGCTTGATGATGCTTAAATATTTTAAAATTTCTTCCTCTATAGTACCATTTTTTTTTTTTTTTTTATTGAGCAATATTACAATCTGTGTACAATCTCAGGACATTTTTAATAGTGATAATATAGTACCATTAATTTTTTAAATAAGAAAAAAAATAGCGGTATTATCTTCTTTAGCATTAATTTAAAAACAATTCGATATTCAACTTAAGTAACATTTTTTTTTTTTATGTGACTTTTTTTTTAGCATAAGAGCAGTAACTTAGATTTATAAGATAGAGTTGGAAAGCTAAAGGTTCCAAAAGCAATAAAATCTATTACGCAAAATTGTAAAAGGTAATGCAGTGCGGTGAATAGTAGATAGTAAAAAGTGTTTGTAGATAATAATATGATAGATTATTTAATGAAATACACGTTTCTATCGAAACTCAGTGAATTCTATATACTTTTTTATCTCTAACTTTATTTAAAAGTTCTTATTGGCCAATTGATTTTAAGAACTTTTATGTAAATGAATGTCGTTTTTTGCACTCACCAGATTTTAAATTTTTTTTAATGTGATTAGTTCTCAAAGTGAGTATTTCTTCTTCTGATTTATAAAAGGAGATGGCCTCGGGTCCTTCTGATTTAGTTTTACTTCCTGGAGTGCTGAATGTCAGAAAAATCAAAGTTTATCTTTATGTCTATATCAAGCTAATAAATTTTAGAGCATATTTACTGATTCTGTGTTTACTTAAACAATTGTAAAAAAAAGATCTGTTTTTTGATTTATAATGGTAGACAATCTTATATCAGATATCTACCATCATTACATTTAACACATAATAAACAGCGAAAACGTCAATTCGCATTGATGTTTACTCTGTTAATCCGAAACTAAGTATTTTCGCAAGCGGATTGGAAATATATTTCAAATAATGTTCTTTTAGGAAAACAAACCAATAAAGATGGAAATAGAGGAAGGATAGGTTTTAAATAAAGGAGCAGACATCCAGGCGGTTAAACCTATTATTCTAGAAGGATTGGTGTTCAGTATATTTTAGCTTCTATCGCAAAAGTTCTTGCGGGTTCGAATCTGCTCACAATCGGTTTCTAAGATAAATTGGATTTCTTAGATAAGTAGGTTCTATGTCCTTCTGGTTGTACGATATTAAAATGGCAATGAATCCTAAATTAATGGGATCATTTCCCCTTTTTTTTCTTAGCCATATGTCTCACATTTGTAAATTTAGACTTAAAATATCTCTCTCACTCTCTCCCTCTCTCTCTCTCTCTCTCTCTCTCTATATATATATATATATATATATATATATATATATATATATATATATATATATGAAATGATGTCACTGTACTTGGTTTCCGCAAATCCCTTGTTCGTGTTTCAATATCATTCGGGGCATTCTTAGCTGAACGTTTGAAAGTAAAATACAAAGTTTAGTTTTTTCTTTGGAAGAGAAAATTAAGTTTTCTATAATAAAGTCATCCCATCTTTTTTCCTGAAAGAGGAGTAGTAATATAGATGTATAATATGCCGTTACAAAGCGCAAGATTTTAGAAAAGTCAAAATGCAAAAGCTATTAGAAGTCTATAAACTTTTGAACATATTGAATATATGTTTGTTTATTCATTTAACGTCACTTTATGGTAATGTGGCTAATCGGACGGTGCTACAGTGGGATTCCTTAATTTTGTCTATCCAGGTTTAAACAAGAATGAGTTTTTTGACCAAGCATAGCAGTAGATCGGGACCTTTGAATATATGTTATTTTTAATGCAATGGTGATTCAGTGTTGCCACCGTACAGTATCGTACAAGTTGCATATATTCTTCCATTGCCAACGTTTCGACCCCCATTGTGGGTAGGCGAGTGGAAAACTGAACTAAACTGAAAACTCAGTTTTCCACTCGCCTACCAGACGCCCTGATGATGACCCACAATGGTGGTCGAAACGTTGGCAAACAATAAATAGTTGAAACTATTTAGTTGTTTCATGTAATGACCGCCACCCGGACTAATTCCTTCCAGTAATTCTTAACGGTCAACTAATTACATCCACAATTCTTTCATTCAGTATGCAATATTTTAGAAAACATATTACATACCAATTCGAAGATAAAATTATTGAAAAATGGTTATCAATTCACAAACTAACATTGTTATTAATTATTTTATACATTTTATTAAAACAGATGCTTCACTGTAAACTGAAGGGGATTCCCATGGACGCTAAATTAACTTTTAAAGTGTATTTTAAATAGTTCTTTTGGAATATAAAGTAGTAGCTAACCGAATAATATATCAAAAACACTCATTCCACAATTATTGTCAGTTACTAAAACATTTTTACATTGACATCTAAAATCATTCAAAACGGTCAGTGATTCTAGAAGCTGTGAATAAACAAATTTTCACCTATGTTTCACATTAAAAACAACAAAAGAAAAAAATAAACCAATTTTGAGTTATTGATGTATTTATTTTATGATTTCTGACGATAGTTAAATATAATTCAGTTGGCGCTACAGGCCTTGGAGGCCTTTGACCGCGCGGTATGGTTTATATTCCACACCGCGATACTCAATGACATATTATAGGGTAGGGTCATCACTCCCTACGCCTATTTTTGTGGGTGGCTATTAATTAGCTGACGGGTCCCACATACCCGGGGAGAAGTGAGTGAATCCCCATTTATTTGTATGCTTGAAAAGAGTCCTCATGGGACTGGGATTCGAACTCACAACTTCAGCGTGGCAGGCTAGCGCGCTAACCACTCAGCCACGGGCTCCCCGAATAGTTAAATATAATAAGGAATAGATACTATAAAATAAACTTTTATATTATATTATATTTATATTATATGATATTTTTCTGCTAAATGCACTTTTTGTGCTTCTAAGCTTTTATTTCCAAATCGATAAACCCTACATTGTTTTTTTATCAATTAGACAACATTCGAATTTTATCCGTGCTTGGCATGTGTGTGTTACTACTCATCTTAAAATGAACTCTAAGACAGCATTCCTTTTTGTTAATTTTGTTGGCTAATTTTGGTAGTATCATTATGCTCCATCTCCTTTATTGCATATGGTATTGATAAATAGTTATTCAAGTCCTTCAAAATTAGACCTTTTAATAATATTAAAAAACAAAACAAAAAACTATACATATCAAACTCTTTGTACTAATAAATGTAGATATTTGTGATTTGTCTAGGCCAATAGTCGTTCAAGCAGGTAATTAGGACGAGATCAAACCTAGCTGTTTTCCAAAAGTTCGAGTACCCACTTTTTAGAGGCTGGAGAGTGTCTCTCTCTCTCTCTCTCTATAATTCTGGGCCGCCACATGGCTGAAATAACAGAATCAACCATTTATATCCAGTATACAATTGAAATATATCAAAACTAAACTTTAAACATTTCAAGTAGCAGAATACTACAAAGCAATAAGTTAAGTCGATTCCTTCATTAAAAAGATTAGTTCACTTAGAGCTTTCTTATCTGTTTCTATTTGTTTTAGTTCTTTCAATACACTGCTTAAAATAATTACAAAACATGCATTTGCCCTATTTTAATTTTTTTTTTAAGTTCTATTAATATCAACTTTAACATATTAAAAATGGATCTTATCGATTATTATCTGATATTCAGTGAATAATGCTGGTTTGTATGGTCGTTGTGATGCTCAGATAATGAAAATGTCAGTAAATGTAGTTAGTTGAATCTCTCATCTAACAGACATTCAAGACATGCTAAATGATAAGGCCTAAGACATGAGAAGAAACTTTAGGGAGTTTAATTTGAAAGTGATGACAGCAGTATGTTTTCATATATCTTTGCCGATGAAGGAGAAGACAAAGTTGCTTTCTGTATAATATGTCATGAAAAACAAGAAGATTAGTCTTCTGCTTTAAATTTAACACATGTAACATACTTGGCAGACCTTACGTGGAGCATATAAATCGCACTATTCCTTTGATGGAATTAATTTTTTATTAATGCACGACGACCTTAATGTTCCATTTATTTTAGACCTGATTCCTTCAAAATTTTCCGAATTCCATCAAAACCTCATTCATCCTAATCCTCTAGCACAATCCCTATCCAGCTCCACTCATCCATACAACCCTCCTAGAAGGTTGAAACGGCAGTGGCCCCGAGACATATTGTAAATATCTATTCTGGAGTTCTGACACTGGTCAGATTCTCCTCTCATGTGCGATGTGTTTGTAGCTATGGCGTCCTCACTCAGCTTCCGCTGGCTCTGACCAGTGATGCGGCTGAAAGGGATGCGCTGGGATCCCCGGATTCTGCTTGTTCTCTGCTTGAGGCGGACTCCGTCCGTGGCTTCCCAGCGAATTGTATATAAGTACGAGTGTGTTCATGTTTTGTTTATTTATTTGTTAACCTAGTATTTATTTAATTTATAAATTTTGCTATTATATACCTTTATTAATTTTAGTTTCATTTCATGTATTTTGAATTTTCTGTTGTTTATATAGTAAATATTGTATGAATGTTATCATGTAGCAAGATTATTACTGTACACTGCGAAAAATTGTAAGATATCCGAAAAAATAAATATATATTGGGTTGATGCAAAATTAATGCAGGTTTCCTCTATTGCAATATCTTAATTCCAATTGTGTAAACAAAGCTAATCCTAACATTGATCATTATTATACCAAAACAAACCTTATCTAATACCCTCTCTTTCACCATGAATTTGTTTAGTAAAATCGTTTTGTTCAGTGTGTTCAAAGGTCTTGAATCGAAAATGTCAAAGTGCGATTTTCGTCAAATTTATTTTTACGAATTTAAATTAGGGCGCAGCGCTGCGCAAACGGCTCGTAATATTAATGAAGTGTGGGGTCAGGGGGCTATTAATGAGTGCACGGTGCAGCGTTGGTTCCAGAAGTTTCGCAGAGGAGATTTCGAAGACAAGGAAGGTCGGGGCCGTCATCTTGCTCTGGACAACGACCAGCTGAGGTCAAAAGTGGAAGAAGACCCAACCAAAACCACACGAGAAATGGCGGCGGAACTCGGAACTCAAAAATTGCAACGTCTTTGCCCAGCATTGATGAATCGGAAGGGGCCGATCCTGCTCCACGATAACGCCAGACCACACGTTGCACAACCAACGCTTCGACGACTGCACGAGTTGGGCTACGAAGTTCTCCAACATCCGCCTTATTCACCTGACCTCTCTCCTACAGACTTCCACTTTTTCAGGCATCTGGACAACTTTTTGAGGGAGAAAAATTTTCAAAACCAGGACGACATTTAAAATTCTTTTCGTGATTTCATTGAGTCCAGGGATTCGGATTTATTTTCTGGTGGAATAAGAAAGCTTGTTGAACGTTGGCAAAAGTGCATTGATTCAGATGGAAATTATTTTGATTAAATATATATGGTTAAAGTAAAGATATGGCGTATTTAAAATACCTACTAAAAACCTGCATTAATTTTGCATCTACCCAATATTAATATAAATTAGCAATTGAATATTGGTCTGCTATTATCCATGGTTTTCTTCAGAATAACTCAAATATATCTCCTGATATATATCTTATAACTGTGCACGCACAAACAAGAAAGAAGTGCTACCAAATGAAACAAGAGAACATTTCCCAAAAGGCTAAGAAGTTAAACTCTCAAAATAATAAAGTAAGTGCCATACAAAAAATTTAAATTTATTATTTCTAAGAAAATTCAGACATTTCAATGAACTATTACTCTTCTATCGTTAGGTTTTGGATTTTCCAGATCTCAGAAACAGTTCTTCATTCAATTACTTTTAAATGGTATGAAACATGCCTGGCTTTATTGGCCAATCACGGAAATGAGAAACCAAGATTTGGAAAAACAAAAAGGATGAAAAAGAAAGTTTGTGTGTCTCATAAGTATCAGGTCATATTGTGGAAGTAGATACTAAACCCCAAAATAAATAAAAACATTCATAAGACATATAGTCTGATTGTCAACGGTTAGGGAGGGAAATCAAATGTTTGCTGTTCAATAAAAATGATGGTTAAGAAAAAGAAAACAAATCTAGTGCGGGCAACACATGACTTCCACTTACATCGGCAGCTAAAACCAATTAAATAACCTTATATTAAAAAAACTTAAATTTGAAAACAGTCTTAATTTAATTTAAATAAAAATTGTATTGAGTTTCGTTAGAAGCATATGATTTATATTAAATAATATAACAATATTAAATTGCTACGAATAATAATAAGTAATAAGTTTATGCATTATTTGTCTCTTCACTTTAGCTTTTTCAATTTTGTGTGTAAGATAATACTTTTTCTAAAATCTTTCTCTTCCCAACGGTATATTAGGTGTACTCACTACGTTTGCTATAGCATGCTATTTGTGCTATTGTGCTAAACCCATCAATTTTATACAGGAAACTCGACGGGTTTAGCAAAATAACACAAATAGCATGCTATAGCAAACGTAGTGAGTACCCCTATTATACGTATATACGTGTATTATTGTTCTCAATATTAAAAAAACTAAAAATTAGAATAGGGGTACTCACTACGTTTGCTATACCATGCCATTTGTGCTATTGTGCTAAACCCATCAATTTTATACAGGAAATAACTGTAGAAACTTGACGGGTTTAGCAAAATAACACAAATAGCATGCTATAGCAAACGTAGTGAGTACTCCTAATACAGTTTTTTTTTCCCTTTTCTCCTTTATTTATTAATCAAATTTGTTCAATTTGTATATTTAGCTGTTTTTTATCAAAGTTACAAAATATACAAAATTGAGAGTAATTTAGGGGATGAAAATTTAAACTATTGAGATTTAAGCCCTGTAAGGCTGTTTTAATCAGAATTTAACCAAACCATATTAAAGCCTATTAAATGTTGAATTTATATAGTGAGTTTAATCAAAATCGCCATTTTGGAGAAAATTGTGAAGAGGTGTAAAACGCATGATATAAAGTGGATCTTCTGTACGCCGATTTTGATGGATATGTTGCTGTAACATCTCGGGAGTATAGTTGTCTCAAATATGAATTTACAGTTCCGTACGTTCCTGAAATCATCTAATCTAATCTCTCCGTTTCGTGGAGGTGGACTTCACAAACACACACACACATAGACCTGCTTGCGGAACTTGATTATTTGTACTCATGGGACCCTAAAACTTGCATTTCCGTCGAAAACTAGAATTCGAAAATTTTTAAAATCGCAATACTTTCTCTAAATATACTTTTTCCGCAATATTATTTCATAAATAACTAAGCGAATGTAACACACACACACACACACACACACACACACACACAATATATATATATATATATATATATATATATATATATATATATATATATATATATATTTGTTAGTGAGTAAGAATTTTATTAATGTATTTACGTTGCAATGAACTTAATAATGAAAACAGAAGCGATTATATTCCTGTTGCATGTTTCGACCAGGGATGATGAATAGTTAGTAAGCGAGCATGCCATGTTCCAAACCCGTGATAATATGAAGTAATTATTCCACTAAACGGTCAAGAGAGACGTCAGAAATAATTGAAACATCTGTAGCCACTGCACGGCATCTGCAGATCCAATCATTTGCAACATTTGTATGGAATCTCGGGATAATATACAATTCATGAATATTACAGAGCATTAGCTGTTTGCCAATTTTCTCTCAAGTGGCTGTTATTTTCGGATTTCGACCGAGATTGGGGGAGGGAGTGGAGAATTTCGCAATTATTTCAGGCCTCACGAAACCACGAATCACTGATTAGATTGTATTCGATATGAAAAAAAAGAATGTTTTTATCATAAATAGATTCTCGTGATTATTTAGAATATCGCTATTTTCTCATCGAAGCATGTTTTTGCGAGAAAAAAATCGTGCAAAAAATGATTCGGTTATTGTATTTTATTTTTTATCTCTCTAAATATTAATTTAAACTTGTCCAAGACACGAGGAAAATTAGCAATGGGAAATGCTGAAATGTGAGGCATGAGGAAAGATAGGCACTCAGGAGTAGGAGTGGGCATAAACGAATGACGATTATCGGATCATTCGATTATTTCAATAATTCGGATTAATCGATTCGGAGAATCGAATGATCATTCGAACTAAATTGTTTAACGACCCTTTTTTTTTTTTTTTTTTTTTGTTGCTCATCGCATAAATTATATGCATATTTGCACCTAGGCTCAGCCAGTCAGCCATCCATATCGTCTTTTCAGAATGCATATTATTCATTCCATCATTCGATTATTTAAATCATCAAAGTCGGATCATCCAATAGTCCGATCATAAAATCATCAAAATATGACGATCATTGGGATTATACCCACCCCTACTCAGGAGTACACCTTCCGGAAGAGTATGTCGATGAGGGTTAGCGTATGTCTGTGTAACGGTTAATTGAATCAATTTGGATTTTTTAGAATAAAATATTTTTTGCAATTAGATCAATGTTTATACTATGGTGACACATACAAAACGAGTCCGTTATTCATTTTCTCTTTAAATACCCTTAGCATATGGACGTGGTGAGATCTTTTCCATTTGAAATCAAGAAAATTACTATCAAGCAAGTGTTTGGAAAATCTTTAATTGAATTAACTAATATAATTGTGTTATGTATATTAAAGGTGTTTTAGTTATTTTGTAATATTGTGAATAAAATAACAAGTGTTCTAATTAGATTGTTACAGTTGAGTTGAATTGCTCGAATAAATAAGTCTGTGAAAATTTATCATTCTGTATTTCTTTCGATTTCAAATATTTAATTATTCCTTCTCCCCAATAACAAAACAATAATTATCAGATGAATATGGCGTTTGAGATATCGAAAGCTACTGGATTATTTTAATAAACAGACAATTAAATAAGGACTGTCTTTGAGTGCGTCTTACCTTACTTAAATGAGATGTTTTACTAGAATTGAAAATAAATTACATGTCTATTGAGGAGCTTTTGCTAATAAATCGTTTTTCAAGGACTTTAAAGACTAGGCGGTAAGAGAAGAGATATATAAAAGTTCATAAAAGCAAATGCTTGTGAGATTACACGCCACTAGCGGGAAAAGGAAAAAGTATTATTGTTTTTAATAAACTGTGATGATAACATCAAACATTACTTTTTTAAATCCTATATTTCATTAAATGTTATTTAATAAAATAAATGAATGAATGAAGAATGGATGAATAAAGCCATTATAGCAAGAATAACATTTAAAATGTAATATTCAATTTGGGTTCTAATGTAAGTGAAAAATAATATTAATATATACACCTAATAAATAACCTTAACTGCTTACAACATTTACATAATATTTATAGTAAATATATTTACAATATATCATCCCTACAGGCCTCTCCTTACGGAGGTGATGGTCTAACTTCCCGGTGCAAAACCTACTGGGAAGTGGATTTAATAAAATAACAAAATTAAATGATAACGTTATATAAAAACAAACAATTGTAATATTCAAATTATGGAAACTTATATATTTAAATATAATAAGCATTATTTATAATAAAAATTTAATATATATATATATATATATATATATATATATATATATATATATATATATATATATATATATATAATTTTATAATATGGTTCTTGTAGATGTTTCATTATTCAACGAATAATGAAAAATCTACAATAAAGTGAGTAAGAGTGTATGATAATTCACTATCGCTGACATCACACCAAACCACACATTTTCTTATTTTACTTTCCTTTACCTCGGCGTGTAGCGTGAACCTAAGATAAAACCAAATAAAGAATTTCGATATAACTAAATAATTAATAATGATTGAAGGCTTAGCGATCATTTTAAATAAAATATGCCAGAGGTAGATATTAGGGCTGATTAATTTCTTCCAAATACTTAATTTTTTATTAAATAACCAATTTAACGTTTCGGGATCTCACTCACATCATCAGGACTCTGTTTTTTACTATTTTGATTTTAATTTACTATTTTGATTTTAATTTTAATTTCCTATGCTGATGTCACTTTTGTGTTATCAGTCAATAATGATCCAACTATTGCCTCTTAAACTCTTCAATCCCACATCAGAGGTATGGTGTCAGAATTGGAGAATCAAAATCAATTCCAACAAATCCCACCAAATTACCTTTACCCTTCGTCGTAAGCCCATGACATCCTGTCCTACAGTGCCCTTTAATAATATTCCGCTTGTCCCAATTGAACAGATTCGCTATCTAGGACTCCTACTTGACAAACGTTTAACATGTAATCCGCACAGAAGACTGAAACGACAAGAAACTGCCCGTCCATTTCGCTTACTTCAACACTTACTTGACAGACGCTCTAAACTTCCACTTATATTCAAAAGGCTCATCTATATCACCATCATAAGGCCTATCTGGACTTACGGAGTAGAGCTTTGGGGCTCTACTAAACCATGAAATTCTTCCCGTATTCAATCCTTACAATCCAAAATCCTTCGGAAAATTCTCAACGTTCTTTACTTTGTCACGAATAAACTCATAAATAAAGACCTTAATATCCCATATGTTTAACACTCTACTCCCATTATATCCCACTAGTTTCAATCCTTGCTTCCTCTTCCATTCCTGACAATCCTCCGAGGCGTCTGAAAAGGAGATGGCCTCGAGACCTTCTAGTGTAGATTACCCAGTGGAGTGTTGCCAATGGGAATCTACTCTTCATGTCATTTTCATGTATTTCTGTTAGCTAATTTACTTGATGTATTAACTAATACAGTTGTAAATTTCAATAAATTATTTTAAAAAAATAATTTTAATTTATTTGTTTATCCCAACATTGACACTGATACAAAAATTAAAAGGCAAATCAATAAAAATAGTCAAAATGTGAAAAATCATATTTGAGCAGGGTATTGGTTGAGGACAAAGATCTAAGCGATACCCTGCTCAGATATGATTTTTCACATTCTGACTATTTTTATTGATTTGCATTTTAATTATTGTATCAGTGACAATGTTGGGATAAACAGATAAATTTCAAAATAGTAAAAACCAGAGTCCTGATGATGGGAGTGAGATTCCGAAACGTTGAATTGGTGATTTAATAAAAAATGATAAGTGTTTGGAAGAAATTAATCAGCTCTAATATCTACCTCTAATATTATTCTAGATCTTCCGTTCATAGGAATGTATTGATGTAATCAAATATGTCATAATGTCAATTTCGTAAAAAAATGTAATTTATGATTTCTGGATATCAGTGAATGAATTCTTTAATTGTCTCTCTCTCTCTCCGTTCAATGTTTCAGTCACCTATTAAATTTATTTTATAATAATTAACGCAACCTGAATCACTTCCTCTTTATATCATTGTTCCATCAGAAATTCGTTTTCAATCAGTACATGAGTTAACTGCATAATTAACTCATAATTACAATATAAACACACATGTATTTTGAATAATTAGTAAATATTCACTCGTTAACACACATAACGTTAGGAGTAAATTAAATCTTTTTCCTATTCATTTTAATTTACCCCGTTGAGGCTGAAGTTACAATAAGGCTGTTAGCAATCGTAATTGCATTATAAGTTAATCAGGAACTGAAGTTGCATGTTAACTAACCGACAGAGTTTCAGAGGAACTGCTAACTACCCCCAGTAGGGTAGCAATTACGTGGGCTGCTGGAAGTACTGGAGAGAGGGTCATCCGGCTCGTTAGGGGCTTACGGTGGTATCTGGATGGCATCAGGATGGTATCGGATGACACCGCGTTGCAGCTGTCGGCTGAATCATCGGAGGTGTGTAAAGTTAATGGGTCCGTTCAATAGGACTCTAAGAGCTTTATATATTTCTCTTTAATCAGTTCCAATGTTGTTTTATCTCCCTCTTCTCTCTCAAAAAAAAAAATAAAAAAAAAATGGGTAGCTAAAAGAATGGAGTAGCTGTTTTCATTACCGGGACCCTTCAAAAGACTAATTAGCTGATTGCTTGAGATAGGAACGAGTCGCTTTGTAACACAATGAGATAAAATGCTGTGAAAAACATCTGCTTTCTTTTCACGTTATATAAAATTATTTGTTTTAGATGAGACTGTAACATATTATGTTGTTTCAGAACGCTATATGATTTAAAATAAAAACTCCATTAAGATTTGTTCCATAATAGAAAAAAAAGTGATACAGACGTTGAAAATAGTCAAAAATACAATGCCATTTTGGTTTATTATTTAAAAAATAAACCTTCCTAATCAATCAACATTTTTTTTCTGGAAATTTCACCTATATATAGGCCAATAACACAAGTATTTTTAAATATAGAGAAACATGTGAAGAGTAATAGAATCAGGACACTGTGATGAAAAATAAAATTGGAATTTCATGTGGATACCCGTTAATAATCAGATATAGCTTATCGAAAGATAATTTAATTCGCTACAAAATAAAATTAAATTTAAAAAAAAGAATCATTAAAATTGATTAGGACCGCGTTTTGAATTCAGCAGTAGTGATCCTTTTCCTTGAATATAAATTTAAGATGTTGCTGGTTTGTTTCTATATGAACTTTATTACCATTATATTATTATTTGTTTAGTGAACTATTGTGTAATAATTTTCAGCGTTTTATAGATTTGGCATTTATAGAAATTAAAAATCTGTTAATGTTATGCAAAAATTCAGCTTAAGAGAAAAAGAAAATGAGTATTTTCGTAAGATAAAAATGGTAAATATCAAAATGTTGGTATCGAGAAAAAAAAAATCCCTCCTTTAAAATGAAATAAATTCACAGAGAAAATAACTAAAAATCGAGTGAAAATAAGTCTCACTATGTATTATGCATTTTTTCGAAAAAGGCTTAAATGATTTTGATTATACTCCCTACATTGGTGTAAAATTTTATAGTATTTAATATCATATTTGATTTCATTATGATTGAAATAGTCTGACAGGGCTTATTTGCCAATATTTTAAATTTTCTTCATCAAGAATCAGAGTACTTTTAATTTTGTAGACTCGAAAAAAATAACTATAATGTCTTCTTAGCATTGATAAAAGACCTGAAAATATGAAAGTGGACTGACTTTGACAACCAACAGAAGACGAAAACAGCAGAATTATTTTAAAGCGAATTATTCCTCCGAACGTAAGAATTGTAGTGATATAGATATATAATATACCGTTCGAAAGTTAAAGATTTTAGAACAAAGTTGTAGGATGTATAGAACTAATATAAAGGTTTTCATCGAAACAACATAATTCATATTTCAACTGTTCTGTTTTTAAACCTGACGCTACAAAACATAAATGTTATACATTCTCATTAATGTGCTGGCTGAATTTAATTAATCTTTTGACTACACTGATTAAAATATCAGTATAAGATTAATTGGTAATGATATTATAAAAAAGATAAAAACTAAAAACAATTATTAAATATCGGACTTAAACTTTCAATAAAAAAAGCTCCTGGCTATGATCTCATCACATCCCATATCCTGAAACTGCTCCCCAAAAAAGCCATACTCTTACTCACCTACATATATAATGCCACACTTCGTTCTACCTACTTTCCTGATCCTTGGAAATTGTCCATTATCAAAATGATTCCTAAACCTAAAAAGTCTCTAGAAAATCCTTCATCCTACCGTCCTATCTCTCTTTTGCCCATCATGGGCAAGATACTGGAAAAACTCCTCCTAAAACGTTTATATCCAATCCTTGACATTCATCACGTTATTCCTGGCCACCAGTTTGGATTTCGCTCATCCCATTCCACTATACAGCAGTGTCACCGAGTGGTGGATGTGATATATTCTACATTGGAGCGTGGGATGTATTGCACTGGAGCCTTCCTCGATGTGGAACAGGCCTTTGACCGAGTTTGGCATCCAGGACTGCTCTACAAACTTCGTCACTTCCTCCCTCCTATCTACTTCTTATTAATCCGTTCCTACCTAACAGATAGAACCTTTAAAGTAAACCATAACCTTTCCTTCTCCGCCATATTTACTCAGAACGCAGGTGTGCCCCAAGGTAGCATCCTGGGTCCAATCCTTTATACCATATATACAGCTGATATTCCTACTCATCCTAGCACTGTCCTCACTACATACGCCGATAACACATGTGTGTTATCTGTAAACAATGACCCAACTATTGCTTCCCAAACCCTTCATTCTCACATTGTTTCCATTGAAGAATGGAGTCAAAAGTGGAGGATAAAAATAAATCCTACTAAAATAAAAATAAAAATAAATGGGTACCTATATCACCAAGACCAGGATGGCTGTCTTCCACCCCGGAGTGCACACCTTTAGTCATGCGGCCCGACCTGACTGGACATCCACACTTGACCTACTCCTGACCAGGGACCTTCACACTGTTACTGAGTGCCTAGCGCTCCCATACGGACCGTCGGACCACCGGCCTGTGCTATATGCCTTTGAGGGAACTCCAGCAACACCACCCGCGAGCAAGTTCCTCTTCCACAAGGCCGACTGGAAAGGATATAGGGCTAGTGTGGATGATACCCTACCAAAGATACAGTACTTAAGAACTGTTAAAGAGGTGCAGAAGGCGATCTCGGATATCACCACCACCGTCCATGTATCAGCCAATCTTACCATACCAAGGTTTAGTCCTCAGCCAAACGCCTTCAGGAAACCACCGAGCCACATTCTTGCTCTCATTGCACAAAGGAACAACCTGAGGAATATTTTCCACCGAACTTGTGACTACGGCTTGAAACCGGCCATCAATGCGATGACCCGGCAGATAGCCAGCCTCATGCGTGAATGGAAGACTTTCCTATGGCACGAGTAACTCCGTAGGACTCATGATGATCATCGTCAGTTCTGGAGACTTGTGAGGTCACACGTTACTAAGAGGAAGAGTGTACACCTTACATCAGGTGGCACCCTATTATCCCCTGAGGAACAGGCTGAACTCTTGGCCGATTCTTATAAGGCGAGGGAAGATGATCGGCTGTTAAATGCTCCCACACTACCTGCGGGAAGACCAACGTCCCCTAATGAAAAGAGGATATTCTCCACCTTCGGACAGCTTGAGTCGGTACTACGACGCACCAAGGGTAACAAGGCTTCGGGACTGGATGATATTCCGTATGTACTATTGAAGATGCTACCTCGGAGGGGTAAAGCCTTCTTATTAAACATTTTTAACTCCTGTATGCGGATCTCATACTTCCCCGATGACTGGAAGCAAGCGATCATAGTGCCGCTACTTAAGCCTGGGAAGAATGGAGACTCACCAGAGCATTATCGGCCTATCAGTCTCCTTTCGCATATGAGCAAGGTGTTCGAGAGGCTGATCCATCACCATCTGCTAGAGCACTGCAGTGAGGAGTCCATCATTCCACCAGAACAGACCGGGTTCTCACGAGGCGTAGCCTGCGATCATCATTTAGTGAAACTTCAGAGGCACACCATAGAGCGTATGACGAAGAACAATGAAGCCACGGCGTTCATCTCGCTGGACTGCACACAGGCGTTTGATTGCGTATCCCACGAGTTACTGCTTCGCCAGTTGGAAGACTATCGTTTTCCAGCTTCATTATGCCGATTGATCAGAAGCTACTTAAGCGGGAGATCCTTCGTCGTAAGGGTAGGCGATAAATTGTCAACTTCAAAGGACACCATTTGTGGGGTTCCTCAAGGTTCTGTATTGGGACCACTATTGTTTGTGATCTTTACAGCAAAAGTGATCTCAATGAAGCACCCAATGGCACTGGTAGCAGCTTACGCCGATGACATTGGCATCTATGCTTCTAGTATGAGACCGAAAAGGGCTCTCACCCTGGCACAAGGAGCATCGACCACTATTGTAGATGAGCTGAAGGAGATTGGCATTAGGGTGAACCCGAAGAAGACAGATGCTATTGTCATGTCGTTCCAGAAGGGGAAGAGCGCTTTGCCCACTGATTTTAAAGTGAACGGAGAAACACTGCCAGTCTCTAATTCAATCCTCTACCTGGGCGTCACTCTAGATAGGCACCTCACCTTATCTAGTCACGTACGGGAACGACTCAAACTGGCCAGGAGAAAGATCTATAGACTTAATCATCTACTCACGTCACCTCAGCTCTCACTGAGGCTGAAACTACAGATCTACAAGGCTATAATACGTCCGACTATGCTCTATGGTGCGCCCTTGATGCGGCATCTGTTTAAGTCCACTCTCAAACAATTACAGACGTTCCAGAACTCCATCCTTCGGCGGATTGTCAGAGGTACCAACTTACAGAGGGCCAGAAACCATATCCTTCATCAGGAATTAGTATTGCCAACAGTGCCTGAATATATCAGCCGGAGGCACATTAAATTCTTTGATGGGCTGAAGGCCTGTGCTAATCCATTATTTTCTGATATCACCCCACCACCCAAGCCTGGGAGGTGGCAAGGATCACTACCTCTCGTTGACGTTGTCGCCGAGGGAAGGAGTTCGGACTATGTCTGAACTCAATTTATTGCCAAAACCCTGAAGAATGGTCCCTCCCATTTTGCAATGGATAAATAAAGGCTTAGAAGAAGCCCTTGAAAGATTACTAGTGCATCCAGCGCATATAGCAATCCTCTTTAGAATACCTCCGGGTAACAGAAGGACAAATCTGACAGCTATACATATTATATTTGTATTTGTATTTTGTTTGAAAAAAAAAAAAAAAAAAAAAAAAAAAAAAAAAAAAAAAAAAAAAAAAAATCCTACTAAATCCCACCAAATTACCTTTACCCTGCGCCGCAAACCTATGTCTGCCTGTCCCACTATATCCTTTGGCAATATTCCACTCACCTCAGTTGAACAGATCCGATACCTTGGACTGCTTCTTGACAGACGACTTACTTGGAATCCTCACACTAGACTGAAACGACAAGAAACAGCTCGCAGATATCGCTTATTACAACATTTACTTGACAAACGTTCAAAACTTCCCACCTACTACAAAAAACTAATTTATATTACCATACTTAGCCCTATTTGGACATATGGAATTGAACTATGGGGATCCACCAAGCCATCAAATTCCTCTCGCATCCAATCCTTGCAATCCAAAATCCTCCAAAGATCCTAAATGCCCCTTACTTTGTCACCAATAAAATAATCCACAAAGACCTGAATATCCCATTAGTTGCAGACTTAGCCCGAATTAGATATACTTCCTTTCACTCCAAATTACCACTCCACCCAAACCCACTTGTCCGCAATCTCTCATCTCCTTCTATTCCTGATCATCCTCCGAGGCGGCTGAAAGACGATGGCCTCGAGGCCTCCTTGTTTGAAAAACCTTTGAAGTGCTACCAATGGGTAGATTCTTCTCACGCCTATCATGTCCATATCTCATGTGTGAACAGTCACATTTACTTGGTGTATTTTTTGTGTTAATACAGTTGTAAATATCTCTATAATAAATAAAAAAAAAAAAAAAAAAAAAAAAAACTTTCAATATATTAACAACATTTAAAATCATAATCTTATAAATACTTTTGTACATCTAGATTTGTTATTAAAATCATTTGTATATATTACAATTTTCAATATTTAAATAATATACGTTATTTTATCCATATTTATTTTCTAGAAGGAATAGTCGTGACATGAAAGTAAATAAAACAATTGAGTAGTTTCAACCATTTAATTTCTGCCAAAGTTTATTTTCTGAGTTACCACTCCCTTACAAAATGATCCCTGATGATGACCCAAAAATGGGGTCGAAACGTTGGCAGAAAAAAAAAAAAAAAGAAAATACCACTGTCACTTCTGTTATATTCATTTCAATGTCATATAATTTAACTAATTAAAATATATGTATATTCTAGGATAACGAGTAATAAAGTGGACTAATATTTAATTTTTAATCTTACTCCCAAACTGTACTGCTAATGTTTTTGTATGTCCTAAAAAATATTGATTGATATTTAATGTGTTCGATAAATATTAGGCCGTTCTACTAAAGAAATCTTAGATATATTTTTTTTAACAATTTATTTAATTTCTAGTCATTGCAACGTTTTAGTCTTAATAAATATGTTACCTACCAATTAAAAATAATTTATTATGTGTTGATATTAGATGTTAAAAATGTATAAATGCAATAAAACTTTAATTGATTACAGAAGCTTGAAAATGGCCCAAGAGGCTGAAACGTTGCAATGACAGGAAATTAAATAAATTGTTTAAAAAAATATACCCAAGATTTCTTTTGTAGAACGGTCTAATATTTATCGAACAAATATTCAACCAAAAGAGCAATTACGACAATGATGAGAAAAAAAAAAGATATTTAATGTATTTTTTTTTTTTTAGTAATATTTCTGAAGATGTGGCAAGTCATGGATCTCTAAACGCCCAATAAATAAGTATCAATTTGTTTATGTAATAAAAAAATAAATTTATAATGAAGATATAGTTCTAATCAATTATATAATATTAAAATTGAAAATTGGAAATAATATTTTTTTTTAGTGTTTGAAGTTGGATTTGAAAGATGGAAGATTTGTATTTTCTTTTTTGAAACAATAGTAGAAATATTGACTACTCCAACTCAGATTGCTTTTTCGCGATATGGAATTGTAACAACATATTTGTCTTTGATATTGTTCTATATTGAACTCTTTCTCCCCTACAGAGGAAGAGGAGCAGACTGTACGCCCACAGAAGTACCATCCAATAAAGTCGCCGATGCCCTAGAAAAGAAGCGGCGGTTAGGTAGATTCCTCCTTGCGATTGTCCCTCCATCATCCTAACTGCTGGAGCCTCCTCCAGGCCTGGAGGTATAACACTAAATCAGGAGTTGGCCTGGAATCGTGTTTACATCCGCCCCTGCCGGCCCCCTCGTCAAATATTAGCAGGGGGTCTTAACACTACTCAAATTACGGTTCCATCTCTTATATAACTTCCACGTGCACATATATCCCTCTATATTGAGTTTCTGTTAATTCCACATTTGCTTCAGGGGGTTTAAATTATTAATCTCTAAAGAAAATAATGTGCGGAGTTTTGCAAAATTAACCTCATTCTCTACTGTTTAGATATGACTTTATTTTTTCTCCTATTATATTTACTACCATGAATTATTAGAAAATCTGTTGCTCACAACATATGGTTTTTACTTACCTCCATTGTTAAAATCTATTTTAAAAATCTGGTGCATGCAACTCACGACTTTCACTTACCTCCATCGTTGAATTTAATTTAAGAATTTTCAAATACTGCGATAAAATACGTTTAACAAAATGATTAAATTCATTTTCGATATATATATAAACACGTGTTTTAACAAAAAATCTATTACATTATCTAAAACAATCAGTTAGTTTTGTTGGCCTTTCATCACCGTTAACCTTCACAATATTGAGCATAATAGGATAATATTTTTTCTAAAATCTTTAGCTTTTAACGATATATAGTAATAATTATAATTTATTTATTTATTCTGGGATATGTCCCTTTTGAATAATATAAAACACAATAATGTGAGATTTACTGTCTTAGAGTAAGATTAAAAAAAAGAAATATACGTTGAATAATAATAAGTAAAAATAAAAACAATAAGACAAATGAAAAAAAATAAAAATGTTATAGACCAATATATATCTTCAAAAACTAATGGATGTAAAAATATTTGTAAAAAAAAAAAATACAAGTGATGAATTAAAAATATAACAAATAAGTAATTATCATGTTCCCATACACAACCTAGACCAAAAAATAAAATAATTTTCTTACGTAGAAAAAAAAAAAATTAAGAAACACTTCTATAACTTTTTTCTATTTACATGTTTTCATGGAAACTGGATCAGTCAGAATTGTTTGGAAATTTAATGGACAGAAAGTAATGAAATATATTATATTCGAAAGTCGGAAGGGTAGTAGAATTACGAATATCAGAAGGAATATAGTTCCATAGGGAAGAGGATCAGATTAAGAAAGATCTGTCGAAAGCAGCGGTTCGATGAGGCGCAATATACAAATCAGAAGACCGCATACGGGTGTTGCGGGAATGGATTGAGGATTTGAATAATAAGAGATCAGAGATGTATGATGGATGGCGGGATCGGATAACTTGGTAGAGGAAGAAAGCCAAGAAGCATTTTCATCGGTAGGATAAAGCCATTTTAACTCATCGTAGAATCGAGTGACAGAGGTGTCCCTGCAGATCCCAAAGATGAATCTAATGAAGAATTAAATAAACGTGTTAGTTTTTATTCAAGATCTCCAGAGACACCCCATAAACCTTACAGCAAAAGTCAAAGTGGGGAAAGATCAGAGAGGAGTAGATCATACACATATAATACTGTCCTTATGTTCGATATTGTATAAACACGTATTTTTGCTCTTCTCATTTAGTTGAATATCGATTTCGTTCAACTTATATATTTACCCCTTTTTTAACACTACCAATAAGATGATAAGGGGGATTTTTTCTAAAAAAATAAAGGCACTGAAAATCTCATCTTACAGTCGACAACAAATTACTTATATATAAGACAGTACTGAAACCTATATGGACCTACGGACTTGAACTATGGCGGACAACTAAACATTCTAACATCAAACGTATCCAATCCTTCCAATCCAAAGTCCTTCGAACAATAGTTAATGCTCCTTATTACGTTACCAACTGTACCCTACACCACGACTTTAATATTCCATTTATTTTAGACCTGGTACCATCCAAATTCTCCAAATTCCATCAAAACCTTCTTCATCATCCTAATCCTCTTGCTCAATCGCTCTCCAGCTCCACCCATCTCTACAATCCTCCTCGAAGATTGAAACGGCAGTGGTCCCGCGATGTTTTGTAAACATTTATTCTGGAGTTCTGACACTGGTCTGGTTCTGACACTTACACCAGTGATGCGCTGGGTGAGAGGCGCTGGGATCTCTTGGATTCGGCTTCTCCCCCACTTGTAGAGGGAGCAGCCGAGTCTAGGGTCCCATTAGCAGATTGTATATAGTTAAGTTTGCTTGTTGGATTTTTATTTATTTCCCAACTTGTATTTATCTCTACTACAGGTTGTTGCTTTGATTTGTTTGTTGTTGTTTTTTGTTTTTATTAATTGTTATTTTTTTGTATATATTTGAATTTGTTTATTTCCGATTTTTTGTAACTTGACTTTATCATAATTGTCTGTTTATATTGTATGAATGTTTATTACATCACTATTAATACTGTTCATTATGTAACAAATTGTAATATTTCTCAAAAAAAAAAAAAAAAAAATTATTTCCTTCATGTTTTAAAATACATGCAGGTTTACGGAACTCCGAGCCGATAATTGGATTTGTTTTATTATTACCCCGTATTCTTGGACTTCAAATGTTAAATGTAGGATTTTAGAGAATTAATTAGACTTTTAACATTATAGTTTCAGACTTTTTTCCACTGTGCAGCGTTGTGGATTAGTCTACAAAATAATAGATTAGTACAGTATTGGAGGCTATTAAAGAATGAGGTATGATCAGTTTTTGTTCAGTGCAGTGAATTTACAATTCACCTCAGCACGCAATTTTGAAACTGTTGTTTCTTTTTATTAGCGAGGGCGATATATTTGATAGCGTCAGCGCTCCATATATAGGAGGGTCGTTCTAGTAACTGCTTTGTAAATCACTAATGTGTGGCTGAGTGACAAGTTTTGTGACGTTAGCAGGTGGTATAGTTGGCTTACGATAGCCTAAAATATGAAATTACATTTAGTAACTGAGCTACACTAATAACACATTCTTATAATATATAGTTTCTAGTAGAAAACGAGTGAGACCCGGCTTTTCTATATCGCAAGAATTTAGATGAAAAGGAAGTCACCCAGACACAGGAAAACAAAGACCGGATAAGTTACCCATGATAAAACTTGTTCAAGATAAAGTTTAAAACTTTACTTCCAGCGATAGGCCTTCGATGGAGAGGAGGGTCCAAGTTTAGGGAAAAAACAGGTGACCCCCGTCTCTGTAAACCGGTGACAGCTCCTTCTCGACCAATCGGATCCGAGGTTCAGGCAGCGTATTAGCTTAGTGCTCAAGCAGCTGTGATCCCATTGTTCAAAGTTTATAGAACTTAAAGTCATTGTCTTTCCCAGTTATTGCTGTTAATTTAACTGATATATCCTCGTTTTTTTAATGAACTAGGGATATTCTGTCACTCGATATTAATGTCAAACATTAATTGTTTTTTCTTGTGGAAAAATACTCTAGCTCATCCCAAAATGATGTATGGAATATGTAGTAGTTACAAACGGACTAATGTGTGTGTTAAGTCTGACACAAAAACGAAACTGTAATTTCATATTTAAGACAACTGTACGTCTGAGATATTCCAGCAAATTATTCATCGAAATGGAAAAACGTTATAACACGAATTTTGATCTTTTTCACGATTTTCTCAAAAACGGGTAACGATTTTGGTTAAACTCGCTATGTCAATGTAAAATTCAATTGGCTATAAATCCAAATAAGTTCCATTTTGATTGAAATAGTCTGGTAGGACTTAAATGCTAATATTTTAAATTGTCTTCCTCTAAAATACCTTTAATTTTTACCTGTAAGCCAATGAACAAGTGGACGAATAGCAGCAACCTATGGAGTGAAGTAGTGAGGGTATATATGAGAAAGTGTTTTAAAAAAAATAAGTCTTGAGAATGGGGAAACAATCCCGAAACGATGATAGATGTGAATGGTTGTGAAATAAAATAGATAAACAAAAGGGAAGTTAAGGCGTGCTCATTTAAGTGTTAACTTTAATTTTGTAGATTAGAAAAAAAAAACTAAATCATCTAGTTAACATTAATAAAAAAAAGGTAAATGTATAAGTGGAACGAATGCTATATCCAACAAAAGGATAAAATATCAAAAATTTTTTTGTTTTGTTTTTTATACAAATTTTGAGTTTTTGAACATAAGTATATAAAGCACAGTAATATAAATGTATAACACACCGTTGGAAAGTTAATGATTTAAAAAAATATATAATCTTATACAAGAAATTGTGAAACATAAGAGAGAGTGATAAAATGTCAGTAAAAAAAATCGATTTTTGTAGATAATAATATATTTTGTAGATAATAGTATATTGCATTATTTAATAAAACACATTTTTATATCGAAAAAGTAATTTATTTAATTCTTTAAGATTTTTACTTTTACTTACCTTTGGATATATTTCTTCTCTAACTGTATTTGGTAATTCTTCAATTGATTTTAACAACAGAGGTAAGTGAAAGTCGTGGGTTGCGCTCACCAGATTTTTTGAATTTATATTATAATTTATATTTTATTTTTTTTCAAAGATAGACAATTTTTATTTATCGAGCAATATTACAATCTGTCCAATTCAGGACATTTTTAATAGTGATAACGTACAACATTCATACTACATTCACACGATATATACAAAACAATAAATTTATATAATAATAATAATAAAATATACATATATACAAAATAAAAATATATACAATAGTCACTCATACCTATATACAATTCACAAGCATACAGCACGTGAGTGGAGAATCTAGCCAATGCTAGAACTCCAATATACATGTTACAAGAGGTCACGAGGCCACTGCCGTTTCAACCTTCTAGGTGGGTTGTAAGGATGAGTGGAGCTGGATAGGGATTGAGCTAGAGGATTAGGATGATGAATGAGATTCTGGTGGAATTTGGAAAATTTGGATGGAATCAGGTCTGAAATAAAAGGAACATTAAGGTCGTGGTGCAAGGTATAGTTGGAAACATAATAAGGAGCATTTACTATTGTACGGAGGACTTTGGATTGAAAGGATTGAATGCGTTTGATGTTAGTACGTTTAGCTGTCCCCCACAGTTCAAGTCCGTAGGTCCAGATGGGCTTCAGTATTGTCCTGTAGATTAATAATTTGTTGTCAACTGTAAGTTCAGATTTTCTGTTGAGTAGTCGGTATAACTGTCCGAATCGTCGGTTGAGTTCTTGTCTTTTAAGTCTTGTATGTGGGTTCCAAGTCAATCTTTTGTCTAACAGTAAGCCAAGATACCGGACTGTATCTGAAGGAGGAATCGGAATGGAATTGAAGTAAACTGGCGGACAGGAGTTTCGTCGAAGAGTGAAGGTTACGTGTTTGCATTTGGCTTCGTTCACCTTTATGCGCCAAGCACTACACCATTCTTCGATAAGAGAAAGGTGTCTTTGCAGGTTTAAGGATGCTGTTTCAGGATTGGAACTGGATGATAGGACGGCGGTGTCGTCTGCAAAAGTTGCCAGAAAGGTATCAGGATGTGTAGGAATATCAGCAGTGTAAAGGATGTAGAGGACGGGTCCCAAGACGCTGCCTTGAGGAACACCGGCCTCAACGGGATAAAGGTTAGAAAATTCTACACCACAGCGAACGCGGAAGGAACGGTTTGAGAGATAGGATCGGAGAATGAGGTATAGAGACTGGGGTAAATGGGTTTTCAGCTTGAAGAGTAATCCAGTGTGCCATACCCGGTCAAAAGCTTGCGCAATGTCCAGAAACGCACCAGAACAATACTCTTTGCATTCAAGAGCTGAGGAAATATGATCTACAACTCGGAGCCCCTGTTGAACTGTGGAATGGTGAGGACGGAATCCAAACTGATGGGAAGGAAGATTTTGAGATTCTAATATGGGTAGGATACGTTTAAGAAGAAGCCTTTCGAAGATTTTTGAGAGGATGGGGAGTAGACTAATAGGCCTGTAGGATGAAGTGTTGTTGGAAGGTTTGCCTGGTTTTAGAAAAAGAATGATAGTGGAATGTTTCCATAACAGAGGGAAATAGGTGGTGCGTAGGATGCAGTTGTAAATATAAGTAAGGAATATAATAGCTTTCTGCGGAAGTTGTCGGAGGATCTGGGGAGTAAGGAGATCGTGTCCAGGAGATTTACGGAGGGTAAGTTTTTGGAGAAGATATTTGACCTCAGAGGGATTAATAGCTTTAGGAGGTAGGGAAAGTGGAATCGGTGACAAAAGAAACTCTTGCACTGTTGCGGTGTGATTGGCTTGGGATTCCGGGTGAGGAGTGAAAACTTTGGAGAGGTGTGTGGCGAATTCCTCGGCTTTATCTTCATCAGACGCAGCCCAGGAGTCATCACCACGTCGGAGAGGATGGGAAACTTGATGGTATTTTAGGATCTTTTTCGTGACATTCCACAGGGAATTATCACGAGCTGATAGAGAGGAGAGGTAGGAATTAAAGGACTGGGAACGGAAGGTCGCCAACTCCCTCTTCAATTGTCTACAATAGAAGTTATAGGAGCGGCGATCTGTTGGGTGTCGGGTGCGCTGCCATAATGATCTTGCTCGGCGTTTGGTATGGATGAGGTCTATAATATGTTGTGGAAAATGATTTTGGTGAGGATTTATATTGGGGTGTTTAGGAGAGGAGGCAGTCCAGACAGCTTGTTGGATGGCGGTGGTAAAGGAATAGACGGAATTATCTAGGTCATCTGGGGTTTTGAGGGTTACTCTGAGGTCAATATTATCGGTCAGGATTTGGCGGAAAAGGTTCCAGTTGACAGGGCCTCGGATGAATGATGGTGGAATGGGTTTTGGAATTGGAGTGAGAGATACTTTTAGGATCAGTGGACTGTGGTCTGAGGATAGTTCATCAAGGCGAGTTACAGACAAGTTGAGGGAGCCTAACCCGCTGTGGATAAAGAAGTCGAGGATGTCAGGATTGCGGTTAGGATCGGTTGGCCAGTAGGTAGGGGAGTCAGGAGGCAGGATATTAAAATTTCGGGAGTTGAGTGCAGACAGCAAATTTCGTCCCCGAGAATTCGTGGTTCTGGAACCCCACTGCTGATGCTTGGCGTTTAAGTCTGCACCCAGAATGAAACGATTTCCTAAGGAATCCAGGAAGGATACAAATTCGGAATTGGAAATGGAATGTTTAGGAGGGCAGTATGCAGATGTGAGGGTTACCGGAAAGGAAAAAGTCTTGATTACTATGGCTGTGGCTTGTAGGAAATCAGAGGTGGGAAGTGGGAGTAAATGATGAGAGAGGGATTGGTGGACAATGATAGCAGAACCGGCATGGGCTTTGCCGTCTGGGTGGTCAGTACGGTATGTCATGTATTGCGGTATTTTGAAGTACTGTTTAGTCGTTAGTCTTGTTTCAGTTATAAGTGCAACATCGATTGTTTTGTCTTTCAACAACGCTGTCAGTTCGTCAGTATGATTTCTAACACCATTCGCATTCCAAAGGAGAATGGATAAGGAGTTAGGTGAATTCATTTAAGGATTTTTCAAGGCAGGGATTAGATTGGATACTAGATTTGTAAGGAGTGATATAAGCGGCATAACAAGAGATTTGATTTCGGAGATGAAGGATGTCATTAGACTGGTAAGATCTGTGACGTTTGATGGTGGAGGGATATGAGAAATTTGATGTTGAGGAGTTTTTTGAAGATTAGGTAAACTTTGAGGGATAGATTGTTGTACAATAGATTGAGAATGTTGAGGAAAATGTTGTTCCGGCAGTGCCTCGACTTCATGACTCTGGCTTCCACCTCCAAGCAAGTGGGCAAATGACACATTAGAATTTACAAGTTTAGATGGTTCTCTTCTGCTTCTGATTGGTATAGCTGTTTCATTCGGATCCTGAGGTTTTTGGTATCTGGTTCTGAGTTTCTTGTAGATTTCGCATCCCTTGTAGTTAGCCGGGTGGTCCTTGAGGCACAGGGCACATACAGCGGGTGTTGATCTTGTTCTTGTACATTCTTCTGATTTATGCTGTTCACCGCATTTCACATAGCGCGGTACGTGATGGCAATAACTTTTGGTATGACCATATGCTTGACAGTTATGACACTGAACTATTTCCCTCTTTGTGTACGGTTTTTCAACTTTTACACGGGTATAGTACAGTCTACTGAGGTCATAGATATTTTCGACTCCTGCTGATGGTTCCAAGTCCACGAAGAATAGAGGCAGTGGACTTTTATCTTTTAGAACGTTGGTGACTTGCCTCACTTGGAATCCTAATTCTGTCAGTTCTTCTTTGATAGCTTCAACGGGTGTTGAGGAATGTAGGTTTCTGATAACGACCCTTAATGCTCTCTCCTGGCGCAGCTGATAAGTATGAAAGTCAGCTTTGGTCTCAGTCAGATATTTTACAATCTTTCTGTAGGTTTCAGCAGTAGTCGGATATATTTTAGTATCATTGGTTCTACTTATACAATAATAACTATTAGGATCAGTTACTTTGTTTAAATGCGCACACATCAGTTTAAAATTTTTAATATTTTTAACAAATATTGGTGGAGGTAGTGGTTCCCTGGGTATAGGAGAAGATTCCATGGTTTCTTTTTCATTTTGGAGGATCTCAAATGGATTCGGTGTAAAAAACGGGGATTCATCAGTTATTCCTTGTGATGATGTGCTGGGCTGTGGTTCAGATCCTAATGAGGTAGCTGACGCGGTCGCTGGTGGAATTATTTTTTTATTTTGTTCACGGCGGGGTCTCTGTTTTGTAGGAGACGAGTTAGAACCTGCAGATCTAGATCTTTTACTTGCAGACTTTGAGGACATGACTTGATGGAAATATCTCATTGATTAAGAAAATAATAATAATAAATAAATAATGAGATAAGAATTAAAGATAAAAGAAAGATAAGTTAACGAAAAGCAAGCCCGAGCTAGCGGCAATCAGCTGATCAGTGACCCTCCTTTCACTTTTTCGTGATTGTACAAAGTAAATTATAACTTTGCTTACCGAAATTTCTCCAATATTCACTGCCGTAGTATTCCTGAGGTCTAGTGATGTTCTCCAGACTGAATTCAAGCGAATTCCTACTGAAAAAAGCAAAAATCTGAGAGACGATGTAACGTATGACTGTTATCATCGAGCGCATCCTATATTTTATTACATTATAAAAGTAAATATGCTAATAGACAACTGACATAAAACAGACTTGTAGAGAAACTACCAATAACTATTCAGAAGGTCTTGAGGACGTTTTCAAGGCACCCAGAAATCGAAGGTGAAACAAGAATTGAAACTAGTGGGTTAGGGTGGGAATGGAGCTTGTCATGGAAAGAGTAATATCTGTTCCGGGCTAAAGTAGCAACATATAGAACATTAAGGTCTCTTAAGATAATTTTATTCGTGAGAAAATAAGGAGCGTTGAGGATTTCACGAAAGTTTTTTTATTGGATACGGAATGAAGTCTACGGTTTAGTACAGCTCTTAATTCTCCAAGTCCAGATTGACCTTATGACTGTGATGTAGATAAGTCTTATGTTGTTAGAGAGGTAAAAGGTTAAAATGTCTGTATAATAACTCTTGAAGTAACCGTGGCAATTTATATTTTTTTTTTTACTCCCGTGAATAACTGGAGCAGCTAGTTGTAGCGTGTTAAAATTGTTCATCTCACCCAACCATACATCATTATTGTATTAATATAATGTTAATACTATACGATAGTCCTGCTTGAAAATGGGAATAGACAGTTTTTTTTTTTTTTTTGTTTAGCTGTTGGTTATTGTAGATCCGTATGTTTTTTTCGGAAAGTAATATTGCTTTATTGAGAAATAATACAATATACCACTATCTTGGGCAATAAGTATTAGAGATAAAAGAAGTCATTCATTCCATATGTACAAAGTAAAACAAACATAAAATAAAATACCTCAATAACAAATGAAAAAATAAAATAAATTAAATAAAAGAAAACAATTATAATCTTGGCCACATACCTATATACAATATTTACATACTGCCCCTGGGAACTCCGAATCGAACCAGAAATGGATGCCGAAGCACACAATGTCAGGAGATCCCAGCGCCTCTCAATTAGCCGCCTCACCAATCTAGTCAGTGGAGACTGAGTGAGGGCGCTAGAGCCACCCATTCTCAGGCATGAGTGGAGAAGTTCGCCATAGCCAGCACTCCAGGTGCATATTTAGAAGAGATCTCTCGGCCACTGCCGCCTCAACCTACGAGGAGGATTGTAAGGATGGTTGTTACTAGATAGGGATTGTGCCAGGGGATTAGGAAGGTGAGTAGGTTTCTAGTGGAAAGTTGAGAATTTGGATGGGATGAGATCAAGGACATAAGTGATCTTGAGGTCAGGATGATAAGGTCTTGTTTGTAACATAATAGGGAGCATTGACTACTGTTCTAAGGACTTTAGGTCCGTATGTAGGGTTTTGTTTTGTTGTTTGCGTGATAAGGAAGTGCCGTTATGAGTATTTGAATTTTTAATTGAAATTATTGTAGTTTTTGTATATGAGTCTTTTTTGCAGAACCATAAATCTGTAACGAGTAAATCCATATGGGTTAAAAGGTGTAATTTGACTTGAAAGGTTGAATTTATATATATATATATATATATATATATATATATATATATATATATATTATATAATATATATATATTTATTTATATATTCGGTTTCTTTCTTATTTTCAGTTTTCATCATTTGGATAGAAGGGAGTATAATATTTCAAGATATTTTAAAAATTGTTTGTATTTATCTAAAATGATTGATCTGAGTTCTTAAATTATAGGAAATTTTTTCTTTAGTTATTTTATAAATTAAATAAAATCTAATATTTATTCTGAATCTCTATCTTAAAAAAATGAAAGCGATATATTGGAGAGCATTGTTACTTGTAAGCTGTTACAAGGAGATCCAATAGACACCGAAACATAGCGGTGATCGGTCACTTAGTAAAAATATGGAAACCTTGTTCTCTGATATCGAAGGCTTTTAGTAAATTGGAGTTTGGTATTGATGGCTCTCTCTACGAGGCATCAAACGGCACACGGTAGAGTGGGAAGGAAGGTTATTAGCTTCAACAGGTCCCCCTAGGCCAACTTATAAACTCTAATAAAAGTTTTACTCAATCTCAATATAACTTATCCCTGGCCAACTTTCCTCGGTATTATACCTCACTATTCTTTTTATCATATTTTCTATATTGCTCACGTTTTAGATTAAATAAAAATTTTCTGAAATAAAAAATAAAATCATAAAAAAGTTTTAAATTCAAAATACCACAGCTACTTAATTTTCCACGATCCAAAGTACATATTTGTATATATTCAATGCTAACTAATCTGAAGGTTACTCAGTTACTATTAGTCATATGGATTATACAACGCACGATGCAGTATACTTAGAGTTTTTTATATCGCACGCGTTTTGGGGAGTGGAGAGGTAGCAGGTTCCTAGAATTATATCTAACCCGCCACCGCTCCACCCCCCAAAATGGTTTGATATAAATGCGCTCTTTATAGTAGCTAAGTGTCACTCTCCGAATCTCACGTTGCTACACACCTTTGTTTCCATGGCAGACTGATTAAAGCTCTACAATCAGACTACTTCGACCGATCTGCTAATGCAGTTCAGTTAATTGTAGAGGCATGGTCAGAGGAACATTGTTGGTACTAGAGATGGGTTGCTCCAAAGAAACCCTATGTCTTGGTTCAAATATGTTGCAGAACTGTTGGAGGAACATGGAAGCAGTTTCTCTCTTCAAGGTTACTACATTGAAAATTGTATTCGATATTTTTTATTTTTCACAAGTATTTATTTATGATTTTCAACTCTTTTATCTTGAAAACGTCTTTTGTTTTAATCGTTTACAGTATTTTTTATATTGTATTGTATAGTATATTATTTTCATTTATGTTTTAATTATTTTATTTTTCATTATCCTTAGCCAGTTAAAGATCCTTTATTATTGTAAAGTTTATGTTATTCTTAGAAGACTAAGTTTCAGAATAAAGTAAATATTCATTTATTTATTTATTTTTTTTTTTTGTTTTATATTTAAACTCATGTATTTCTCAGTTTGTTCAGCTCAATTATTTTCTAAACCTTTGGACGACTAATTGGTATCCTGAAAGATTACAACGTGTTATTGATAATCAAGGTACCTTAAGTGGAATTAATACTCATAGATCTAATATAAATCATGGGAATCCCAAAGATGATTCTTATGAAGTCTCCTTAATCTAAAAAATCTTTTTTTAATATTAAATATAGCAGAGGTGGGAGAAATAAGAGACGTTAATGGAACGACCTGAACTGAAAATAGTTGGGTTCTTCACTTTTATTGCTTGCGGTTTTATCGTTCATTTAGACTTCTGCAATATAACTAAATTATTAAAAAAGAACCTTTTCTTATTTTCTAGTTTGAAAATGACCATATGTATTTTGTTCACCTTTTGGGCGAACATAAATCGAAATCTTGGTCTAATCTATAGTATTTTTGTAAATGAAACTCACAGTTTCAATTCAACCCAGGAATAAAATAATAAAGATATTCAATGACAAAATTTGAATTATGGATATTTTCATGACGACTATAAGCCTTAATACAAAGAAGAGTAAAATGACATTAACGAATTAAAATCATACTTGTATTGTTGAGTAGAGAAAAAAAATAAATGCATTATTCACTACTTGTATGAATGGAAAAACATAAACAAGTATTGAATCGTAAGTTAAAAAAAGCCTTGCCCTCTATATTCTCATAGCTTAGTAAGATTATATTTGTTCAGGTCTATTCCTTGTTTTGTAACGAGCCTAATTCTGTCTACCTGAGCTATCGACGATAATTTAATACTTTAGGTATGTTATTTTCGATAATGAATCTTTGTAATCGACCAAATAAATAAAAAATATAAATCCCTCTCCCCTTAAAATTTGAGGGCTTACGTTTGAAGATACGCAGAACCCGAATAAAGAAAAACCATTTTTCCTAATTGATAAATATTTACTAACATTTAGTCTTGTGCAATTCATAGAGAATGAATTCTCCCAATGAAAAAAAAAAGATTGAATGGTTGACTACAGAGAAAAGGTTTAATACATGATTACATGAATCTAAGGCCTATTGGACTTCGGATTGAGCTTTGGTCTAATAACTCAAACTCTTCGTATCACCTACAATCAACTTGAAAAATCTAAACCTCTACTTTGACACAATAAATCATCCAAAAGACTAATTTCATATGTGTGATTTGGCTGTAAAAGGGTATCACTTCTGAAAACTCCTCCACTCTATCATAATTTCAATCCTGCTTCCACTTCATTCCGAATCACGAGAGTCAAAAGAGTGCTCGACTTCTGTATAATTCACTACTAGAGTGTGCCAATGACAGTTCCTTCATGTTTTTTTTATTATATCATTGCACGTTTGACTTGATGTATGAACTACTTGTAATTTCAATAAATGAATTAAAAAATTAATTACATGGACATTACATTTTCCTTGTTTATTATTGTTTATTTATTACTTGCCTTTTATCAGCGATATAAACAGTTATACCTTAATATAGTTATTTGGAAATAATAAAACATTGTGTAATAATTTCAGGGTTTTTTTCATTCAGTACATATTGTTTAAAGTGATAAATCCAATTGCCTTTTAAGGCAGCTTGTATAATTTACAGATATTTTTTTTTTTTAGAAATAGATAAGGACAGTATAATATCGTATTTTATTTGTGCCGCTAAGATGGATGTAAACAGAAGGACCACACCCCATCGACTGTAGCTAATGATCCCATCAGTGCCTGCATTAGCTCCACGTAGTGGCTTGCCACCCCTTGCCACCACCCCTGCTTCCCCTCGCACCCTGCCACCATCCTCCCCTCGGCTAGTGGTAATTCGGTTATCCTTCTGCATCCTAAGGCGGCTGGGGCTAATGGAGCCTTCTGGAGTTGACAAAGCAGGCGGACAACTTGAGCGGGACCTCATTCGATGAATATACAAGGGCGGTTCGCTCCTAACCCAGTTATCGCCACTTAATAGTGGACTAAGGCGAAGGAGCTCGATATCGGAGGAGTGGTATAAAGTGAAATATCACTCAATAAGGTAAACAGATAAAGGAACAGCTCCTTGCCAGGAAGCTCCCTATGATTCACTGATGTTTGGAGTTTGTGCTACATTTACAATATTTTAAAAGTTTAAACATCTAATATTCTGATCTATACTGTTTGTTAACACTTTAAGGCCATAACGTTCTTCCAATTACGGTTCAATATTTGAAGGAACAAAAAAATACGAAAAAACTTGTTGTTGTTATCACTACAATATTGATCCCTAGCCTTGCATTGAATAACTTTTTTTTTTTTTTAATCTCTTGCGCATAATATGAGGGTTACACTCCGAAATAATTAAAATAGATAGAAATCTTTATTTCCTAATAAATTACTAAACACAAAATATAGGATTTGAACATGGATTATGACGATTGTATCCAATCTAAATATACACAACCTCACTCAATATACCAGATTAATCTAATATGGGAAAATCCATTCGAAATCGTCCAGACCTTGGCCGCTCCGACAATTTTTTATTTTTCCATGATTTTTTTTGACCAGTTATTCTCTATCCAATTTTTTTATATTAAACCATAAACTTTTAGTGAGATAAAAGTATAAAAAAGGGAAAAGGGACTCATCTTTGATTATTTGTTCCTTTATTGCTTAGTCATATTCCTACATGCTGTAAAAATTTCGATCTTGAGAACATAGTCCTTTTTGGTACATCCATTTTCAAAATTGGCAAAAATTCAATTTTCGCGATGTTCACACGGAAATATCTCAAAAGGGACTGAGTGAAAATGTATGAAACTTATACAGATTACCTATCTATACGATGTGTTTAAGTGATATAAATTTTTTCTTTGAGACTAAGCTGGTTCTGGAGTTATAAAATTCTCCTACCTGTTAAAATAACGTTTTATTTAAAAATATTAAGTCCGGTAATTTTGCATATTTAAAAACCGAACAAAACTAAAATGATGATAAGAGTATTTTATATAATTTTGGTCTTTACAACACATTGCCTAAATAGTTAAGAAAATGGTTTTTAAAAAAATCAGGATAAAATATATCAACTGAAACCTTAGGCGCGCTATGAAAAGGGAGTTTAGAAATTATTTTCACGCTTAATTATTTTTCCTTTTATAGCCTTATCATTGTATTACTTGTTTTAGAAATTTTGATCGTGTGAGCTATATCCTTTTTTCAATATAAATTTTCAAGAAGGATTATTTTCCATCTCCTAATATTCATAGTAAAATATCTCAAAAAGGACTGAGTGAAAAATAATCTAACTTAAACTAATTATATCTCTCTACGATAAGTAATAAACGATAAAATTTAGTGGCTGAGATTTAACTGGTTCTAGTGTTATTAATTTGGTTTGTCTTACAGTCGGTTGATGAGATGATGGAACTCTAACAAGACAAGTAATATTTGATGTATTACCTATATTTCAAAAACAAATTTTATTCTATCGAACTTATAATCTGTATGAGTTTCATCATTTTTACTTTGACCATTTTTGGATATTTTACGATAAATATAACTGAGCTGGAAAATAATCATTATTTGAAAATTTATATTGAAAAAAGGATATAGCTTACACGATCAAAATTTCTAAAACAAATAGTGCAATAATTAGTCTCTTTAAGGAGAAATATGTAAGCGTGAAAAACATTTCTAACCTCCCTTGTCATAGCACTCCAAAGGTTTCAGTTGATGTAATTTTTTCGTGATTTTTTTAACCCTTTTCTTGACTACATAGGTAATATTTTGTAACGACCAATATTAAATAAAATACTCTCATCATCATTCTAGTTTTTGTTTGGTTCTTAAATATGCAAAATTACCAGAGTTAATATTTTTTAAAGAAAACGCTATTTTAACAGTTAAGAGAATATAACTTCGGAACCAGCGTAGTCTCAAAGACCAAATTTACACCACTTAAAACACATCGTATAGCTAGGAAACCTGTATTAGTTTCATAAATTTTCACTCAGTTTCTTTTATTTAAACATTTCGAACATCACGTGTAAACATCTCGAAAAAATGAATTTTTGCCAATTTTGAAAATTCATTTACCAACAAAAAAGACTATGTTCTCAAGATCGACATTTTTACAGTATTACTAAGCCATAAACGAAAATATAATCCAAGATGAGTCCATTTACCTTTATATACTTTTGTCTCGCTAAAAGTCCCGTTTTTTATACATTTCCCAGATTTTTTTAAACAAATTTCTTCACTGCTTACGAATTAGTCATGGAGTCCAAAAATACAAAGCATCTCCGTATCTTATTGTTAATTTTTGTTTTCCTGGAGTTCTGACACTGGTCAGATCCTCCACTAATGTACTGTATGTTTGTGGCTATTGCGCCCTAACTCAGCCTCTACTGGCTAAGACCAGTGATGCGGCTGAGAGGGAGGCGCTGGGATCTCTTGGATTCCGCTTTTTTCCTCCACAAGTGGAGGGGAAAGCCCAGTCTGGGGTCCCCTTAACAGTTGTAAATATTGTATATAGTTATGTTTGTTTGTATGATTTTTATTTATTTGCCAACTTTGTATTTATCTCAATTATAGGTTGTTGTTTGTTTTTTTTTATTTTGTTTTATTTTATTGTACATATAAATGATTTTTTTTTTCTATTTTATGTAATTTGACTTAATCGTTATTTTCTGTATATATTGTATGAATATGGTCGTATATCTCTATTACTATTTTTCATACTGAAACAGATTGTAATATTTCTCAATAAATAAATATTATAGTTTTTTATCAATTTTTGTTTTGACACGAAAGTCAAAAATGTCGAGCAACAAAGTTAATAAAAATTGGACGATTTCAAATGGATTCATCCATATATATACCTCATGGTTTGACAAAACATTCTCCGAAAAACTTTAAATATTGCAATGTCCGGATCTGCTGTTTAGCTTCCGTTCTTCCCTCGATGATCGTAATCTTACCGTATTAGTCGGCTAGATAGTTTCTTCACAACGATACGCTTAACTTGTGGGGTACCGCAAGATGCAGTTTTTTCACCCACCTTATTCAATATCTACTCCGTGAAAATTTATGGCAGGAATTATGCAAATGTATATTTAGTGACATAAGCCGATGATGTGACTTAATATAGAAGTAAATACGTGATATTAAACAGCACCGATTGAAACTGATTGCATCCTATTTTGCTAGAAAAAAAAAAAAAAAAAAAGAAATTAGAATAATCCACCTACTATATTTCGAATAGAAAATTGATACATCGAAACGTCTAGAAATCTGGTCGATACATCATAGGAATTTTAAAATTATTAATCATTGCATTTCGAAATTATTCGAGGTAAGAAAATAATCATATCTTCTTGAAATAATGTTACTTTACAAAAAATACATTTTCCAATAAATTTTCGTAGCAGCCAGCCAACTGTCTTCATATACGATCAGCGCAACATCAATAGAGCCGGAGTGTGTCAAAAAGGCCTCAGTTTTCTTCAGGAGGGTTATTTATAATAACGGACGTATAAGAAAGAAAAAAAAAAAAAAAAAAGAAAAAGAATTAAGAAGTTGCACTGCTCTCTCAAAAAAGTGGATGCCCTTGTGGAACGTCTTGAAAAGGTCTTATAGGTATTTGGTCGAGATTTCTGGAAGGCCGCCTGCTCCGTGGAATATATAAATAGAGCGATGATAGCGGACGGGATACTCTATAGGATGTCGTTTCCATGGGCGGTTCTCTTCTACGCGGCCGTCACCTCCGGCCAGCACTCGGTCATCGACGTCCACGGTAACGTATCTCCTTCGGTATCAGCGTCTTCTGACCGTCATCAGTGAGCGAATCTGTGACCGATGTTTCAGTGAGCCATCAGCTGGACCCGCCGCTGGAGGGGTTCAACTCTTCCCTCACCGCGAAGGGCGTCTTCTCCTTGAAGACCATCTTCGAGGGTCCCACCTTCATCGTCACCGTCCCTCCAGGATCTTATGATTTCAGCCAGGCTCGTGTGGAATTGAAGCTTACCGCTTACTATGCTGACAGGGGTCTAAGGCAAGTAAAGTTTTGTTAGCTCCTTTATTTTTTGTGGGAAAAAAGTGTAGAATGAATTTCGTGTGGTTTAATTTGTCCAATTAGTAGTGAAGTATTAAATAATTTGATAACCAACTGATGGAGAAATAAGGTAGCACATTTTTTTTAAAAGTAATTTCTGTTTTTTTAAATAAATAAAGAGCAATAAAGGTGTATAATATACTGTTGGAAAGCTAATTGATTAAAAAAAAAATCATATATACAACTTTTTTTTTTTTTTTTTTTTTTAACATATTTATTGATATTTACAACTGTATAATTATATACAAGTAAATGTGATGGATATAGTAATCTAACATGAAATACATGAAGAGATGCCACCCATCGGCAGCACTCTGAAAATATTTTAAACTAGAAGGTCTCGGGGCCATCTTCTTTTCAGACGCCTCGGAGGATTATCAGGAATCGAAGAGGATGATAGGATAGAAACTAGTGTATTAGAGTGGAAATGGACTTTTTCATGGAATGATTGATATCTGGTTCGGGCTAATTCAGTAACATATGGGATATTAAGGTCTTTATGGATGAGCTTATTCGTGACAAAGTAAGGAGCGTTAAGGATTTTACGAAGGATTTTGGATTGTAAGGATTGGATACGAGAAGAATTTGATGGTTTGGTAGAGCCCCATAGCTCTACTCCGTATATACAAATTTAAAAAAGGTAATTCAAAGTGACGAATAGGGCTTAAACTTATAACTGATTATTGCTCTTAACAATTTTATATTGTCACTAGCTGACCCGGCTAACGTTGTTCTGCCATAAAAACTATTTCTAGTGAATAATTTGGTTGTTAAATAAAAAAATAATGAATGTACTGTAAGTGTTTGTAGTTGGGACCAATATAATATAAAAGTTGAAATAATTTGATCACCAACAAAATAAAAAAAGAGCAAACATATTTGTTTATGTTTTTTTTTTTTTTTTTTTTAAATATACAAATAAGAATATAGATGTATAGTGTACCGTTGGAAAGCTAAAGAATTTAGAAAAAAAAATCTTATATACAAAGTAAATGGTTTTTCAAAGTGACGAATAGGGCTTAAACTGATTACTGATTATTACACATAACAATTTTATAGTGTTACTCGCTTACCGAGCAAAACTCTTCTGCCATATAAATTATTTCTAGTGAATATTTTAGTTGTGAAAATAAAAAATAATGAATATACTGTAAATTCGGGTGGGTAGAACCTATTTAATTTAAAAGTTGATATTATTTGATAACCAACAGAAAAAAGTAAAGATCAAACATATTTTTTTTCAAAGTAATTTCTGTTGTTTCTGTTTAATAAAGAGACAGTAATATAGATTTATAACATACCGTTGGAACGTTAAAAAATTTAGAACAAGAAATCTTATATACAAATTCGTAAAAAGTAACTCAAAGTGACGAATAGTTTAGGCTAATTTTCTAAGTTAAGTTAGGCTTAGACTTAATTTTATAACTAACAATAGAAGAATAGAACAATTTTTTTAATTAATTTTTATTTCTGTTAATAAAGGAACACTGATGTAAATGTATAATATACCGCTGCAACACTAAAATAATATAAAAAAAAAAACTCCCATACGAATTTGTAAATGGTATTGCAAAGTGACGAATGAGCCTTTAACTTATTACAGATTATTTCATATAAACAGCTCACGTGTGTGAGGGTCTTGTGTTACGGGCACCAGATTTTTAAATTGCGAACTATATTCAAATTATTCGGATATTGTTCATACGAATACCATAAAATCACGATTAAAATATCCCAGAGTAAAAATTTGGGGTTAAGGTTATTTTTATGTCAAAAATACAAATACAAATTAAAAAAAAACAAAAACGTTTTGTTAAAAAAAAAGTATTTAGCGTAAGGACACATGAATCACCAAGAGGTGTACAATATACTTTAAGACCGATTCTCATACCTATCAAATATGCATACAAACAGTTTTCACCACAAACACCGTGACACGAGATTATTATATATTAGATTAGAATAGAATATAAAATAATTTTTATTCTGGGACAGGGTCCTCTAAGAATAACAGGTTTGTACAGTTGAAATATACAACATGCCTGACAAACAGACAGAAGGAACATAATTAATTACTAATTACAACTATGGGTTTATGTATGTGTGTATATCATACACGCATATACACATACATATACAATGATAAAATAAAAACAATTCTTAGAAAATAAAAATAGATAACAGCGTTTAAATATAGACAATGAACAAATATTACTCATCTATCAAAGTGTGGTGTCAGGAATATAAATATGACAGTTTCTAACCGCCTTTTTGGGTTATTACATGATTGGGTTAAGATTACATCATTAAAGACAAAAACACTGCTAATTATTACGCAAAGGTTTATCATTTCCGGATAATTATATTGCGATATAACTATAAAATGGTATTCGTAAATTCGTTCTGCGGACAAATAGCTTTTTTTTAAATCGTTATTGGAGTAGTATCTTGGAATGACCTAAAGTGTTGTGCAGAGGGGAAAAGTTGAGATACCGGTATTTAAACCCTGTAAAACCATTTTAATCAGAATGGAAGCTACATGATGTTTAAATCCATTAAACTTTACATCGATATAGGGAATTTAATCAAAATCGTTACTATTTTTGAAATTTGTGAATTGCACGCACCAGATTTTTAATGTATTCGTGCGATATTTTTATCCCTGGTCCCAGTTTGCTATATCGGTTCTCCTTATAACATTGTATAATATGTTATATTTAACTTTTTATATGCATTAGTTATTTTATTATATTTCTTTCTTTGAAGATCTATAGTTGACTACGCCAACTTCCAGCCGCTGCACCAACTGCTCCTGAGCACTCCGCATACCTCGGGCTTGGCGTACCCCGACGTTGGCTTCAACAACGAGTTCCTCCTGAGTTCTGTCATCAAGGAGATGATCATCCCCGACGGATTCAGGACTATCGACATCCTCTACGCTGTGAGGCGGAACAACACCCACGTCCTCTACCTGGCTCCTACGGACTTTTTCAACCACCAGGGGTTCTCCGGGCTGAAGATAGTGGGCAGGTTCCTAGTCGACCCCTTCACGATCGAGCCGGTTTTTTCCGACGATCCGAGCTTGAAGGTGAAACCTAATCATCTTACCGAGAAGATCCGTCCTGTGGTGAAAAAGTGATTTTAGTTTGTACATTTAGGATCAAATTATAATTTATTAATTCTTTTTTTTTAATTTAAATAAAATGTTTGTTTGGTAGATTAATTAAAGCTCATTCTTATTTCAATAAATAATAAAGAAATTTGTAGTTCCAAAAAATCATTTTTTCTTTAACTCTTTGGTCAAGTTTGAGCACATAATGTCATGAAAGATAAGTGAGTATTGTTTAAAAAAAAATATTTTGAAGTAACACTTCGATGAAAAAATGCCCGAAAAAATGAACCACCTAACATTTAAAATCACCTGAAAGTCAGACCAAAACGTAGGTGTAAAGTAAAAAATTCTATGGAAAAATTATTTTCACGATTTATTTGTACCCTTATGGGACCCTAAAATGCGCGTTTCCGTTAAAATTTGTAATTCATAAATTATAAAAAAAAACGAGTTAAAATCTTCACCTGAAAATTTTTTTCTCGATAAAATAATTCTAGTTATATTATCGTTTTGTGTTATTAACGACTACACCATCAACCAACTTTTACACTAATTTTAATGGCCTTTTGTAGATTTATGCCGGAATAATGAATGGTTTTCATTTCAAAACTCGTGCTCCGTAAATAAACTTCATGGTCACCAATCACGTTGAAAAGAACCTCATAATTCCATAATTTTTAAAAAATTAATTTTTTTTTTTTTATGAATAGGTGGGTCATATATAAATATCTATTTAATAATATAATCAATTAATTTTTTTACTTTAACTTACTTACAAATGAAATGTAATCATAGTTAGGAAATGTGTTTTGATTGTGATTCCAGTTTTTTTATAATTTTCGGATTCCAGTTTTCAAAGGAAATATGCATTTTAGGGTCCAAAGAACCAAGTCTCCCGAAAATGTATGTGTATGGGGCTAGTCGTAAATTACAGCAACTATTTTATGAAATCGGAGAATCACAAGAGACAATTTATACCATGCATTTTTCACCTTTTTCTATTTTCTCAAAAACTGCTTAAACGGTTTTTATTATTATATTAAAAAATATCTATGTAAAATTTAATGGGCATCAATATCATGCAGGTTTCATTCTTATTGAGATAGTCTGACTGGGCTTCTTCCTTGAAAGTACCTAAGTATATTTTTTTAGATTAAAAAAAAAAAACAACACTAATGTTAACATTGATTACAGAAATGGACAAATATATAAGTTGAACAAATTCGATATCTAACTAAAGGAGAAAAATCAAGCATATTTTTTATGTTTTTTTTGTATTTTTTTTTTTTTTTTTTTTTTGGAACATATGAGCAGTAATGTTATTATTTATTTATTTATTACAAAACAAAAAATTTGACATAAAATTTAATTTGCCATCTACATTTCTTTTGCAATAAGCAAATTTGTGGACTGCTGAAGCAGCGGCTCATCAGAGCAGAGCTCGTTAAGTGATCAGCATATCTCTTGGCCACCGCCTGCGTAGTCGTCGGGGTGGGCTGTAAGGATTCGTAGAGCATTTTAATGTTTCTGTAAGAGGGTTGGTGTTGTATGTTAGTCTTTGGTGGAAGTTATTGTATTGTTCTGTAGCAGTGGCTGAAATTGTCGGAATGTTTAAGTTGTTATGTATGACGTCATTTGTTACGTAGAACGGTGCGTCCACTATTTTGCGCAGCACTTTCGACTGAAAAGGCTGTATTCTTTGGATACTTGATGGTTTAGCAGAGCCCCACAGTTCTATCCCGTATGTCCAGATTGGTTTTAGCAAAACTTTGTAAAGAGTTAGTTTGTTGGTTAATGATAATTTAGCAGTAATGTAGATGTATAATATATCGTCGGAAAGTTAAATATTTTGGAAAATTTTTATCTTATACACAAAGTTGTTAGAAGTAATGGAGATTGATGAAAAGCGAATAGAACTAACTGATTGCTAAACATAATATTTATAATAGATCATTTAAGGAAACACAAGTTTCTATCGAAACTCTGAGTAATTAATTTTTTTTGTTAACTTTTTACCTTTACTTGCCTATACTTTACATCTCTAATTGTTATTTAAAAGTCTTAAATTCATTTTCAAACCGGAGGTAAGCGAAAGTCGTGTGTTGATCGCATCAGATTCTTTTTTTTAGATTTTCGTAATAAAACAAACAAGTGATTGGGGGGGAATGACCCTTTGGAGTTAAAATCACGTGCGACGCACGTGCTACGGCCCCGGGACAAAGGACAGGAAACTGAGGCCGTATATTCTACGGCCCGGCAGCCAATGTGCTAACCATTTCAATCTAAATTGATTACCAATTCGTCAGTATTTTTGTAATTTCCTCGGATTAATCAGGACTATTATTTGTCAATATATAAAATATTAAGTGATTAATTCGTCTATAATATAAATTAATACAAATGCTAGTTCCATATGTATATAGAAAATCTATTAAATTGTATTGAGGATGTATATTCGACTGTAGAAACTATTATAGGTGGAATAATCAGGAATCAGTCATTTTTTGAATTTTTTTTTTAAATTTTGCCAAACGTTTAACGTTTGACTTTGACAAAATTAAAAAAAATTCAAAAAATGACTGATTACTGATTATTCCACATATATTAAATTGTATTTAGTCATATTTTTAACTCTGAATTAGTCTGAGTTCGGAGACTTCAATAAACATTTAATTTATAGGTTTCAATCTACATTAGCATTTTTATTCCAAGTCTATTAAATTAAATTATACTAAAAAAAAGGCGGGAAAGTTTATGATAAAATATACCTTCTGATTAGCTTAATTCTTAGTCGTATAATGATGTCAAGGAAATCTTGATAAATTTTTTGAATTTTTTACTTCCACTTACCCATATACTGAATATATAGTAAGGGAAAGTATTGCGATCGTGAAAATTTTCGAATTCCAGTTTTCAATAGAAATACATGTCTTAGGGTCTCCTGTGTGTGGGTGGTAACTCCAGTGCGTATACGAAAAGTCCTATGAAACTGAAATTTCATTTAATCCTTTCTCGGTACACGTCACCTTTTCTTTGACATATTCTAAAGCGATTTCATCTACGTCAATTTTTGTTATTATGATCGTTATTAAGAAGTTTTTAAAAGAATATATTTGAAAGAAGTTCCGCGTAAATGACATTTTTAGTTTTATTTTCATGTGGCAGAAGAACAGAACTGATTTTTCTCCGCAACCCGATCTTGGCGTAAATCAATTCCTACGTGTTTAAATGTTTGGCTCTGTGATTAATTGTTACAGCAAAAGATAAATTATGGGGAAATTGAATTATTTTAAAAATAAAAAGTAAATCATTTGGAATCATTGGGATGCGAGGTTTTTTTCCCCTAATCTTTCCCGTTTTTTCCCAGATTTTCCACTGATTCTTCACTCCTATATAGCCTATAGCCTTCCTCGATAAATGGACTATCCAACACAAAAAGAATTTTTTATTTCGAACCAGTAATTTCTGAGATTAGCGCGTTCAAATAAACAAACAAACTCTTCAGCTTTATAATATTAGTATAGAATGAATGAATGAATGAATGAATAATTTTATTTGCTTTCGGGGTAACCCCCATACAAATAGAGCTGGCTACATAACAAATATAGAATAAAAAACATACTTCAATAAATGAGTTAACAAGACACTAATTCACTACGTTATCAGCTCTAGGTACATTGTATTACAATAAAACTTATAACAAAATAACACAAATACAATATATGAATAATATAAAAGTTTACAATATAATAAATATATAAATATATGTTTGACATAATATGGTGAAACACGATAAATAATATGATACAGTTAAGAAACATGTTTATTCATTTATTATAAATGATCTGATTTGGCAACATTGCCTTGCATAATAATAAATATTTTTTAATTCATCAATATCATCGGTGGTAAAGAGGGCGATAAAATTTGTAATGTTCATATTTAAGGCCCTAGGGATGTAATGGGCTTATAATTTATAATTTATAAATATATTAAATATATTTATAATATTAGTATAGATTATTTAATAAAACACAGTTTTTTATAGAAATTCAATTTAATTTTTCTTTATTATTTTCACTCATTTTTCTCTCTAACTGTATTTGGAAATTTTTTTATTTTTTTTTTGTATGCAAGTACCCGTCAAGACTTGACACCAAATCCTATATGGTCAATACGTGTTTGCCACAGTTTAATAAAAACTTAGGTTACGGAACCAAAAAAAATAGAAAAGAATCAATAAATTAAGTAAATAGAGAATAAAATAAAAGAATGTAATTGAGAGAGGAATTTAACTCTAAAGACATAGAAAAAATAAAATAATAACACTATTAAAATTAAAATAAATTCTGTGAAGTGATTTTTTTTTTCTATATTTTGCACTGAGAGTTAATAAAGAACTGCTTGATCATCATAAACTTTTTTTATCTAGCTGTTGTAAAAACATGGCTTCTGTTTTTAGAGGAACCGTCGCTTCTCTTTGCTTCCCATATTTCCTGCATCGGAATAGAATGTGGCGCGGGTCTTCAGGGACTTTGCATGTTACTTTATTGCCATCATTTTCTATTTTCATTAAATTGAGAAATTTTTTTGCGCAGCCATGGTTTGTCCGTGGTCTTACTAGTTGTGTATTTGAAAATTCTTTAATCGATTTTAAAAACGAAGGTAAGTGAAAGTCGTGTGTTGCCCCAATAGATTTTTTTTTATTTACATTGTTGGTTTCCTCGATATTGTGATATATGTGTTAATTCTCTCTAATAACGTTATCATTATTTTTAGAACATGGAAAAAAAAAAAACTAATGAAGAAGTCATGTATCAGTGTAAAATGAAATCATATTAACGGGAAATTTCACAAACGAAATAGATTGGAATAGCTTATAGTTTATTTATCCATTTAACGCCACTTTACGCTACTCAGGCCAATCGGAGGATGCTACAAAGGGAATCCTATCTAGGTTTAATCAAGATAGGAATCTTTAACGAGTATCTGACATCAGACAGGTTCGGAACTACCATTTCACGTCCACTTTCAAGGACGGAAGAACCAAGGATTTTTCTAAAAAAATCGTAGAGCCATCTGCCGTGTTTGAACCCGCCACCTTGAGCATTAAAATCTGATATGCTAGCCACTACACCACAGGTGTCCTCTGCATTTTGAGGTAGTTATGAAGTGTGGAAGTTGGTCCTATTGAAGTTCCTAAGTCTTGTCTTGTGGTATCAATTTTTCTTCTTTTTTGTGCAGTTCATAATCTATTTGCTTATTTCTGATAAGATAGTTGGTGAAGTTTTTTTCTTCTATTAAGTAAATATCCAGTAAATAACTCCAAACTCTTGTTATGGTGACAAACGCAAAAAGGTCTGTGATTGTGTATGTGCCCGCGAGTAGTTTGTCTTGCTATAAAACTAAAATTTCATATTTTAAAAGCTTGAGATGTTACAGTAACTTTATCATAAAAATCATCTAATCAGAAGAGCCACTTTATACCATGCATTTTCTACCTTTTTACGAATTTCTCAAAAAGGGCTCTAACGATTTTAGTTAAAACTGGGTATATCAATGAATGGGCTTTAATGTGATGTTGTTTACGTTCTGATTGAGATTGACTGGCGCGACTTGAATACCGACATTATAAAATTTCGTTCTCTAAAGTTTCATTAATTTTGTCTTTAAAAAATCTTCTTATTAGCATTGATAAAAAACGGCGAACTACACAAGTTGAACAAATATGATAACATTTATTTCAATTCTACTTTTTACAGTTTTTGAATTGTTTTTATCAAAGGAGGTAAGTGAAAGCCGTGTGTTGTACGCACCAGATGTAGGATCTGAAAATACTAAGGAGGCTATTCAGAAATGAATGCAATTTTTATTTGGTTGATTGTTTTTTTTTAATTTTTTTTCTATTTTAATTGCACAGAACATCGCGGTCATCATATAATATTCATTTTAGAAGATTAATTAAAACTAATAATATTAGTTAAAATATTAAATATTGATATAAATATAAATCATCAATAATAAAAATAAATTAAATAAGTTTGTTCGAGATAAATTAATTTTTAGATAATATAGATTGGAAAAAAACCAAACAAAATAATAATAAAAGACATGAAAACATAATTAAACATGAATAATAATATTAGTATAATAAAATAAATCAAAAAAATAATAATAGTAATAAATACATTTGCCTGAGTATTCGCCAGATCGTTATCCTTCATATCCGTATTACCTTGGTATAGATGGTACCTTGGTATCGCATCGAATTTAAAGTTTTGAACTATAAAACAGGGTATATAAAAATAGTTTTTTAAACTAGTTAGCCTGACTTGGGATCAGCTACCAACTTTCCTCACGACCCTGCAATATGTGCTCGGAATCGTCGAGAGCTACGAGGTCCCTAAATAAATTTTACTGACCTTGATCTCTCTCGATTCTTTTAAATGCCAATGCCTTTTCGATTCGGCCATGCCACGCCTTCGGCCATTTTATTATCAATTACAAGGTCGTTGTTCTTAAGATCTCTGTGCATAACGTATGTTTGGGTTACTTTTCGTAATGCACATTTATCCTAAAAGTAATTCCTTAGATAACACTATACAAATTTTAAAAATACTTAAAATAAGTAAACTATAATCCATTCTTACCTGATTTCTTTCTGTATTGCACCAAATAAAATAATATAAAAGTCATATTTTGTACACTTAACTTACTACCTGAAAAATAAGCTATGTAATTCATTTTAATAAACAAATTTTGAAAGCTCTGGTTTAGGAGTATCAACATCATATTGGACATTGTACTTTACGTAGCAGTGATAAAATACCAGAAATCGTTCAATCAATAAAATATACTAGTTCAGCTAGTTTCCAACTCTTCTGTTAGATTAACCCAAAACACTGCTCTATTAATCTTAATTGGTGACGCGGCTGACTGAGAGGCGCTGGGATCTGACATTGTGCCTCGGCATGCGGATGTTCGATTCGGAGTTTCCAGGGGCAGTATGTAAATAGTGTAAATAGGTATGAATGTGGCCAAGATTATAATTATTTTCTTTTTTTTTAATTTATTTTTTCATTTGTTATTTAGGTTAACTTATTTTATTTTTTGGCTTGTTCTACTTTGTACAAATGGAATAAATGAATTATTTTAGCTCTAATACTTATTGCCCAAGATAGTTGCAGATTGCATTGTTTCTCAACAAAGCACTATTTGAAAAAAAAATAAGTATAATAAGTAAAAGAATATATATATATATATATATATATATATATATATATATATATATATATATTGTTTGTTTTTTTTTTTGTTTTTTTTTTCTTTTTTTAAGAAAACCGATTTGTTATCCGTAAGAATCAATGATATACTTCATTCGGATAAAAAAAAATCCGAACTTTACTACACATATATGCTTTCACATCATGTGCGATTATTTTGTTTTTATATTCAAGTGTGAAAAATAGTTCACTGTTCCCTGTTAGATTTCACTTACATAAATAATTTTTTTCCCCATACCCTTGTTGAATTTCGTATATTCCTTATATGTTTATGCTGTTGGTGAATAATAACCATGATTCCTTACCGTATCCGACAACTTGGAGGTCATTAGAGTATATATTGAAATGTTTAGCTATGCGACATCTCTTCTGTATTTCAAATAGCTTTCTACCATAGCCGAAGAAATACAGAAAATATTATTCCTTAATTCAATTTTTTCTATTTGAGGAAAGTAAGATTGTTGCTTGATAACTTGAAAAAAAAAACGAAATCCAGGATAATATAAAGCCAGGAAGTGTTATTATTCAGTTGCTAAACTATTTAGACTTCTATAAAAAAAAAAAATTAAAAAAAAAACCTTAGAATTTATTAAACTATAATTCTCCTGAGGTTCTATAACGATGTAAAACATAGGAGCTTAATTTGAAGGATGTAAAATGCCTTAAGGTTTTCAAGAATAAGGTACTACGTAAAATATTTGGTCCAAATCAAAATAAGGTAAATAGTAAATTCAGAAGATTATACAACAGGGTATTGTTGGATGTTGATCATGTAAGTAGAATTTAGTGGTCTTAGATATCTGCTAAGAGGCTGGATTTTTCAAGATTAAAATGTTTCAGATATATGTATTTGATTGCTGAGATCAAGCAACAGTGAAAAAATAGTTGTTCATTGGCTCAATATGGGAACCACAATGTAAAATACTTTGTACAGCTGGACCTTATATGCACCCGAAACCTATAATTTTGAATTTATATTAATTTTTGTTTATACATAAGATGAAAAAATATATACTAAAGATTATAGAATTAAAGAAATAGCACAAAAATAATTTACATTTATTATCTTATTCTATATTTTCTAAACATAAAATTTATATTTAAAAAATATTCCATAAGAATTTCAAAATTTTATCTTCAGTTGTATTTTTCACAAAATCTTCAGTTATAACACCAAGCTTACACATTTATTGACTCGTCATTGTTTTGTAGATACTCAAACATAGACCTAGATGGAAACAATGGATAAAATGATAAATGTAAGCAATCAGTGATGTGTTTAATCCACTGAATATAAATCCTTTGCAAAAATAATAACAAAACAAACTTATGTTTTTGTGGGTGTATGTTATTTTCAAGCATGTGTATGGGCAAGGAGGCCTGAGTATTAAGAAAGCTTATTATTAAAATGTGAAGAAATAAACAGGATAATAGCTATAGAATTTTTAAAACCTAAAAATAATGGATGAAAAGAAATATTTTATTGGATAAACTGTTGTATGATTCCTTGATAGTTTATTTATGGGGACTAGAAAGAAACTACATTTGAGAATGAGCAAATTAGCTTAAAATTTTAAAGAAAAATAAAGAAATGCTGAGAAAAAAATGTTACAGGATAAATTATATTTTTCATTTTATTTCAACTAAGATAAGAGATTTATTTAATGCATGTGCAGTATTTGTATTATCATTCCCTGCTTTAAATATATATGTAACTGTATCATCATCGTCCAGTTTTATTACTTTTATCACAAGTTATAATGAAGCAATAATCTTATATAGAATATTTATATTTTATTTCCATTGCAGTTGTAAGGTTTAATACATTACGTTACATTTTTATAAATATAAAATTATAAGGTGTGGGTTGTAGGATTTTCAAATACCACTAATTTTGTACAAAACGTCTTCAAATGACATCTATTGGTGGATATAAGAACTAAAAGGAAGAAGCCAGTTGTACGTTCTTAGCTCAGGTAGCAGCACCATCCAAGATCAAAATCTTTGCTTGGAAAATATTCTAAATCCTATAATAATATCATTCATTCTGCTAATGATTAAAACCGTTTGCTATTTTATTTTTTAAAAATTCATATTTTTCTCATTATAATTTTACTACATATACTTTTGAGTTTGTTAACTTTAACTTTAGCTTCAGTAGATTTTTTTTTCATTCATGTAGTGTTAGATATGTCTTAATTTTGTTTAAGATCCTAATACTAAATTAACATAATAATACTTATTATAAATTAAATAAATTCAGTAATATTTTTCCCCCAAAAGATCTATTAACTTGTTGTTTTTATATTTATGAAATTAAATCCTCTTCTATACAATAATAATTTATGTTAGTTCCATCTTCAGAACAAATTAATGTCAAACTAAAATTCTTAGTAACATTTATTATAATTATAATCATATTATCAGGCACTGTTCATAATTGACCTTAGAAATTTTATTGCAACACTAAGTTTTTATTGATTTTCTGACCTAATACCCCTAATAATACTTTATCTGACTGAAAAGGCCCCTTTCTAGAAACTCCTTACTTGTCTTAAAATTATAAATGATAATGTCAAAGGTGTTAATCTTAATTAATTAATACTATTGGGTTGTTCTGAAAATAATGCAGAATTTTGTTTATAATCAAAAACACGTGTATACAACAAACTGTTTACATTCACTAGATTATTGGTTTGTATAAATTTCAACACTTATAAACCCCCTTCCAAACGACAATGTTTATTTATCTCTGTCACAATTTGCTGAAATATTTCAGTCTTCCCTGAGTTGTCAATATTAGTAAACTTCAATTTAACTCAGCCGGAAGGTTTTAGCCAGCAAGAAACAGCAATCAATACAAGTCTGGGGTGAGGGCAGCATTAATGAACATACTGTTTACTGGTGGTTCTAAAACATTTGTTAGGGAAAAGTCAAAGAAGGTGATGTAGAGAATTCCTCATTTGATGACAATGTTGTGCAGGTTTTGGTGATAGAAAACTCTAGAACAACTGTTTGAGAACTTGCACGGGAACATAAACTTAGTAAATCAGCTGTAGATGATCACCAAAAGGCAATTGGAATAGTAAAAAAGCTTGAAATTTGGGTTCCACAACTATTAAACTACCACCTGAAAAATCAGCATTATGAATCTTGTGCTACACATTTATCCAGAGCCATAAATTAATCAAAAAAAGGTGATGTGACTGTTTGGTTTGCTTTATTTGTTTTGATACACTGCAGGTCTTTAAATCCTGGAGAAACCATCAATGTCATATCTTATTGTAATTAAATTAAAGAACTGCACCTGAAATTGTCAATTTTAAAGCCATCTTTGGTCAATTGGAAGGAGCCCATTTTGTTGCATGACAACTCTGACCAAAAGTCTAATATATAACACCACAAGAACTGTTGGAACTTGAATATGGATTATAAAACACATTTCTGAAGTTAGTTAATTCTAAATATGGGAAATTCTATTATGAGAGAATTGAAAAGTTGCCAACACGTTGGCATAAAACTATTGATAATAGTGGAGAATATTTTGATTAAATAAAATGTTTGTAAATCTTTATTTTCTCTTTTTAAATCGAAATCCTGAATTATTATCTGGACAAACCAATAGAAGGAGTGATGTGACAGTGCTTCATTGATATGAACCTCAGTACTTGAGTTTACAACATGGTTTTAACCACCTGTCTCAAGATTAATTTCTCCATAATATTGACAATAAGGAAAATTAAACAGGTCTTAACCCATTTCATACAGACAAATTGTTACTTATTCATTGCAAATTCATGCTGAAACATAATCGTTTGTCACTACAATATAAATTTGTAGCATAATGTTATATGTATAGATGCTTTTTGTACTTTCTTTGTTTATGAAACTACCCAAAACTTATTTTATCATTGAAAGCAGTGCTAGGTAAGAATTATGGTGTAAGAATATTATTTGTTAGGTGCGTGTCCATCATATTTCTTTGTCTTTTGATTAAAATTCCAAGTTTAAAAGAGGTTTTATAGTTCTTCTATGTTCAAATGCTCTTTTTAAGGTCCCAGCACAATATCCAAGATTTATGCTTTTCATCAGTCAATACATAATACAGTGTATCTTATGAATGAATCGATTGTATTTACTTCTACATCATTCATTCGTGTTAGAATATTGTTTAATGCAGCCTGTTGGTGATGTAGTGCTGTAGTATATGATTTAGAGTACTGATTTTCATGCTGTGAAAATTGCTATAAAAAAACTAAAACATGTGAAATCATGCTATATAAATTTGAAAAGATCCTTTATACTCACACTTATCAGTTCAAAATCTTTAAAATGTATATTTATCTTTACAGGCCTTTGAATAGGTCTTCAGGGTTTCTTTAGTTGCTCTGGCTAGCCCAGAGATGGCAGCACTAGCTTAGAAATGTCTTCACTTAACAGAGGTTTGGCTAAATTTATAATCCAAAGTCCTCACTCAGTTCCTCCCATCTTGCAATCCTTGATACAAGTACTGGCAGCATAATAAATAAAGGGAAAGAAATGTGGAGCGAGACTTTGTTCACATATGAGTTTCTTTCTGGTTTTTGATTGTTTACCTTTTCTTAATAAGTAAAATAGTTACTATTTCTAAATCATGGTATATATTTTAATAAGTTATCACTTGAATTACTTTAGAAATTTATTTACAGGACTCTGATCAGGAAAAACTTTATATATGACTTTGGCTAGATGCGCAGCAACACAGTTGCAAATATAAATAACAATGATAATGGTATATATTTGAAAAAATACTTTTATAAAATTGAGGATGTTTATATGTAATCAGATCTTGTGTTACCATAATTTTATTTATTTATTTATTATTTATTATTATCTATCTACTTACTATATTATATATTTTTTTCTCTTCATCTATATTTTTCAGTTTTATCTGATTATGGTTTGTGTATAAGAGAATAGAGTCTTAGAACACTAATGCTTATGGTATATAATTGGGCAGGTTGTATTTCAGTGTGCTGAAGCATAACAACTCTCATTCAAAACTTAATAAAACCCCTCGTATAAATCAACAAAATTTCATTTGTTTATCAAAATATAGTTCTTCTTTACACTGATCATACCATAAGATTGGTTAAATCAGGGAAGGTGATGCTTTCCATTCTCAATATAATGATTGAACTGATTATCTGGCGTTGTGTTTTCAAATTCTTCCTGGATGTTGGTGTTCAAAACTTGTAGGTTACTGGGACAGTCCACATAAACACAGGATTTCAAAATCGGAAGAGTGGGTCACTCCTAATCGCCCCCAATTATATAAGGCGCTCTGAGAAGTTTTCCCTCAAAAAATGAAGGGTTAAACGGATTGGTGGTTGATTTAAGTCTTTGGGTTGATGGATTCATGTAATATGTCAGGCTGTCGTGGAAGTTGTTATAATATTCTGTAGCTGTTTCTGAAACTGTGAGCAAGTTCATGTCCTTGTGCAGTAAATTGCATGTCACCAAGAATGGTGCATCCACGATTTTTCGTTAAACTTTGGATTGGAAATACTTAGAGAGACTTGAGAAGAGCTCTATACCACATGTCCACCAGGGTTTGTTCACTACTTTATAGATATTAATTTTGGTGTTCTAGGATAATTTGGATCATTTTTCAATTAGCCTGGATAATAGTCTTTTGTTAATTGTTTCCTCTTAAGATCAGTGTGAGTCTTGCATGCCAGTCTTTTGTTTAAATAAAGTCCCACATGTCGTAATTCTTCTGAAGTAGCTATCTGTTGTGATATATTTCTGAATATATACCATGATTAGGCGTAAATGCAATGGATGCATTCTTTGTTTTTTTCATTTTAACTTTCAACTTTGTAGCCCAACTAGATATATGGTCAAGATAGTTTTACTATAAATGCACCAAAGTTGGGTTTTGGTTGGGGTTGTATTGTTTGCAAAAATGCATAATAAAGAATGATCATTCTCAGGTAAGTCTTAGTTGTAGATATTGAATATCAATTGTCCTAGTACACCGCCCTGAGGAATTCCTGCTTGAACACGTTTTATACCAGAAAATGCGTCTCCTACTGTCACAGCAAAGCATCTGTCTGTTAAGTAAGATAGTAGTATTAAATAGTAAGTCAGAAGAAGCTGAATTTTGAGCTTGGAAAGCAATCATTTTTATGATATGGAATATTTATCGTTTTATACTGCACAAAGTGGGCAAGTATCTTCAGATGATTGTTAAACGAGCACTTCATGATTTTAAAATTGCCGACGACCCATAGTAATACTTTTCATTAAAGTGCGAATAGATCTTAACTAGCTGCAGGGAAAGTGGAGATAAGTGAGACAGTGAGCCTAATCAGTGGGACATAAGACTCCGGCTGAGCACATAAATTAGGAGAGTGGGGCACCCGCGCGGGGCTAATTGTCTTATCGTCGGCGGAGGTAGTCCTAACGAGATGAGGTCTCCGTGACCTGACTCCAGCTACCTGCCCATATCTCCAGCGGCTCCAGCGCCGGCTATCCTTCCAGGGTTCATCTCATCCTAAATCCAGTTAGCCCTGGATAGCTGTAATCGTCCGATTTCATATTCTAAAACATGAAGGAACAATCTTTTTGAGTTAATTTCAATTTTTTTTACATTAAATAAGAAGGATAAAAAATAAATCAATGTTCGATATCGGTCAATATTAGACACTTTTGGCTATCTTAACACTTGCTGGACTAACGTTCTAGCCTTTCTTTAAACTACAAAAAGAAGCGTATTTGTAAATATACTTTAATAACGCATTACGTTTTGTGGTTCTACTAAACCTACAAATTCTTTCATATCCATTCCTCCATTCTTTTTTAAAAATCTGGTGCTAGCAACACACAATCACTTCGTAATTGGTATCAATTTGAGAATTATAAAACAAATTTAGAATCGAAAATATATTATCAAACAATTATTAACATGGGATTTTCAAAGAAACATGCATGATATTAAAGCCCCTTAAATTTCACATCGATATAGCGAGTTAATCAAAATCGTTAGAGCTGTTTTTGAGAAAATCGTAAATAGGTGCTAAATGCATGGGATAAAGTAGGACTTCCGGTCGTCCGATTTAAGTGAAAATTTTTCAGTAAAATCTTAGGCGTATACTAGTCTTAAATATGAAATTTCAGTTTCGTATGACTTACCGTTTTTGTGTTAGACTGACCACACACACACACACAGACCTTTTTGTGCTACTTGGTTATTTGGACTCATGGGACCCTAAAACGTGTATTTCCGTTGAAAACTGGAATTCGAAAATTTTCACGATCGCAATACTTTCCCTTACTATATATTTCATATATAGGTAATTGAAAGTAAAAATTAATCACGGTTACTTGATTACCAAACACCAGTAAAAATTTTCTCTATCTTTAAAAGTTATTGAATTAAATAATGTTTTATTTAATTGGCAGATATCAACGTCGGAGTATTAAAGTCTTCGTCAGATTCTCTGGTATTTTTGTACAAAATTTCAAAAAACTTGGTCCAGTAGTTTCGAAGAAAAGCTGCGGACGGCGGACAAACGGATTTTTTAAAATTCGGGTTCTGCGTATTTGAGTGTAAGACCTCGAATTTTAAGGGGGGAGAGGATTCTTTTATTTTTATTTTTTTTCAACAAATGCTTACTATTGAAAATAATAAACCAAAAAGCCATCTTCATAGTGGTATTTTATGAAATGATTTAATTCGGAGAATAAATTTTATTTATTTAAATACAACATTGAAGAGAAATTTTTATATTCATTAAATTAAAAACAAACAAAATGGGCGTTAGATATAAATGTACAAAGGGCGAGATAGGGACAGGAGTTATTCCAACATTTTATCATCCTATCTTTTTTCGTCAGTTAGCTGATGAAAAGTTTTCTATACCTTTTCGGACAATTGCCTTGTCGCTATATTCAGCAATATTTGTATGAGAAAAGAGGAGAATTTCTCTACTTTTAGTATATATTAACCAAAAAAAAAAGTATTTTATTAAGCTTAAAATTTTTAACATGCTTTATAACACTCAATGATAAACATCAAAAAAATATAATTAGTTTATTCAAATATCGAATAGAAACTAAATTATTTTCTAGGCTAGGGTCCTTTAAGAACAACTGATATATACAATTAAAATATACAATGTTTCAAGCCAAAAGACCCTAAGGATCATAATTAATTCTTATTTACAATTGTATCAAAAGAAAAAAAAATGTATGCAATAAGACAAAAGATTAAAATAAATAAATAATTTCAGATAGATAAATGCGTTGTGCAAAACTGAAACTAAAAAAAAATAAATAAAAATAACAGATTAACTAAGTTAAACATGAACAATAAATAACAAATTTTATTTTATTCAAAGTCTGATATTTGATTTGAATTATCAACCTTGCTAAACGCCTGAATGGAGAGACAAAATTTATTGGAACAGTTGGGACTCGAATGATGATAGAGAAGAAGCATGGTTAAAACGAGTTGGTTGGGAATTCCAGAAAGTAGTAGAGCAGACAAGAAGGAATGATCAAATGTTTTTGTTCTATGGGCAGGAATTTGAAGCTCAGAGTAATATTATATAAAGTCGACAGCTCATATATAATATTTGAATATAAACCTTATGACTTTCAAAACAATATTACATAAATTCATGCTTAATTCAAACAATTACTATTCAACAACGATACTGAATCCTTAAAAACAGCTTAAATCCTTAAGCCCTTACTATAATTCTATGTGAAGCATCAGATATACATAACAATCGATAATATTACATTCAACATAATAAAAATAATATTAGAGGCTCGCCTATCGGAAAAATATCATAAAAATTTTCACATAAAAATAATTTCTTCAATATCAAACCCAAACAAGTTTGCACGACATATAACATGAGTACCTATAAAACTCATTATCATTTACTTGTGGTGTGCCCTGCTCACTCCTATTTCAGACATCACACTATACGAAACGTTAAAACTAGCTCAGAAAATCTATTCCTGAATAAATGTTTCCTATCCAGATTTAATTAGTATACGGATATCTACCTGTACCTCTGGCATCGCACAGGGTCGGGACCACCATTTACGTACCCTACGGAGGATGGGATAATCAAGATTTGTTTTACTCCCTTTAAAAAATCCTTGGACCATCTGCCGGATTTGAACTCGTTATGTGAACTAATTAAAAGTGCGGAAAGCAACTAAAAAAATCCTTAAATACCATTATATCTCTCATCCTCTTCAACGTCATGATGGCTCCTGGGCCTCGTCAGATGAGACTAGGGCAGAGGAGTTTGCTAAACATCTTGCAAACACATTCACTCCTCATCCTGAACTTAATCCTACCCATACAGCTGCGGTTGAAGAATCCCTCTCCTCGCCGATTCCTCTCTCTTTACCTCCTAAAGCTGTCAACCCCTCTGAGGTCAAATTCCTAATCGATAAACTTAAACCTCGAAAATCTCCTGGATTTGATCTACTCACTTCCCAAATCATTATACAACTTCCCAAAAAGGCTATAATATTCCTGACCTACATATATAACTGCATCCTCCGTACAACCCATTTTCCTATGATGTGGAAACACTCAACCATTATACTTTTCCTTAAACCGGGCAAACCTGCTAATCATACCTCATCCTATAGACCAATCAGCTTGCTCCCAATTCCCTCCAAAATATTCGAGAAAATCCTTTTGAAACGCATCCTACCTTTACTCCAATTACACAAAATCCCATCTCACCAGTTCGGTTTCCGCTCAGGCCACTCCACTGTTCACCAAGGTCTTCGGGTTGTAGATCACATATCCTATGCCCTTGAAAGCAAGCAATATTGCACCGGTGCCTTTCTGGACATAGCACAAGCATCGACCGGGTGTGGCACGATGGCTTGCTTTTTAAACTAAAAACCCTATTACCCCAATCCCTATATCTAATCCTTCGATCTTACCTCTCTACCCGCTCGTTCAGAGTTCGTTGTGGTTCTGACTTCTCAAGTTGTTATCCGATAGAAGCTGGTGTTCCACAAGGTAGTGTCCTAGGTCCTATCCTTTACATCTTATTTACCGCAGACATTCCCACCTTTCCTGAAAACTTCTTGGCAACACTTGCCGATGACACAGCTATCCTCTCATCCCACCTAGACCCGATAATAGCATCCTCAAACCTCCAATCGCATCTTGCTTTGATTGAACAGTGGTGCAATGATTGGCGTATCAAAGTAAATGAATCAAAAAGCAAGCATGTAACCTTTACCTTACGACGCAAATCCTGCCCTTCAGTCCATTTTAACTCTATCCCCCTTCCCTTTTCTGACACAGTCAAGTACCTTGGTTTCCTCTTAGACAAGAGACTGACATGGAACCCACATACTAGACTCAAACGACAAGAACTCAATCGACGATATGGCCAACTATATAGACTTCTAAATAGGAAATCACACCTCTCAACGGACAACAAACTACTCATTTACAAGACTATTCTTAAACCCATTTGGACCTACGGACTTGAGCTGTGGGGAACAGCAAAATTTTCGAATATCAAACGTATCCAATCCTTCCAGTCTAAAGTCCTTAGAACAATAGTCGATGCCCCAAATTATGTCACCAACAAAACCTTACACCATGACCTGAATATCCCATTTATCCTTGATCTAATCCCATCCAAATTCTCAATCTTCCACTTACTCAAGCACACTCACCTTCCTAATCCCTTGGCACACTCCCTATCCAGTTCCAAACATCCCTATAACCCTCCTCGTAGGTTGAAGCGGCAGTGGCCCAGAGATCTCTTATAAATATGTCATTGGAGTGCTGGCAATGGCTGGCTTCTCCACTCATGCCCTGAGTGTATGTGGCTCTAGCGCCCTCGCTAGCCTCCACTGGCTCTGAAGACCAGTGACGCGGTTGAATGAGAGGCGCTGGGATCTTCTGGCATTGTGCCTCGACATCCAGTAGTGGATCTCGAGGTTTGATTCAGTGATCCCAGGGGCAGTTTGTAAATATTGTAAATAGGTATGAATGTGAACAAGATTGTTATTATTATTTACTTTATAGTATTTATTTAATTTTGTGTATATATATATTTTTTTTTCTTCTTTGTTTAATCTTTGTTAATTATTTTATTTTTATTTTATTTCCAATGTACATATGGAATGAATGATTTCTTATATCTTTAATATTCATTGCCCCAGAAGGTGGCAGATTGTATTATCTCGTAATAAATAATTAAAAAAAAAAAAAAAAAATTAAAAGTGCTGCTTGTTACGTCAATCCATTAATGGATTAACTTAGGTCTTGTTGATTATTTTTAAACCAAATGCAGAAAAAAAAAAATGGTGCTGCTAGATTTTTTATTAGAAGAGTTGAGAATCCTTTCTTTGGGATGTTAATGAGTAGGAAATTCAAAATGTCTTTTGCATTTCTCCATGAATGGGAAAAACAATAGATTATGGGCAAGCCTCTCTATCATCTGCTTTCTCCAGTCAGGGATGGCTAAAGAAATATCTTCTACTAAATTTCTAAAAACGGAACTGTCGTCAAATTTTCGATCCTACCAGTATCAACAGAGCTAGAGGTCTGCTGAAAATAGCAAAGACCTATTCCAACCCATACAGCTGATAAACATTAGACCCTAGCGACAAATGTTAAATGAAAAAAAAAATTCATTAAGTTTCCGAATAGAAAACTGTAGACGGATTTTCGATCCGAGCAACACCCACACAGCTGGAAGCGTTACATTATTAAAAGGGAAACAATTGACACAATGAACAATTTACAAAAAACATGTATTTTTTCATTGAAACCAATGACCAATCTGAACAGTAGGTCCTTGCAACAAATGTTATCTCACAAAAATAATCTCCACTAATTTTCTGACAAGGTCGTCAACTTTGGATCAAAAGGGAGTTCGCTTTCGGAAATATTTTCCCAGGTTAAAATCCCGTCTCGAAGCCAGATGGCTCACCCGGTCTACTGGATATCGCCATTCCTCATAGGGCAGGAAGAGCTTCGAGCTAAACTAGATAGTTTTGTCCTGGATATAGATCTCAATACCCTACTTGCGGAGTACAGGAGACTGCTGGACATATGGACATGAACGGCACTGCATTCGATACCCCAAGAGCCAAACTAATGAGGGCCACGGGATTGTTCGTCATCACAGAGGAGGATTTTCCTTGTTCATTGAATGAAACAAACTTCTCGTGGTTCAAGGAGTTTATTTACGGCTGGAAGACAGTTTAGGGTCTAGCACAATTCAACCTCGGTGTTCGAAGAAGTAGGCCAGTACAAAGAAGTGGGATCAGTTCTATAGTATAGCCGTATAGGCCAGGAAGGGATGAATAAATAAATAAAGGAAATAGTCGTCAAAATATGTATTCGAGCAATAAAAAGAGATATAGAGGATATCAAAATTTAAATAAATGTAGCAAAAGCATAACTGTTTTTATTAAAAACTATATAACTTTTTATAATACAACTGTTTTCATTAAAAACAAAATAGCTACGACAAACGTTATGTACAGAAATAACAGCGTTTCAATAAAGTCTTAGGACTTAACAAATGTAGCGAAACGTGACTTTTCTTCATTAGAGCCAATATAGCTCTTAAACGGTAGTTCCAAGCGACAAATGTTATATAAAAAACAATCTCCTCTAAATGTCTGGCGTGAAAGCTGTTGTCATATTTTCGATCTAACAGAGCTAGAGCGCATCAACTGAGGGAGAAAAAAAAAACGTTACACAATGAAATTTACTGAACTTCCATGTCTCTAAAGACATACCCATAAAAAAGGAATATCAGAGAAGTGGCGATTGGGACTAAGGTTTTACGTTAGGTTTTTGTTTAATCCTTATTAAAATAATCTGGTGCGAGCAACTCACGACTTTCACTTACCTCCGTTTTTAAAATCGATTTAAGAATTTTTAAATAAATTTAAAGATACAAATAAATTGTTAAAGAATTAATTATTTTGAATTTCAATAGAAACATGCGTTTTATTTAATAATATGTTATATTTTTATCTACAAAAATCAGTTAGTTTTATCGGCTTCTTATCACTCTCCATTAACCTTTAAAATTCCATATATATTAGATAATAATTTTTTTTAAATCATTAGCTATCCAATGGTATATTATACATCTATATTACTTTCTTGTGTTCAGAAACACCAAAATTTAATAAAAAAAAATATGTTCGCACTTTTCTTCTTTAGTCATTTATCAAATTCGCTCAACTTGCATATTTAGCCGTTATTTATCAATGGTTATGAGTTGATGTATCTAATGTTTTTTAAACTACAAAATTAAAGGTAATTTAGAGAAAGAAAAATTTAAAATATCGGCATTTAAGCCCAGCCAAACTATTTCAATCAGAATGAAACCTACATGATTTAAACGTCTGTTAAATTTAACATCGATATAGGGAGTTGATTCATAATCGTTTGAGCCGTTTTTTAGAAAATCATAAATAGGTGCAAAATGCATGGTATAAAGTGGCCCTTCTGGTGAGCTGATTTTAGTGAAAAAGGTTTTGTAACGTCTCTGGGACCCTAAAACGTGTATTTACGTTGAAAACTGAAATTCGAAAATTTTCACGATCGCAATATTTATCCTTACTATATATTTCATATATAGGTAAGTGAAAGTAAATGAGTGAAACTAATAAACAATTAATTAAATTGAGTTTCTGTATAAAGTGGCTCTTCTCGTAAGCTGATTTTGATGAAAAAGGTTCTGTAACGACTCGATCGTATATTTGTCTTAAATATGAAATACCAGTTTCATAGAATTTTCGTTTAAGCACTGTAGTTACCACACACGGACACACATATAAAGACCTTTTTTCGGGACTTGGTTATTTGGACTCAGGGGACCCTATAACGAGTATTTCCGTTGAAAACTTGAATTCGAAAATATTCGCGATCGCAATATTTTTCCTTACTGCGTATTTCATATATAGGTAAGTGAAAGTAAAAAACGAAAGAACTGTTCGTTCAATAGGTTCATCATTTAAAATAATAAAAACGAAAGCGAGCAATATTCACGTTAAAAATGTAACCATGCCTAGTTAAGATTGTTGCCAAAATAAAGGGGTCCAAAAGGATTTTAAAAAGAAGGTATTTGAAGATAAGATTAGCCATAACAGGGGAAGAACAGCAAATAGCAGGTAGTGAAATAAAAATTAGCCGTTGGAAAGGAAGATAGTAAAACAAGCTGTTAACTCGCTGAGTCGGCGGGAGATATGGAAATGACAAGGAGGGAGAACTTGCTCGCTGAGTCGGTTCTAAAAAAAAGGCCAGCTACCTTGTGTCAGCTTGATTACTTCGTCTCTCTCTCTCTCTCTCTTCCAGGGATTAATTGTTCAGAACGGAATGATAAGCTTTTAGTTCTCTCCCTCCTTCCTACTTTATGACCGTTTTCTTCGGCTGTTTCTGTTGGTTGTAGTAGGACGTCCTGGCAATGTCATGGGGAGGTTGACAAGGGCAACGAACTTAGAAGCAATATCGTGCGATAAAGAATGTAAAAAAAACAACAACATAGAAAACAAGCACGAAATTCTTCAGGAAATCTAAATATCTGGTGCGCGCAACACACAACTTTCACTTACTGTTGTTAAAATCAATTGAAGAGTTTTTAAATGATTTTTTTTTTTTATTGAGATATATTACAATTTGTTTCTGTATGAACATTAGTAATAGTGATATAAGATCCCATTCACTCAATATATACAGTATACAATGACAAAGTCAAATAAATAAAATATAATATATGTACAAAATAAGAAAACAAATAACAACCTATAACTGAGATAAATACAAATAAATGATATATATAGAATTAAATAATAATAAATATAAAAACATTAAGCTATAATTGAGATAAATAAAAGTTTGCAAATAAACAAACATCATTCAAACAAACATAACTATATACAAAATATACAAGTGCTATAGGGACCCCAGACTGGGCTTTTCCCTCCACTTGTGGAGGAAAAAGCGGAATCCAAGAGATCCTAGACCCTCGCTCTCAGCCGCGTCACTGGTGCGAATCAGTGGAGGCCGAACTACGGCGCGATAGCTTAAATGAAAATAGAATTGAATTAAATCATTTTTTCTGCATAAAAAAACGCTGCAAATTATTAGACAAAGGTTTATTATTTCCAAATAACACTATTAGTTTCTTTTCTTTTAAAATTGTTTAGGAAGACTTAATATTTCAGTTACACATATGCACTCCTTAACTTCCTTTTATTATAAATTTATTTTTCTTCTCAATTCATTACATAGTTTTCTACTCTGGGGTTCTTTCCCCATTATCAAGACTTTTTTTAAAAACACTGTTTAATATACAACACATTATTTTCTATTTCTAGCTTACTACTATTCGTGCACAGCCAATAAACATCTAAGTGGACGAATAGCAGTAAGCTAGAAATAGAAAATAATGTGCTATGTGTTAAAAGTGTTTTTAAAAAAAGTCTTTATAAGGATGAAAGAACCCAGAAACGTAGAAAAAACATATAATAGATTGTGAAGAAAAATAAATTTATAATAAAAGAAAGTTAAAGAGTGCATATTTGAGTGTGAAACAATATTAGGGTATAATGGGATCACTTGTAGCTGGGTTGTTAGCATAACAGCCTCCTATGCCAAAGGTCACGGTTTCGAACCCGCAGGTTTTCCTAGGAATTTTTAATGGGAGTAAAAAATCCTTAGTTATGCCGTCCTTTGGAGGGGACGTTAAAAGGTGGTCCCGAGCCTGTGCGATGTCAGGTACTCTTTGAAGATCCCTATTCTAATAAAACCTGGATAGGCAAAATTTAGGACTCCCACTGTAGCATCGTCCGATTAGCCATAGTAGCATAAAGTGACGTTAAATAAATAAACAAACAAATAATTAGGGTATAACTGTTTATATAGCTGTTGATACGCAATTAAGTAATATGAAAAGCAATAATTCAAAGGATAATATGATATTAATACTACTAGTTTCAATACGCTACATCTCAGTTAGTTGTTAAGCAAGTTCAATGATTATTTTTTTTACTTTGTCGAAAATTTAATTCTATATCAAATAGCGCTGAAAGCAAAAAGGCAATTTTAATTTTCGATAAACGTAGTTACAAGCATATACGAAGAAAACGTCCAGAATTGTGGAAAAACAATTCATAGCTTTTGCATCACGATAATGCCCCTGCTCACTCATCTTTGCTTGTGAGAGATTTTTTGGCCAAAAACAACCCCACAATCATGGCTCAGCCACCATATTCACCAGATTTGGTCCCATGTGACTTTTTCTTGTTCCCAAAACTAAAGAGACCTATGAAAGGACGGAGATTTGCAACGATTGAGGAGATAAAGACTGCATCGCTGGAAGAGCTCAAGGCTATACCGAAAAGTGCTTATGAGAAGTGCTTTGAGGATTGGAAAAACCGTTGGCATAAGTGTATTTTATCTGAGGGGGATTACTTTGAAGAGGACAACATAAATATTGATAAACAAATAAATATTTTTTCTTAAAAATACAAAGTCACCTTATTTAACACACCTCGTATATTTCTGAGACATTACTAGCATTTTCCAAGATTCAGGAGGACCTGGATAGAATCAGCGCCTGGGGAATTCAGAATAAACTTAAGCTAAATGCCATGAAGACACAAGCAATAGTAATAGGTTCCAATTCCCTTCTCAAATCTAATTCCAATTTTCCAAATCTAATCCTTAATAATTACCCAATTACGTTCAGTTCCACTGTCAAAAACCTAGGTATCACCATCGACCAATCCCTCTCCTGGAAACCCCATATTGCCCAAATCTCCCGAAAAACAATAAGTACTCTTAAATTTTTCCATCGCTCCCGTCATCTCCTTCCCTATCCACTCGTAAGCTCCTCGTTTCTTCACTTATTTTCCCCCACTTTGACTATTGTTGTGCGGTGTATGGCGGCCTCCCGGCTGTGCTTGAAGGCAGACTAAAGCGCATTATGAACATTTCCTTAAGATTTGTCTTCGGTACTTCAAGGAGGTCTCATGTTACCCACTTATACGGTGAATTAAAGTGGCTCCTCCCCTCAACCCGCAGACAATATTTCCTTGGATCATACCTCTACCAAACTATTAACTCTCAGCATCCTTCCTATATCCACAGTCTCCTTCAATTTAAATCCTCAGTCCACTCCCTTGAAACTAGATCGCGACAGTCTGACCTTTATCTTCCTACCCACAGAACCAAAACTTTTGATCGTTCCTTTATTGTTCGCTGTACCACACTCTGGATTCCACATTCTCTACCTATCCACATCCGCCATGCTGCCTCTTTATCCTCATTCAAATCCCAACTTTTCCTATACCTTCTGTCATCCCAAATAGACGAAAGTTAAAATAGACTAGTCCCAGAATAAAAATGTTTTTCTATTCTATTCTATATAGGCGAGATTTAAATTTTTTTCATGTTCCTTTTCTTTTTCTTTTTTCTTTTTTGTTTTATTTATCGAGATTTACTCGCGGTTCTAAAACTCTATACATACTTTTCTCTATCATCAAAAATAACTGATTTATGAGCGTATTTATGTAGAAAATTTCAATTTGTTTCTTTTCTTTATTCTCTCTTATATAATTATTTGCGTTTTTTTTGGTTAGAAAAGCCTTTTAAATACTTTCTTTATCTTGAAAAATAACTGAGTTATTGAATTAAATCACGTTTAATTGGCCGTAATTTTAAAAATAACCAGCTGATATCAACGTCTAGGAGTTAGGATCATTGTTGCATGGATTAATATTTTTGTAGCGAATTTTAAAAAAATTGGTATATTTGCTATTCTATGAAAACCATAGATAAAAGTCAAACCATCAAAATCTAACGATGCATAAAATAATATTAACATACGGTATAGAATATATTTTTTTATTTATTTCGAAATCTACAATTTGAATTGTTTGTAAAAAATACCGTTGGATGCGAAAATTACTGCAGCTAATAAACCTCATGATTTGCATGCTTTGATATTCCCTTTGCAATGTGTTTCGAAATGAGCATAAATGGATACAGCACTTATCATAGCTAATTCGCCCCCATATCCCATAACAACTAATTGTGTAGTATATACTCTAACATATTTGTCATATTGCTGCACTAATTTTACTGTTTAATTTACTGAATTAGTGGGGAGCCCGTGGCTGAGTGGTTAGCGCGCTAGCCTGCCACGCTGAAGTTGTGAGTTCGAATCCCAGTCCCAGGAGGACTTTTTTTCAAGCATACAAATAAATGGGGATTCACTCACGATCTCCCCCGGGTATGTGGGACCCGTCAGCTGTTGAATTGATAGCCACCCACAAAAATAGGCGTAGGGAGTGATGACCCTACCCTATAAAATGTCATTGAGTATCGCGGTGTGGAATATAAAGCACACCGCGCGGCCAAGGGCCTCCAAGGGCTGTCGCGCTAACCGAAAAAAAAATTACAGGATAATGCTTTGAATTTCCTTGTTCAATGTTTAATTTGACATACGAGTACATCTCTCGATAGAGCGGCAGTGGTTCTAAATCCACTTTTTCGGTACAAAAGTCTGCACTGGTCGTTCTAATTAAGATGTATCAGCCATCCTAACATCATTTGTTCTTTAGTGAATTCCCTTTTAATGGTGCAAATGACATTTTTTAGCTTATTTATATGTCATAAGATATGTATAGGTTTTGTCGATAATTTTAGTGAAATGTCTCTATAACTAATTCTTCCTACATTAAAGATATACTATATTCTGGTTTATTATTTCGAAAAGTTGATTTAAACCTCAAAATAATTGTTTAGGTCAATTTTTTTCTGGTCTTTCCATTGAAAAAATCTCAATAGCCAACGTTCTACTCTACCGACAGCTTAGAAACGAATTGACGGCTTCGAATTTTCGTCCGTAAAAACTAGAAACAAAAGTAAAATTTTGAAAGTAATTTGCAGTTGATTATGCTGTGTATGCATTAAGATTATTAAAATAATATAAATTTTTATGACTTTTTGAAACACAGCGAGATGTGCAGAACTTTGTCCCAAAAAAATGCGTTAGGAGCCACTTTGGTGGTATAGGGATAATTAATTACTTAATGCTCCTTCATGTACGTGATGATGACTTAAAAGGCTAAATATTATGATTCTACCCAAAATATAGCATTGTATTTTATATCCATAAAATTCAGTTAATACACTATTAAAAGTCATTTTAACCAATTCTCTTTTTTTATGTTATTTGATAAGGGCATGGTTAAAGTATGTAGGTGGTAAAATTGATAAATACAGCATAAAACCAGCACAAAATGTATATTTTAAAACTCCATCCCAATTTTTTTTTTTTTAATCTACTCATTTATCAATTTTAAAATGTATGAGACATTTCTTTAATTAATCTTTATATATTCTGACATTTAAACTTGGCTGTAAGGAGTACTTCAAACGATTATTTCTATATATAACTGATATTTAAATTGTTAACTAATACTTAAAATACATTTCAAGTAAGTCTGAAAAATTAATATTGGAAACAAAGTTATTAAGATAGAAAAAAAAAATGTGTATATATGCTTTGCTATAAATTTTCTTTGAATGGCATTTTCTTTGTATGACTATTTTTCTGCTTTAGCTCTGTTAATTACTAACTAAATGCTGCTGGTTCTTGATTACTTTTTTTCATCTGACCTAATTAGTTTTTAAATATTCATTTTAAAATATAAGTTTCTTAATTTGTTTTACTTATTTCTATGAACCTCAAATGAAGTTATGATTTATTAACGTGTAAGGGTTTTAGATTGAGTTTTTTATTTTATTTTTTCTGATATCATCATTGCTGAAAAGATTAATAATTTAACCAATACTTTGTTCAGGTTAAATAAGTATTTCAATAAGAAAAAATGTTCTGTGCGCGCATCACACGAATTTTACTTGCCTCACATATAAACTTATAATACATATTATACTTTTGTACGTATTTTTATTTTTAAGAATGGGATAAAAAAAATTGCTATTTTCTTCTTTAATTGGTTACCAAATTCGTTCAACTTGTATATTTACCCGCTTTTATCAATTCTAACAAGATAAAATGCTTATTTTATTTATTTCAAATACACAAAATTATAATTATTGGGTTGTGTCACATGAAATGTCCGTTTTCAAGGTAAAGGATTTTTATTGAAACTACGATATGAAAACAAGATAATTTTATTCGAAGTATTTACCTTCTTTTTCTACACATTTTTCCCAATGTGACACCAACTTTTTTATTCCCGAACTGAAAAACTCTGAGCTTTGAAGTGAAACAAAATCTGAAAACGCATTTTTCACTTGATCATAATTTTCAAAAAGTTTTCCTTTCACGAAGTTGTCTAAATTCCTGAACAGAAGGTAATCTGTTGGAGACAAGTCGGGAAAATATGGTGGGTAAGGAAGAACTTCGTAGCCCAGTTCTTTAAATTTTTGCAAGGTATATTTTGAAACATGGGGTCTTGCTGCCGCTCAGTGAGATCATGAGGTACCCATGTATCGAACTTTTTTACTTTCCCAATACACTTTAAATATCTGGAAACGGTAGATGCACTTGCATTTAGTTGTGCTGAGAGTCCTTTAACTGTTTGGTAGGGGTTTCCTTCTACTGTATGTTTGAGGACATCGTTGTCTATTACGGACGGAGGTCTTCCTCGGGGCAAGTTTTTCAAGTCGGTATCCCCAGCTGAAAAGTTAGCAAACCAACGGCGAATGGTCCGTTCATTAACACTCCCTTCCCCAAACGCCTTGCAAATATTTCTAGCGGCCTCAGCTGCTGAATGGCCGAGTTTAAACTCTTACAAAAATATTACTCGAAAATATTACTCGTGTTTCCATGTTCATATTCGGAAGTATACTAAAAAGTAGGTAGTTGGTTGGGAAGCTAATGTTTATAATACAAAGGTAGAGTATTAGTAACTGTTTACTTTAAATATGTAAACATTCGCAAGAAAACAACAGAGACCTTTAAAATCCTTTATGTATTTCAGAAACTATAAAAACGGACATTTCATGTGAAACAACCCAATACTTTGGAGGAAAATAGTTTAAGGTTTGGGTATTTAAGTCCTGTCAGACTAATCCAATTAGAATTAAAGGAGTATAGGGTTTTTTTTATTATTAAAATTCAGCTTTCATATTCATTTTTGTATTCATATTACCACGCTCAAAACAATGATTGATAGGTTCCTGAAAATTTCTTCAAGGTATACCTAACCGTTAATTACTTTCTTTCTCTATTCAAAACGTTGAGTTGAACGAAAACAAATAAAGAGCAGGCTAAAATATTCGTATTTACATTCGTTTTGAAATATAATTGTATTGGTAACAATAAAGTCTATAGATTATTTTATTTTATTTCCCCATAAAACCTATTAATGGTTTGAATATGGAGCAATCCATGCAAAATCGTCTACACTTTGCCACACAAGATTTTTGATTTTCATGGTTTTTTTTTTTTTTACCAGTTATTCTCTATCCTTTCCTAAATAAAAAAACCGTAGACAAAATATTTTTGAAATGTCCGTTTTCAAGGTAAAGGATTTTTATTGAAACTACGATATGAAAACAAGATAATTTTATTCGAAGTATTTACCTTCTTTTTCTACACATTTTTCCCAATGTGACACCAACTTTTTTATTCCCGAACTGAAAAACTCTGAGCTTTGAAGTGAAACAAAATCTGAAAACGCATTTTTCACTTGATCATAATTTTCAAAAAGTTTTCCTTTCACGAAGTTGTCTAAATTCCTGAACAGAAGGTAATCTGTTGGAGACAAGTCGGGAAAATATGGTGGGTAAGGAAGAACTTCGTAGCCCAGTTCTTTAAATTTTTGCAAGGTATATTTTGAAACATGGGGTCTTGCTGCCGCTCAGTGAGATCATGAGGTACCCATGTATCGAACTTTTTTACTTTCCCAATACACTTTAAATATCTGGAAACGGTAGATGCACTTGCATTTAGTTGTGCTGAGAGTCCTTTAACTGTTTGGTAGGGGTTTCCTTCTACTGTATGTTTGAGGACATCGTTGTCTATTACGGACGGAGGTCTTCCTCGGGGCAAGTTTTTCAAGTCGGTATCCCCAGCTGAAAAGTTAGCAAACCAACGGCGAATGGTCCGTTCATTAACACTCCCTTCCCCAAACGCCTTGCAAATATTTCTAGCGGCCTCAGCTGCTGAATGGCCGAGTTTAAACTCTTACAAAAATATTACTCGAAAATATTACTCGTGTTTCCATGTTCATATTCGGAAGTATACTAAAAAGTAGGTAGTTGGTTGGGAAGCTAATGTTTATAATACAAAGGTAGAGTATTAGTAACTGTTTACTTTAAATATGTAAACATTCGCAAGAAAACAACAGAGACCTTTAAAATCCTTTATGTATTTCAGAAACTATAAAAACGGACATTTCATGTGAAACAACCCAATACTTTGGAGGAAAATAGTTTAAGGTTTGGGTATTTAAGTCCTGTCAGACTAATCCAATTAGAATTAAAGGAGTATAGGGTTTTTTTTTATTATTAAAATTCAGCTTTCATATTCATTTTTGTATTCATATTACCACGCTCAAAACAATGATTGATAGGTTCCTGAAAATTTCTTCAAGGTATACCTAACCGTTAATTACTTTCTTTCTCTATTCAAAACGTTGAGTTGAACGAAAACAAATAAAGAGCAGGCTAAAATATTCGTATTTACATTCGTTTTGAAATATAATTGTATTGGTAACAATAAAGTCTATAGATTATTTTATTTTATTTCCCCATAAAACCTATTAATGGTTTGAATATGGAGCAATCCATGCAAAATCGTCTACACTTTGCCACACAACATTTTTGATTTTCATGATTTTTTTTTTTTACCAGTTATTCTCTATCCTTTCCTAAATAAAAAAACCGTAAACAAAATATTTTTGAAATGTCCGTTTTCAAGGTAAAGGATTTTTATTGAAACTACGATATGAAAACAAGATAATTTTATTCGAAGTATTTACCTTCTTTTTCTACACATTTTTCCCAATGTGACACCAACTTTTTTATTCCCGAACTGAAAAACTCTGAGCTTTGAAGTGAAACAAAATCTGAAAACGCATTTTTCACTTGATCATAATTTTCAAAAAGTTTTCCTTTCACGAAGTTGTCTAAATTCCTGAACAGAAGGTAATCTGTTGGAGACAAGTCGGGAAAATATGGTGGGTAAGGAAGAACTTCGTAGCCCAGTTCTTTAAATTTTTGCAAGGTATATTTTGAAACATGGGGTCTTGCTGCCGCTCAGTGAGATCATGAGGTACCCATGTATCGAACTTTTTTACTTTCCCAATACACTTTAAATATCTGGAAACGATAGATGCACTTGCATTTAGTTGTGCTGAGAGTCCTTTAACTGTTTGGTAGGGGTTTCCTTCTACTGTATGTTTGAGGACATCGTTGTCTATTACGGACGGAGGTCTTCCTCGGGGCAAGTTTTTCAAGTCGGTATCCCCAGCTGAAAAGTTAGCAAACCAACGGCGAATGGTCCGTTCATTAACACTCCCTTCCCCAAACGCCTTGCAAATATTTCTAGCGGCCTCAGCTGCTGAATGGCCGAGTTTAAACTCTTACAAAAATATTACTCGAAAATATTACTCGTGTTTCCATGTTCATATTCGGAAGTATACTAAAAAGGTAGTATTGGTTGGGAAGCTAATGTTTATAATACAAAGGTAGAGTATTAGTAACTGTTTACTTTAAATATGTAAACATTCGCAAGAAAACAACAGAGACCTTTAAAATCCTTTATGTATTTCAGAAACTATAAAAACGGACATTTCATGTGAAACAACCCAATACTTTGGAGGAAAATAGTTTAAGGTTTGGGTATTTAAGTCCTGTCAGACTAATCCAATTAGAATTAAAGGAGTATAGGGTTTTTTTTATTATTAAAATTCAGCTTTCATATTCATTTTTGTATTCATATTACCACGCTCAAAACAATGATTGATAGGTTCCTGAAAATTTCTTCAAGGTATACCTAACCGTTAATTACTTTCTTTCTCTATTCAAAACGTTGAGTTGAACGAAAACAAATAAAGAGCAGGCTAAAATATTCGTATTTACATTCGTTTTGAAATATAATTGTATTGGTAACAATAAAGTCTATAGATTATTTTATTTTATTTCCCCATAAAACCTATTAATGGTTTGAATATGGAGCAATCCATGCAAAATCGTCTACACTTTGCCACACAACATTTTTGATTTTCATGATTTTTTTTTTTACCAGTTATTCTCTATCCTTTCCTAAATAAAAAAACCGTAGACAAAATATTTTGAAATGTCCGTTTTCAAGGGAAAGGATTTTTATTGAAACTACGATATGAAAACAAGATAATTTTATTCGAAGTATTTACCTTCTTTTTCTACACATTTTTCCCAATGTGACACCAACTTTTTTATTCCCGAACTGAAAAACTCTGAGCTTTGAAGTGAAACAAAATCTGAAAACGCATTTTTCACTTGATCATAATTTTCAAAAAGTTTTCCTTTCACGAAGTTGTCTAAATTCCTGAACAGAAGGTAATCTGTTGGAGACAAGTCGGGAAAATATGGTGGGTAAGGAAGAACTTCGTAGCCCAGTTCTTTAAATTTTTGCAAGGTATATTTTGAAACATGGGGTCTTGCTGCCGCTCAGTGAGATCATGAGGTACCCATGTATCGAACTTTTTTACTTTCCCAATACACTTTAAATATCTGGAAACGGTAGATGCACTTGCATTTAGTTGTGCTGAGAGTCCTTTAACTGTTTGGTAGGGGTTTCCTTCTACTGTATGTTTGAGGACATCGTTGTCTATTACGGACGGAGGTCTTCCTCGGGGCAAGTTTTTCAAGTCGGTATCCCCAGCTGAAAAGTTAGCAAACCAACGGCGAATGGTCCGTTCATTAACACTCCCTTCCCCAAACGCCTTGCAAATATTTCTAGCGGCCTCAGCTGCTGAATGGCCGAGTTTAAAACTCTTACAAAAATATTACTCGAAAATATTACTCGTGTTTCCATGTTCATATTCGGAAGTATACTAAAAAGTAGGTAGTTGGTTGGGAAGCTAATGTTTATAATACAAAGGTAGAGTATTAGTAACTGTTTACTTTAAATATGTAAACATTCGCAAGAAAACAACAGAGACCTTTAAAATCCTTTATGTATTTCAGAAACTATAAAAACGGACATTTCATGTGAAACAACCCAATACTTTGGAGGAAAATAGTTTAAGGTTTGGGTATTTAAGTCCTGTCAGACTAATCCAATTAGAATTAAAGGAGTATAGGGTTTTTTTTATTATTAAAATTCAGCTTTCATATTCATTTTTGTATTCATATTACCACGCTCAAAACAATGATTGATAGGTTCCTGAAAATTTCTTCAAGGTATACCTAACCGTTAATTACTTTCTTTCTCTATTCAAAACGTTGAGTTGAACGAAAACAAATAAAGAGCAGGCTAAAATATTCGTATTTACATTCGTTTTGAAATATAATTGTATTGGTAACAATAAAGTCTATAGATTATTTTATTTTATTTCCCCATAAAACCTATTAATGGTTTGAATATGGAGCAATCCATGCAAAATCGTCTACACTTTGCCACACAACATTTTTGATTTTCATGATTTTTTTTTTTTACCAGTTATTCTCTATCCTTTCCTAAATAAAAAAACCGTAGACAAAATATTTTTGAAATGTCCGTTTTCAAGGGAAAGGATTTTTATTGAAACTACGATATGAAAACAAGATAATTTTATTCGAAGTATTTACCTTCTTTTTCTACACATTTTTCCCAATGTGACACCAACTTTTTTATTCCCGAACTGAAAAACTCTGAGCTTTGAAGTGAAACAAAATCTGAAAACGCATTTTTCACTTGATCATAATTTTCAAAAAGTTTTCCTTTCACGAAGTTGTCTAAATTCCTGAACAGAAGGTAATCTGTTGGAGACAAGTCGGGAAAATATGGTGGGTAAGGAAGAACTTCGTAGCCCAGTTCTTTAAATTTTTGCAAGGTATATTTTGAAACATGGGGTCTTGCTGCCGCTCAGTGAGATCATGAGGTACCCATGTATCGAACTTTTTTACTTTCCCAATACACTTTAAATATCTGGAAACGGTAGATGCACTTGCATTTAGTTGTGCTGAGAGTCCTTTAACTGTTTGGTAGGGGTTTCCTTCTACTGTATGTTTGAGGACATCGTTGTCTATTACGGACGGAGGTCTTCCTCGGGGCAAGTTTTTCAAGTCGGTATCCCCAGCTGAAAAGTTAGCAAACCAACGGCGAATGGTCCGTTCATTAACACTCCCTTCCCCAAACGCCTTGCAAATATTTCTAGCGGCCTCAGCTGCTGAATGGCCGAGTTTAAACTCTTACAAAAATATTACTCGAAAATATTACTCGTGTTTCCATGTTCATATTCGGAAGTATACTAAAAAGTAGGTAGTTGGTTGGGAAGCTAATGTTTATAATACAAAGGTAGAGTATTAGTAACTGTTTACTTTAAATATGTAAACATTCGCAAGAAAACAACAGAGACCTTTAAAATCCTTTATGTATTTCAGAAACTATAAAAACGGACATTTCATGTGAAACAACCCAATACTTTGGAGGAAAATAGTTTAAGGTTTGGGTATTTAAGTCCTGTCAGACTAATCCAATTAGAATTAAAGGAGTATAGGGTTTTTTTTATTATTAAAATTCAGCTTTCATATTCATTTTTGTATTCATATTACCACGCTCAAAACAATGATTGATAGGTTCCTGAAAATTTCTTCAAGGTATACCTAACCGTTAATTACTTTCTTTCTCTATTCAAAACGTTGAGTTGAACGAAAACAAATAAAGAGCAGGCTAAAATATTCGTATTTACATTCGTTTTGAAATATAATTGTATTGGTAACAATAAAGTCTATAGATTATTTTATTTTATTTCCCCATAAAACCTATTAATGGTTTGAATATGGAGCAATCCATGCAAAATCGTCTACACTTTGCCACACAACATTTTTGATTTTCATGATTTTTTTTTTTTACCAGTTATTCTCTATCCTTTCCTAAATAAAAAAACCGTAGACAAAATATTTTTGAAATGTCCGTTTTCAAGGTAAAGGATTTTTATTGAAACTACGATATGAAAACAAGATAATTTTATTCGAAGTATTTACCTTCTTTTTCTACACATTTTTCCCAATGTGACACCAACTTTTTTATTCCCGAACTGAAAAACTCTGAGCTTTGAAGTGAAACAAAATCTGAAAACGCATTTTTCACTTGATCATAATTTTCAAAAAGTTTTCCTTTCACGAAGTTGTCTAAATTCCTGAACAGAAGGTAATCTGTTGGAGACAAGTCGGGAAAATATGGTGGGTAAGGAAGAACTTCGTAGCCCAGTTCTTTAAATTTTTGCAAGGTATATTTTGAAACATGGGGTCTTGCTGCCGCTCAGTGAGATCATGAGGTACCCATGTATCGAACTTTTTTACTTTCCCAATACACTTTAAATATCTGGAAACGGTAGATGCACTTGCATTTAGTTGTGCTGAGAGTCCTTTAACTGTTTGGTAGGGGTTTCCTTCTACTGTATGTTTGAGGACATCGTTGTCTATTACGGACGGAGGTCTTCCTCGGGGCAAGTTTTTCAAGTCGGTATCCCCAGCTGAAAAGTTAGCAAACCAACGGCGAATGGTCCGTTCATTAACACTCCCTTCCCCAAACGCCTTGCAAATATTTCTAGCGGCCTCAGCTGCTGAATGGCCGAGTTTAAACTCTTACAAAAATATTACTCGAAAATATTACTCGTGTTTCCATGTTCATATTCGGAAGTATACTAAAAAGTAGGTAGTTGGTTGGGAAGCTAATGTTTATAATACAAAGGTAGAGTATTAGTAACTGTTTACTTTAAATATGTAAACATTCGCAAGAAAACAACAGAGACCTTTAAAATCCTTTATGTATTTCAGAAACTATAAAAACGGACATTTCATGTGAAACAACCCAATACTTTGGAGGAAAATAGTTTAAGGTTTGGGTATTTAAGTCCTGTCAGACTAATCCAATTAGAATTAAACCTACATGATATTAAAGCCAATCAAAATTTAGATCGATATAGTTGGTTCAATTAAAATCTTTAAAAACAGTTTTTAAGAAATTCATAAAAATATGCAAAATACTTTATTTGAATTGGAATTTTTGGTTAGTTGATTTTGGTGAAAACGTTTCTGTAACATCCCAGGAGTATAGGGTTTTTTTTATTATTAAAATTCAGCTTTCATATTCATTTTTGTATTCATATTACCACGCTCAAAACAATGATTGATAGGTTCCTGAAAATTTCTTCAAGGTATACCTAACCGTTAATTACTTTCTTTCTCTATTCAAAACGTTGAGTTGAACGAAAACAAATAAAGAGCAGGCTAAAATATTCGTATTTACATTCGTTTTGAAATATAATTGTATTGGTAACAATAAAGTCTATAGATTATTTTATTTTATTTCCCCATAAAACCTATTAATGGTTTGAATATGGAGCAATCCATGCAAAATCGTCTACACTTTGCCGCACAACATTTTTGATTTTCATGATTTTTTTTTTACCAGTTATTCTCTATCCTTTCCTAAATAAAAAAACCGTAGACAAAATATTTTTCTGGCAAATATGTTCAGCGTTGCAGCTATTTTAATTAAGCTTCATGGCTAACAACACGTTCTGGGCAAATCTCTCTAATTCTTGTAATTTTGTAGATATGAAAACAAAACAAAAACTAAAAATAAGATGAGGATATGATTTATATTATTTGTCCTCAGTACGTATTAATTAAAAAGTGAAGAAATAGGTTAAACATATTCTCGAAAATGAATAAAAAATTATGCTTTCGGCTAGTTAAAAGTATATAAAGAGAATATCCTTCGAGTATTTTTACCTCTATAGCTCAGTCATAGTCCTAATTTCTGTAAAAATTTCGATCATGAGAACATTGTCCTTTTTTGCTTATGGGTTTTCAAAATTGGCACAAATTCGTTTTTCACGATGTTCACAAGGAAATATCTCAAAAGGGATTGAGTGAAAAATTATGAAACTATACGATGTATATATACTGGGTTGTTTCACATGAAATGTCCGTTTTTATAGTTTCTGAAATACATAAAGGATTTTGCAGGTCTCTGTTGTTTTCTTCCGAATGTTTACATATTTAAATTAAACAGTTACTAATCCTCTACCTTTGTATTATAAACATTAGCTTCCCAATCAATTACCCACTTTTTAGTATACCTCCAAATATGAACACGGAAACACGCGAGTTTCGAGTTATATTTTTGTACGAGTTTAAACTCGGCCATTCAGCAGCTGAGGTCGCTAGAAATATTTGCAAGGCGTTTGGGGAAGGGAATGTTAATGAACGGACCATTGGTTTGCTATGTTTTCAGCAGGGGATACCGACTTGGAAAACTTTCCTCGAGGAAGACCTCCGTCCGTAATAGACAACGATGTCCTCAAACATATAGTAGAAGGAAACACCTACCAAACAGTTAAAGGACTCTCAGCACAACTAAATGCAAGTGCATCTAACGTTCCCAGAAATGTAAAGTGTATTGGGAAAGGAAAAAAGCTCGATACATGGGTACCTCATGGTCTCACTGAGCGGCAGCAAGACCCCATGTTTCAAAACATACCGTGCAAAAATTGAAAGAACTAGGCTACGAAGTTCTTCCGCACACACCATATTCTCCGGACTTGTCTCCATCAGATTACCACCTGTTCAGGAATTTAGACAACTTCGTCAAAGGATAACTTTTTGAAAATTATGATCAAGCGAAAAGTGCGTTTTCAGATTTGATTTCATTTCAAAGCTCAGTTTTTCAGTTCGGGGATAAAAAAGTTGGTGTCACGTTGGGAAAAATGTGTAGAAAAAGAAGGTAAATACTTCGAATAAAATTATCTTGTTTTCATATCGTATTTTTAATAAAAATCCTTTACCTTGAAAACAGACGTCTCATGTGACACAACCCAATAGTTCCATGGACATAGTCCCAGAATAAAGTAATTTTATTATCATTATTATATTGTATAAGTGCCATAAATTTTGTGACTGAGATTAAGCTGGTTCCGGGTTATAAAATTCTATTCCCTGTTAAAATAACGTTTTCTTTGAACATAATTAACTTCACTAATTTTGCATATTTCAGAACTAAATAAAAGCTAGACTAATGATGAAAGCACTTTAAACAATTCGGGTTCTTAGAGCAAATTACCTTAATAGCCTAGAAAATGGATAAAAAAATTCAAGAAAATTTACATCAACCGAAACATTTTACGCTATATTAAAAATTAATGAAAATTTGGCGATTTCAAATGAATTGACGAATATATATTTTATTACATAAATTAAATTTATTTACCATATAACTGCTGAACATTAATATTATATCAGCTTATTCTATATTTAAAAATCGATGAAGAAGAAATTCACCGACGCTACAAGTTAAGCTTGAACAGTTAAAGATGGCGGGACGGGAATTTAAACTTTATGGAGAACTTCAATTTCATTACAACTGTCAATCGCCCTGACAATTTGTGGCAACTAGGGCTCTCTATTAATAAATAGAATTACATCTGGGACTGCATTTAGAGCGAATCGATAAGTGCAGTTTCTATTTTTCGCAATGCTGATGAAGCAAAATGAAAATCAATTTTGTTCTAGATCGAATAGTTATTAAAATTAACCAAAATGTATGATTGGTAGAAATTATGAAACGTGTGAAAAATATCATTTTTACCATTCATTAGTTTTATTACCATATTGTATTGATATGTATATATCTTGTTTTCTGGTGTTTACAGTACTGATGATGGCTTATATGTTTAAGCCAAAACGTCGGCAAAATTAAAATATTGTTCACACAACTGGCTCTTATTACTACCTATTACAATTCCAAAAGTCGACCATACATTTTCAGAATATATGATATTTGTTCTGTCTTTGAAGAAGAGTATATGAGGAGTTTCTATGACTGAAGGGTGTAGTTGAATTTGGTGTACCTGGGAATTCCACTTATGAACCTAACAAAACAATTTAATATTTTATTTTTGTTTTAATAAATGGTAAACATGTACCTAATACTACCGATATATTGTATTTGATTTAAAAACTTCAACTATTTTTGTGTTTATAGGGATTGAGAAAGAAATATAAATGGCGAGTTAAAACCCCCCGGAAATGAGACGCGAACTCGTGAGGCAACCCGCACCAAACCACTCTGCCACCCTGCCCCCTAATAATGTATATATATCAATATTTCTATAAGTGTATAAGTTGCAAATATTAATATCAATCATGACACAAAAGTAAAAATCTTAATAATAATTGGAACTAGACTACGAAAAGTAGGTTAGGGATGTTTTAATTAAATAAAACATATTGGAAGTTTAAAGGTGCTCATTTATATTTTTAAAATACAAGGAATTTTCCTAGAAGCTAAGAAAGTAGAAAGGAGCTTTGTTTGTCTCTTGATTCTCATTTAATTTTTTTTAGATATCCCCGCTATACGCGAGGCAACCATATTCAAACTGTGGAAAAATTAGAGAGGAGACCCCAAAGCTGATTTGTTTTAGGAGGGATGGATCACGAAATCTTAAAAACCGTTTTAATATAACGATAGAGTTAGAGGCAATTGGAGAAATATGGTCAATTCATGACCTCATTAACCAATAATGACTCCTAGATTTTTAATTGAGGTGTGGAAGTGGATAGGTAGGCTATAGAGGTGAAGCAATGGATAATACCAAAGATAATTCAGAAGGTGCATGGAACTGATAATGGCATGTATAAATATACATAAAATCTGAAGAGGCACCCCTTCAACATTTCTCACATTCCTAAAAATTATATATAGTAAATTTTATAGTAAATATATAGTTCCCTTTGTATGTCAGTATATTAGACCCCTAAACGTATACATTAGATATTTGTGAAAGTGTTTTAATTTAATAAAAGATATTCGCAGAAAAAAGGTGCTCTTTATGTCGTAAGAAACTTCATTAGTATCTTGAATCTGATGTCAAATTCTTAAGATTGTCCGCCTTATACTAGGCGACGTTAGCCAGATTGGAGGAAAATCAGAGAGGTGACTAGAAGCTTACTTATTTTAGCAGATATGCAATCACGATATCTTAGGAATTATTTTAGCACTGGATTTTGGAGTAATTTCAGATATATGGTTACTCAAGGATAGGTTTGCATAATGAACTGAAACCCAAGGTTTCTTAATGATGTGTGGAAGTGGATTGTTGGGCTATAGAAGTAATGTAATGATACGGAAGATAATAGTCCTAAATGTATATAAAATCTGAAGAGGCACCCCTTAACATTTCTTATATTCCCAGCAATATACTTTAGTTTTTTTATTTATTTATATTTGGTGTTAGATCCCGAGGTCATCTTCTTGAATTATGCTATATAATTTTCCTTTGTATGTTAGTAGGTTGTGCCCTGCTTCCAATCGACTGAAGGGCCCAATTAAATTTTACCCTGTTTCAGTTGGGATTAGAGGGAAAATTTCCATCAATAACGTGACTTGATTTGTTCTCACTCAATCGTTTCGTTTACTATGAAACCACTCGATAGACATTTGTTCTTTCAAATAAAAAAAAAAATATATATATATATATATATATATATATATATATATATATATATATATTAATTTTAATAACGTTTAATGGTATGGTAGAAACATTACTCTTCTAAAGAAGTTGGATGTGAGATCTTCTAACATAAATCTTAACTTAAATGCTTAGTAGAATACATGCCAGAGAGAGGTGTCGAAGGACATTCGCTCTCCATTATGCCTATACGCCACAAAATCAACAAGAATTACCATTCACATGACAGACGTCAATATATATTAAGAAAATTAAAAAACAAATAATATTTTGTTAAACTTTTTCTTAACTATACAATCAGGAAATGTATTGATCTTTAAAAACTTCGAATATGAGTTATGAACTTCAATACACGTTATAAGGTATCTTGATTCCAAACCAAAAATTGTGTATATTGGATTCAGTCTACAAAAAAAAAAAAAAAAAAAAAGAAGAAACGTCGTGCGATACTGAAATAGAATATTTAAAATTGGAATCTGCCGTAGACGTTACATGTACTTTTAATAGGTGCTCTGGAAACACCTCTTTACACCATGGATTCTATACATTTTTACTGTTTTCTCCATTCCCTCGATATATGCAAAACAATATTAAAGGGGAGGGGGGGAGAAAAAAAGAAAGTATACAATTTTTTCTGAACCAATAAAGTATTGAGCATATTAAAAATAAAAATATAGAATATTTACCTTTCAGGAAAAAATCTGTATTCAAGTGTTCCCAGCGCGCAGAACGCTGAAAAAGCCGGTAGCTTGTCCGGTGAAACATTAGTGAAAAGCACTGCAAATTATTACACAATGGCTTATTATTTCCATTTACCTACTTGAAGGTATAGTATGGGGAGAGGTGTCCAAGGATATACTCTCTATATTATGCCTATACTTCTAAAAAGGAGTACCCGACAAAGCCACAAAGAATATAGAGATGCAAGAGCTTATGCTAAAGTCGTACGAATGAAAAAGCGAAAACCTTACGCAAAGAGGTAGAGAAAATTGAATCTTCCAGAAAAAAGAATGAAACAAGGAAAACAGGAAGATTAATACTAATATTAATAATATTAATACTTTTAAGAAAAGGTATAATAACCTAAATACAGTGGTCAAGGATGAAAAGGGAGAGGTTACTGGAGAAGAAGTGCGGGATTAATGGAAACATTTTTTTTCAGAGGCTTTTAAATCGTGCACTGGCTGAGGAGGTAGGACCAGTGAGTGCAGTAATGGCGAATAATGTAAGTGACGAAGACATACCGCCTGATAAAGAGGACATCATAGAGATAATAGCGGGATTGAAATATAATAAGGCACCTGGTAACTTTTCAAAGGAGCAAACTGAGAGATAGCTACTGTGCTCCAAGAACTTATAGCTAGAATTTGAGAAGAAGAAGTGATTCCTAGTGACTGGTTAAAGGGCCAAACAGTGTCAATTTATAAAAGAAAGGGGGACATCATGCAATGTAAGAACAACGTTACTCAATATTGCATACAAGGTATTTTCTATTGCTTTATATAAGAGGATAGTCCCATATGCCGAGACAGTACTAGGAGACTACCAAGAAGGTTTTCGGCGCAATAGACCACTATAGATCAGATTTTTCCTATTCGAAGGATCATTGAGAAGATGAGGGAATTCGAAAGGCCTGTGTGGATGCTGTTTGTAGATTTTGAAGCGGCATATGACATTATTCACAGGGAATCCTTGTTTGTGACTACGGGAGAGTTGGGAGTAACAGATAAACTCATCAGGCTGACCAGTTGGACCTTAGTGCTCAACGAATGTCGAGTTAATAAGACACCGAGTGGACCCTCGGACTCTTTTGAAGTAAGCAAAGAGATCCATTAGCTCCTCTCCTATTTAATATTGTTCTCCACGCTATTGTGAAGCGAGCTGAGCTAGACCCAGGAGGAACCATCTACACCAAGATGGCCCAGATAATGACAAAAGCAGATGATCTGGTGATCATTGGAAGATCTCTAGCTAGTGTGAGAGGCGAGTTCACAAAACTTGATACAGAAGCAAGAGTAAATAAGGGCAAAACTAAGGTAATGTCATGCAGAAGGAAGAAGCCAGTGCACCCTCAACGTACATGTGTCATCAGGGATTACACACTGGAAGTAGTGAACCGTTTTCGCTACCTCAGGGCCCGTATCAAAGAAGATGCTAATGAGGATTAGTAGATAATAGCTAGATTGGTGGCTGCGAATAAAGCATTTTCTCTTATTAAGCTATTCAAAAGTAGATTGCTAAGGAGGACCACAAAAATTAGGCTGTATGAGACGCTTGTTTGACCAGTGACAACATATTTATGTGAGACATGGACGTTTAACAAGACTGCTTCTGAAAAAATGGACCGATTTTAAAGAAAAGTTCTTAAACGGATCTTCGGACCAGTCCAAGAGTCAGGAAGATGGAGGATAAGGACAAACAAGGAAGTATATCGGCTGTATCAGGAATTAGCAGTGTCCATCTTCGTAAAGATCCAGCGTCTTAAATGGCTAGGCCATGTTCACAGGATGGAAGATTCAAGAGCAACCAACAAATTATACATGCATGACTCAGATAGAGTGCTGTCGGTCGCACTTTTGCAAGACCCAAGAACAAATGACGGGTCAATATAAGCGGTGACCTCCAAAAGCTAGGAATAACGATAATAATGACAGATGATAGAGCACAGTGGGAAGGGATGGTTGAGCAGGCTAAGGACAGCTACATGCGCCTGTTATGCCAGTAGAAGATTATGCCTATACGCCACATCAACTTTATTGCTATTCACATACAACTGCTATAATTATAGCTGTTTATACCTATTATATCACAACAACATTGTGATTATTAAACTTAAAAAAAAAAATATTTCATCCTAGAATATATCTACTCAAACAATTGTTTATACGACATTCTACAATTAGTCTTAAATAGGACATTAATAATAGTACTTTAATGTGTGTGTATATATATTCCTTAAATAAAAATATATCTGATACAAATGTATCAATATCAATTCGGTCATAACGGCGGATGAAGAACTTCTATACAAGCTTCCGGAAGCTATATCAGTCTTCACAGGAGAGGCCAATGCCATCAGAAAAGCTCTATTGTACATAAGAAGTTCAGAGTATGATCGAAAATTTGCCATTGTGTCCGACTCAAAGAGTGTCTTAAAAGTCATTTATAGCTAAAAAATTAGGCATCCGGTAGTGGCAGAAATCCATAATATACACCGTGAAGTCCTGATGAAGAATAAAAAAGTGGTGTTAATATGCGTTCCTGCACACAGTGGCATATATGGCAATGAAAAAGCCGATGTCGCGGCAAACTCTGCTCGTCTATTGACATCACCTCAATCTACGATATAAACAAAATCCCTCTACAAGACTGGACAAGGCAGTTCAGCTTTATAATATAATAGACTTACCGAACCCGAAAGTTAGATTCATATAACACTAAATTCCGCCTACACAGACTCGTCCTATTTTCACCGTTCAAGCCCAAGCCACCGAGATCAGCCTTAACGCGATCCCCCCATCGAAGCTTCGTCCTACTTTTCGGACGCCTACCAGTCGGATCAGCGAATACTATCTTTCTCGGAATCCGTTCTTCACCGAGCACAGTAACTTTACTCGCCCATTTGAGTCTCCGCGATGCTATCAACTCAATTATATTGAGTTTCGCAATTCCGCGTTTCAGTTCAATTCAGCTCTATAATGAAGGGAAAGTGGCAAATCGAATGGAATGCGAATTCATCTAAATTAAATGAAAGCAAAAAAGATTCTGCCCGTTGGAAGACCTGACATAGGAAGTCAAGGAGAGAAAAAGTGATCCTCTGCAGGCTTCGGATAGGACATGTTGATTTATCCCACGGCTACATTCTGCAAGGCCTGGATGCTCTAACTTGTACCAGATGTAACACAAAAAGGACAGTAAAAAATATATTATTAGATTGTCCAATTTTCCATAAATTGAGAATTAAACTAAAAATGGAAAATGCACTAAAAGACTTACTTAAATATGATGAAAAATAAGTCAGTATCCTCTTCAAATATCATAGAGTATAAATTGTAAGTTTTGACGGGAATGACCCACAGAGGTAAAGGCGTCATACATAAATAAAGGTATTGTATCTGATACCAGAAATTCTCGTATCCATCTATCCCTAATCCAAATCAGAGGCCTCTCACAGTGAAATAAATAAATAACGAAAAGTGAAAAGAGGAGAAAAAACTAACAGGAAAGAATGGGAGACATTATCTGAAAACTTTTGAGAACTGACACAGCAACAGATCCATTTAGAAGGAGTTTTATAAAATGATATTAAAATCTCAGATCCCCCAGGTCAGTTTTTAAACCTCTTAAATGCCAGGCTCGGTTAATTAGATAACATTTTTCAGGTAATGGAAGAAAATAAAACTGAGAGGGAAATTGTGAAAAAATGTCTGGTATATTTTTCTATAAAAGGACAAGGGAAGCCGAGGCGATTCAAAGCTCCCGACAAGTTTGTAGCTCATTAACTGTCTGTTTACATGACCTCACCCCTCTTCTCTTCTCTTGTATTTTTATATATTTTCCTATTCCATCTTTGTCCTGTAGATTTTTAACAGCCATTGTAAAGGAAAATATTTTACGGGTGTTCCCCTAATAACCAATTTCCACTCTATTTATATTTCATATTGGAAAAACTATTCTGGAATGGAACACAGCATGAATTTATTCTTTTAGAAAGAATACGAAATTTTAAACGTGAAAATAAAAAACATTATTTAAAAGTTTTAGCATACACTTTTTTTTTTATATAAACAAATTTAATATATACTCGAAACAGACCTTTCAAGAGATTTTAGATTATACAAACAGAGAGATTAAGATCAACGACAAGTATATGAACAACATAAGGTAAGCAGATGGTACAGTAGTGTATGCGAATAGCATTGAGTCTCCAAGAGGTGATTGGGTAGTCGATATCATTGAGAGTACGGACTGTCTCTAAACTTTAAAAAAAAAAAAATGAATTAATGAAAATAAATTTTATTCTGGGACGAGTAGTCCCCTATGAATGACAAAAAAGTACATTATAAATGTCATTTGTCTAGTCATTTAAGAATTAAGTTTAATTATACAACAGACGGATTTAGATAAAATGCATAGTAATCATTTATAGCTTAAGATATTACGTATTTTGGGTAGATTGGGAGATAAGGAGATGGATAAATAACTGATGCTTAAAAGTGGTTAAGGATAAGGCTTCACGAACGGATATATGCAAGGAATTCCAAAATAGGGCAGTACGAATAACAAAGGATTTTTTGAAAAAGGCGGATCTGTAGGAAGGTTTATAGAAGTTTATAGATTGGGATCTCGTGTTTACTGAATGGACAGAGGAAGGAATAAGTGGTAAGCATATTGAGAATATAAGGAGTTTTTTTTGTTCCTAGGATCTATCTCAAAATCTCCTAGGAGGTATTGCCGACGAAAAGAGGGATATAGCCAGTTCAACTTGGTATACCTACTGGAAACATGGGATTTCAGATGTGAATCTAATGAAAAGATTTATTAGTCTCTTAATTATACATGAGTGAGGCAAAAACCATCAATTATGCTGACTAACTCTCGATATATAACTAACATATAGCAACAGTTAAGACTTATACTTATCTCGGAACCAAAATAAGTGAAACCCGGGATCACACTGATGAGATCAAATGAAGAATATAGAGCTATGATTCTTGAAAGCAAGCAATATTGCACCGGTGCCTTTCTGGACATAGCACAAGCATTCGACCGGGTGTGGCACGATGGCTTGCTTTTCAAACTAAAAACCCTATTACCCCAATCCCTATATCTAATTCTTCGATCTTACCTCTCTACCCCTCGTTCTGAGTTCGTTGTGGTTCTGACTTCTCAAGTTGTTATCCGATCGAAGCCGGTCTTCCACAAGGTAGGTCCTATACTTTACATCTTATTTGCCGCAGACATTCCTACCTTTCCTGAAAACTTCCTGACAACATTTGCCGATGACACAGCTATCCTCTTATCCAACCTAGATCCGATAATAGTATCCTCAAACCTCCAATCACATCTTGCTTTGATTGAACAGTGGTGCAATCATTAGCGTATTAAAGTAAATGAATCAAACAGCATGTAACCTTTACCTTACGACGCAAATCCTGCCCTTCAGTCCATTTTAACTCTATTCCCCTTCCCTTTTCTGACACAGTCAAGTACCTTGGTTTCCTCTTAGACAAGGGACTGAAATGGAACCCACTTACTAGAATCAAACGACAAGAACTCAATCGACGATAAGGCCAGCTATATAGACTTCTAAATAGGAAATCTCATCTCTCAACGGACAACAAACAACTCATTTACAAGACTATTCTTTAACCCATTTGGACCTACGGACTTGAACTGTGGAGAACAGCAAAATTTTCGAATATCTAACGTATCCAATCCTTCCAGTCTAAAGTCCTCTGAACAATAGTCGATGCCCCATATTATGTCACCAACAAAACCTTACACCATGACCTGAATTTCCCATTTGTCCTTGATCTAATCCCATCCAAAGTCTCAATCTTCCATCAGAAGCTTACTCACCTATCTAATCCCTTGGCACACTGTCTATCCAGTTCCAAACATCCCTATAACCCTCCTCGTAGGTTGAAGCGGCAGTGGCCCAGAGATCTCTTGTAAATATGTCATTGGAGTGCTGGCACGCCCGAAAAGGACTAAGTTACTATATCAAAGGATATGCCCGATTTTCATATTTTAAGGACTGTTTGAATTTTTGTTTTTTTTCATTCTAAGTTAAAGTCGCCATTCTCGTTGAAAGGATTCTTAACAATTGACATTTATTAAAACCAGGATACGGTTCAAAATGGAAGAGAACCTCCATTTTTGACACGATTCTCCTTTTAAAAGGATACGAATCGAAATAAATCAATGGTAACTAGGATTACCACACTAAAAAGGACACTTTTTAATATAGAAACTCTCTTCCCGATGCAAGAAGCGGTCCGAAATAACTTAAGTCTAACTGGCTTAATTAAGTCTAACTGAAGTCCCCTAAGATGACAAACCGACTCTTATCCTGGGCGTGCTGCAGCAATAGCTTCATAGATGTTAATATAGCCTTGGGTCTCCTATAGACATAACAGAAAGTAAAACGTTGTTTTAATCGAACATCTACTGTGACTATATGAGTACCCTCTGTAGAAGCTACTGGGTTGGGTACTAACCTCGATGAGATATCTCCTCGAACCAGAATCACTACGGCCTCGTTAGCCCCGGATTGACAAGCCTCCCGGTATGCAATATACCCCTGAAAATACAGTGAAGCAGAGGTGGGTAGTATAGTGTCCGTCAGCGCCACCACCGATGGCCGGTGCTGCTGCAGGAGGAGTTCTATTTCAGCCTTCTTCAGTAGTAGGCCTCGAATATTATAGGAAATAACTAAGTGCTCAGTCATAATGCTTAGCGATGATCTTCGTCAGCATCTTCATCATTTCTCGAACAGTTGCCATCATCTCTGCGAATTGGGCGTTGAATAGAGCATTGCTTGGATGTGCTTGTGTATTTAATGGAATTGCGGTGTTGAGGAGTGAGCGGGTGCTGTCATTGGTTCAGCTTCTTCATGATGCGATGTTGGGGATGTTCTCTGTAGCTGCTGCTGCTGCTGTTGCTGCCCGGCGGGTCCGCCAAGTAGTTCAGTGAAAGCCAAGTTAGGGTTGACTAGCCTACTTGTCTTACTTGAAGGGGCTGCTACATTTATAATTGTCCTCTTTCTCATCTGGAGCAGTTCTTGCCGGCGGGGACACTCTTTGGAGGAGGCATGATGGGCTCCACTACAGTTGGCACATTTAATTGGTGCAAGTCGTGGGCAGCTTCTTTCTTCATGAGTTTGGGCGCACCGGGGGCATTTTACTGTCCTCCCGCAGTATTTCATGGTGTGCCCAAACTCTAAGCAGTTTTCGACACTGTGCTGGGCATTTATCTTCTTTAAAGGGGGTTACCCTAAATCTAACCTGGTTCACATGGCGAAGAGCCTGTACATTTTCGATTTTTACCGTAGGCTCAGTGATGAGCAAGATGGCTTCAATCGGGTAGGTCACTTCTCCTTGTCGTTTGGTCAGGCGCTTGGCCATCACGAATCCGGCACACTGCCTGGCTGTGCGGTAGCAACAATCCGATGGGTACCTATATCACCAAGACCAGGATGGCTGTCTTCCACCCCGGAGTGCACACCTTTAGGCATGCGGCCCGACCTGACTGGACATCCACACTTGACCTACTCCTGACCAGGGACCTTCACACTGTTACTGAGTGCCTAGCGCTCCCATACGGACCGTCGGACCACCGGCCTGTGCTATATGCCTTTGAGGGAACTCCAGCAACACCACCCGCGAGCAAGTTCCTCTTCCACAAGGCCGACTGGAAAGGATATAGGGCTAGTGTGGATGATACCCTACCAAAGATACAGTACTTAAGAACTGTTAAAGAGGTGCAGAAGGCGATCTCGGATATCACCACCACCGTCCATGTATCAGCCAATCTTACCATACCAAGGTTTAGTCCTCAGCCAAACGCCTTCAGGAAACCACCGAGTCACATTCTTGCTCTCATTGCACAAAGGAACAACCTGAGGAATATTTTCCACCGAACTTGTGACTACGGCTTGAAACCGGCCATCAATGCGATGACCCGGCAGATAGCCAGCCTCATGCGTGAATGGAAGACTTTCCTATGGCACGAGCAACTCCGTAGGACTCATGATGATCATCGTCAGTTCTGGAGACTTGTGAGGTCACACGTCACTAAGAGGAAGAGTGTACACCTTACATCAGGTGGCACCCTATTATCCCCTGAGGAACAGGCTGAACTCTTGGCCGATTCTTATAAGGCGAGGGAAGATGATCGGCTGTTAAATGCTCCCACACTTCCTGCGGGAAGACCAACGTCCCCTAATGAAAAGAGGATATTCTCCACCTTCGGACAGCTTGAGTCGGTACTACGACGCACCAAGGGTAACAAGGCTTCGGGACTGGATGATATTCCGTATGTACTATTGAAGATGCTACCTCGGAGGGGTAAAGCCTTCTTATTAAACATTTTTAACTCCTGTATGCGGATCTCGTACTTCCCCGATGACTGGAAGCAAGCGATCATAGTGCCGCTACTTAAGCCTGGGAAGAATGGAGACTCACCAGAGCATTATCGGCCTATCAGTCTCCTTTCGCATATGAGCAAGGTGTTCGAGAGGCTGATCCATCACCATCTGCTAGAGCACTGCAGTGAGGAGTCCATCATTCCACCAAAACAGACCGGGTTCTCACGAGGCGTAGCCTGCGATCATCATTTAGTGAAACTTCAAAGGCACACCATAGAGCGTATGACGAAGAACAATGAAGCCACGGCGTTCATCTCGCTGGACTGCACACAGGCGTTTGATTGTGTATCCCACAAGTTACTGCTTCGCCAGTTGGAAGACTATCGTTTTCCAGCTTCATTATGCCGATTGATCAGAAGCTACTTAAGCGGGAGATCCTTCGTCGTAAGGGTAGGCGATAAATTGTCAACTTCAAAGGACACCATTTGTGGGGTTCCTCAAGGTTCTGTATTGGGACCACTATTGTTTGTGATCTTTACAGCAAAAGTGATCTCAATGAAGCACCCAATGGCACTGGTAGCAGCCTACGCTGATGACATTGGCATCTATGCTTCTAGTATGAGACCGAAAAGGGCTCTGACTCTGGCACAAGGAGCATCGACCACTATTGTAGATGAGCTGAAGGAGATTGGCATTAGGGTGAACCCGAAGAAGACAGATGCTATTGTCATGTCGTTCCAGAAGGGGAAGAGCGCTTTGCCCACTGATTTTAAAGTGAACGGAGAAACACTGCCAGACTCTCATTCAATCCTCTACCTGGGCGTCACTCTAGATAGGCACCTCACCTTATCTAGTCACGTCCGGGAACGACTCAAACTGGCCAGGAGAAAGAGCTATAGACTTAATCATCTACTCACGTCACCTCAGCTCTCACTGAGGCTGAAACTACAGATCTACAAGGCTATAATACGTCCGACTATGCTCTATGGTGCGCCCTTGATGCGGCATCTGTTTAAGTCCACTCTCAAACAATTACAGACGTTCCAGAACTCCATCCTTCGGCGGATTGTCAGAGGTACCAACTTACAGAGGGCCAGAAACCATATCCTTCATCAGGAGTTAGTATTGCCAACAGTGCCTGAATATATCAGCCGGAGGCACATTAAATTTTTTGATGGGCTGAAGGCCTGTGCTAATCCATTATTTTCTGATATCACCCCACCACCCAAGCCTGGGAGGTGGCAAGGATCACTACCTCTCGTTGACGTTGTCGCCGAGGGAAGGAGTTCGGACTATATCTGAACTCAATTTATTGCCAAAACCCTGAAGAATGGTCCCTCCCATTTTGCTATGGATAAATAAAGGCTTAGAAGAAGCCCTTGAAAGATTACTAGTGCATCCAGCGCATATAGCAATCCTCTTTAGAATACCTCCGGGTAACAGAAGGACAAATCTGACAGCTATACACATTACATTTGTATTTGTATTTTGTTCGAAAATAAAACCAGAGGGTAAGAAAAAAAAAAAAAAAAAAAAAAAAAAAAAAAAAAAAGTCTAACTGAATCATGCCCTGAGTGTATTTGGCTCTAGCGCCCTCGCTCAGCCTCCACTGACTCTCAAGACCAGTGACGCGGCTGAATGAGAGGCGCTGGGATCTTCTGGCATTGTGCCTCGACATCCACTAGTGGATCTCGAGGTTTGATTCGGTGATCCCAGGGGCAGTTTGTAAATATTGCAAATAGGTATGAATGTGTTCAAGGTTGTTACTATTATTTTCTTTATAACTATTCATTTACTTTTGTGTATATATATTTTTTTTTCTTTCTTCCTTGTTTGTTTGATCTTTATTAATTCTTTATTTTTATTTTATTTACAATGTACAAATGGAATGAATGATTTCTTATAGCGGTAATATTCATTGCCCCAGAAGGTGGCAAATTGTATTATCTATTAATAAATAAAAATAAAAAAAAGAACTATGATCAATCACTACCAACTAAGATCAGACTACTGAAATGTTATGCTTTCCCATTGCTGCTCTACGGGGTAGAATCCTCTAACAGACTCTAACTGAAACTTCCAGTGCAAAACTTGAGTCGTTTGAGAAGTGGTTATATCGACGTACTTTGATTCCCATGGACCAATCATATCACCAATTGCAGAGTGTTAAAAAGAATTTTTAAAGACAGATAGCTTCTACTTTTAATAAAAATACTTAAGCTGGAATAATTGGGACACATAATGAGAAATAGCCAGTGGTATACCTTCTTGCAGCTGAATCTGCAGGAAAGGTTGAGGGTAGCAAGAGGCCTGGTAGGCGAAGGATATCATGGTTTAACACAACAGTAGTCCTTTTTCGCGCAGCAGTTGATAATGTACACATTGCCAACATCCGTAACGGATAGGAAACACAAGAAGAAAAAGAGAAATTTTAGAGTGTTTAGAACTCAATGGTGGAAATAAGTGCGTAGTTAAATCAAACATGTTAGGTAGGCTTTCAGAAATTTCATAATTTATCAGTGTGTTGTGTTCAAGCTTTCTTCAAAATTACATGGAGGTAATTAAGCACTATTATTACTGTCCTTTTCTGTGACGCGGCTAAGAAAGAGGCGCTGGGATCTCTCTAGCTATTTTATTCCTAAATTTGATATGACGGGCAAGAAGCATAAAATTGTTCTGGCTATGAGTATAGGGAGGTAGGCTGAGCCATAATTTAGTTTCTTATGAATCTTTTTCGTTTTCACATAACATTTTATTCACAACTGTAAAAAATTACAATAAAAAAATGTGCTAAAATCTAAGAAAACATGGCGTGGACAGGCATGAGGAAGACAGTACCCAGCAACGCATCCTCCTGACATTAAATAGAACTTTATTTTCAAGGAAGGAGGTCCCTCATCCAACTCCTTTTCAGCCTTCGCCTAGTTATGGATCTTATGTCAGTTGTACCATGTTTTGCACAAGTTTGTTTATGTGTCCATTTAGTTTGTCGTACGGAAGTCGATCGAATGGTTATAGTTGGAATACGTAAGTCAGCATAAAGAGTATCGTTTAAAACATATCGTGAGTTCGTTGCCTATTTTAAAAATTGCGATTGAAAGGTGTGTATTTTTTGTATGTGTGTGTTTTTTAGTAGGTCCGTATATTTGTCAATTTTGTATATTTGTTAGTCTATATTGGTTTTAATAAATAAGTGTATATATTAAGTTTCGGTCTTGAGAATGAATTGAGAATTTGAAATGCAAGAGATTTCAATCCGATACGATACAGGAATGATCCGAGGAAATATTGCCTACTGTTGTGAGGACTAAGCCATTTTAGATTTGAATTTGGATTGCAAAGGATAATAAAATTCATATCTCAGACACTCGAATCTAAAATTACGGAAAGAATGATGTGTGTTTTAATATTTTTAACATTTTAACGACTTTCTGTCATTTAACAGTAATTTAAATCAAAAAATATAAACACAAGTACGTAAAAAACATGTATATTATTATAGTTAGTTTCCGTGTTGTTTCTATTGCAAAATAGAATTCAATGAATGTATTTATTATTAATTTAAAACGCAGAGAAAGGATTATATATATATAAAGAGTAAATTCATTCAATCTTTGCTATTCAGTTTGTTTTTACAAGGTATTAGGAATACATAATACGTTTAATGTACACTACATCTATTATAAATGAATGCATATATGTGGTCCGTAAATAATACTAATAATTTTCGTAATTAGAACTACCGTAAATAAATTTAATGGCGTTTAATACAAGACAATTGAAGTATAATTTATTTTATGCCCAAAATTAATCACCTATTCTCTATTCAGAACCCTCGGCAATAGCATATTTATAATAGCTGTAATTATACAGTAGAATCTTATAAATAATTAGGTATTGGATCTGCTTTTGTTAGGAATAAATTTTATTTAATTGCCTATTGGTTATAATTATTGCTTAGAAGTCTATTCATAGAAAGTGATTTAAGGCGGAATACATATTTTAAACAAATAAAATTATCCGAGCTCAGAATCATTTAGATTTTGCATTCTTCAAATTATCTCACTCCTTCTGCGCTCTTTTCGTGCTTTCGCATTAACTCTTTTGAGGTATCTTATTTCTATATCCGTTAATTTGCTTACATGTTTGCCCAACTCCTTGCACCATATAAAAGGACAGGCAACAATGTAATTTTAAACATAACTATTTTAACGGAGTAGATATTAGGGGCTCTACCACACTATCAAATTCTTCTTGTCTCCAATCCCTCCAATCAAAATTTCTTCGAAAAATCCTCAATGCTCCTTATTTTGCCACAAATAAAATCATCCATAAAGACCTTAATGTTCCCTATGTTGCTGACCTGGCTCTAACCAGGTACCTCTCCTTTCACGACAAACTCCATTTCCACTCTAACCCACTAGTTTCAATCCTTGCTTCCTCTACAATCCCTGATAATCCTCCGAGGCGTCTGAAAGGAAGATGGCCCCGAGACCTTCTAGTTTAGCATAGTCTTTGGGGAGCAGCCAATGGGTGGTATCCCTACATGTGAATCATCATCTTGTATCAAATTTACTAAATGTATTTTACTAAATGTATTTTATTATACAGTTGTAAATACCAATAAATATATTTAAAAAGTAAATAACTATTGTAAGGTGAAGTTGGTTGGGGAGGCTTTGTATTTATGACTGCACCCCCAAACAACTCTTCTCAACTAACACACACAGTCAAGTATTCTTACATCATTACAAACCTATTATAGTTTTCGTTTTCATCTCCAGTTCCCTTATCTTGTAATGTTTATGGAGTAAAACAAACCGTTGTCCTCCTTGACTCAATTTAAAGCCTCCTGATCCATTCTTTTATCACATCTGAAAATCGAGCCAAATTAGTACCTTTGCTAACCGCTCGTTACATGTTACGAGAACTTCGTCTGCCAAACGGTCAACGAGCATTTGGTAGGATTTATTTCCATCCCCTTCTTCTGGAGCTCTTTCGAATGTTCATTGACTGAAGCCAGATAACGTCTTTCTTGGATATCGGCAATTAGGACTCGTCATCTGCATATAGAAGAACATATGTCTAGACAGGAATATATTTCCAGTACCCCACTACAGCAGTGTTGTTTAGGACACCCTTCCCTCTCTATAACATTTATAATTCATCAATGCATATATAATAAATATTATTGGGCTTACACTACCAACTGGTTTGACACCTAAATAGCTCCGATGCAGATAAGATAGTCCCTAGGGTTCATGGCAGACCGATAAGAGATAGGGGGCGAACCCGCTTCTACCAATTAGTAGAGGAGACTGGTTAAGAAGTAAAAGCCTCGTAAGGTAGAAGATATAGAAGCTTCTGCATGGGATAGAAGTCATAGGCCACATCTTATGAAGAGAAAGGGCATTAGTAATCTTAATAATCGAAGGAATATAAATACAAATCTCAATTGGGGAATCAAAAGCATAGTATTTTGGTCATGAGAAGATGCCACTTAGTAGTAGGAAGGTGGTCATAAGAGCTAACTCTTGCTATACTGATGTCGCAATGTATATTGTTAATAGCGTGAGTTTCTTTACCAGACTAGTGTCTTGGACCTAGGTCAATATACCTCGTAAGGTTTATTTATTATCCTAAATCAGTAACATGAACTGAGATATTTATAACAGTATTAAGTTGCAATATTTTTGTGTATTATCTCTTATTTTATCTGGCCTGGTGACTGAAGTGTAGGCGCCGCTAGGGCTACCTGTGAGCGAGTGCGTGAAGCATCCGCTACAAGCCTTTTAACAATTATTTCTTCTTGATCTTGTATTCTTGAAAATATTCCTCTTGAAAATGGTTCGCTCAAGAAATATTTATGGAATCGGAATTTTGAAATGTCGATATAATTATTTAAAATTATGCCAAGAACGTCTTTTATTCAGGTTTAAGGCAGATAATATGGTAAATTTTTGCGAAATTGATTAAAATAGTTCGAATATATCGTAATAAGGTGTGCTCTTGTTATTTAATGTAGCGTTAAATATGGATTTGTGCTCTATGCACCAATCAGTTCTATATTTTAATGTTTTTATGATTTTCTGTTAGCAATTCGTTTATATAAAGTAAATATAAACAACAATCGATTTTCAACTTATAATTTGCTATTTTTAGTCAAAGCTTGTTTGTATCAGGTATTTAACAAATACCTTTTATAGAGGTATAAGAAAAAAAAAAAAAACCCAAGCTAACCATTAGGTGATTGTTTTGACACTCCGAGACCAAAATGACATCAGAGCGCTTTCAACATATTGTCGACTGAATTTGTGTCCAACATGAAACGTGACAGGTAACTCATGCTCCATTTATTCACCAATCTTTAATTCATTTACAGTCATGTTCAATATCGAAGAAATTGATTTGAAAATACTTCTTCTGCTTTGAAATTTAAAAAAAAGATACTGCAGTAGGTCATCGACTCCAATTTCTCTTATTAGGTGAATCGGATTAATTTAAAATCCTAAATAGTGGCGATCCATTATAAATGGATATTAACGTGTTATGACTTAAAAAAAGGTTCCCTTATCGTTTTTTTACATTCTCTGTACTTCGGGTAATTATACACATCAAAACTCATTCAAAGTTGAAATGAAACACATCATGTATACATGATTTCATTATTTTATTTTTTTTCGTAGGCGTAAACTACTTGGTAATTTTCGCCTTAAATCACTTTGATAAACGGATTAAATATTATAGTCTATTGTACAAGTCGGTCTGTCGTAGGATGTCAAAAAGTTTTGCAGTTGTCTGTATGTTGTCTTGTAAAACGGTTGGTAAGTCAGTGTCAATTGCAATATGTGCTCTGTGAGTATCATAAGCCCTACACCCTGTCAAAATGTGCTTAACAGTAATCGGGTAACCACATGTTGGGCAAGTCCGTAGGAGGTTCCCGTGCCATGAGATGTCCGTGAGTCAGTCGGCTGTGTCCAATACGCAGGCGCGCCAGGAAAACCTCTTCCCTCCACTTTTGTCGTAGGGACGAATGTCAATCGGAGATGTCCCTTTTTATTTCCCTTAAGTTGTTGTCAGTAGTGTCATGCCAAATCTGTCCCCACTTCGACCGAATCCGCTGCTTGATGATAGAAACATAGTCGCCAACAGGCACTATTGGCAACAGGCACACATTATTTTATTATAATGTACTAGTGAATATAATTTTTTAGCTTAAAAATGACACTTTAGGTGTTATAATCATTATTACGTTACGAGAAAAATGCAGGACGATCATCACTCATCACGTCAAATTCTGAAGAAGTAACCTAATAAATGAACGAAGTTTAGGAAAGTTTATAATCAATTTAAGCAACATATTAACTTTCCATAATTGTGCAATGACTTGATCCTTAAAACCCTGTTTATTTCTTATCTTTAGGCTTTTTATTCTATTTAGTTTACCATTTTTTTTTTATTAGCGTTAATTACCAGTATTCAGTATTGATAATTCATGTAATACTGTTACTACCTTTTCTTAAGTATAAACTTCTGGCATTCTATTTTAACGTTATCTTGTTGTTGGTGCTCTGCAATTTATGCTGAAATTGAAGATATTTCTTATTAGGGGTAGAAAAAATGGGTCTTTTCTTTAATTCTTCAAAATTAAACATTAGAAAGACTAAATACAAACTATATGGGTCAATCCATTCGAAATCGTTCAGACCTCGACGCTCAACATTTTTATTTTTATTATTTTTAACAAGTTATTCTTTATCCTTCTTTAATGAACGAAGTTTACACGAAAACACCTCAAAACATATAATAGATTGTGAAGAAAAATAAATGTATAATAAGAGAAATTTAAGGAGTGCAGGTTTGAGTGTGAAACAATATTAGGGTATAATGGGATCACTTGTAGCTGGGTGGCTAGTATATCAACCTCCTATGCCAAAGGTCGCGGGTTCAAACCCGCAGGTGGTCCTAGGATTTTTTAATGGGAGTAAAAAATCCTTAGTTATGCCGTCCTTCGGGGAGGACGTTAAAAGGTGTCCCGAGCCTGTGCGATGCCAAGTACTCGTTAAAGATCCCTATCCTAATAAAACCTAGATAGGCAAAATATAGGACTCCCACTGTAGCATCGTCCGATTAGCCATATTAGCATAAAGTGACGTTAAATATATAAAAAAACAAACTCCACGGTTTTTTTTTTCAATGAAGGATAGAGAGTAAATGGTTAAAAGATAATTAAACTCAAAAATGTTGAGCGGCAAAATTAGTGAAAATTGGAAGATTTCAATTAGATTGACCGGCGTATTCTACGTATGAAAACTATAAAAAATATTGATACATTATTTGTATATAATTTTATTATCTACAATTTCGGTCTAAGGTATTTTTATGATAAAACTTACCGTTTTGCTAAGAATCGCGTAAAACTCAGTTTTTTTTTACCTTTGACCATGAATAAATTTTTTCCCATACAGGGGAAACATGGGGAAGTTTCAAATTTTATTTTTAATCATATTTTATACAATCATACAGATTTTCAGCAAGGTGGGAATTTATGTAGCTTCGAATGTCTAAATTAACCGGTTATATTATATGACAACTATAATATTATAGAAATCCGCACACAAGACTGAAAAAACGAGAAACTGCTCGTCGCTTTCGATTACTTCAACACTTACTAGACAGACGCTCAAACCTTCCACTTAACTACAAAAGGCTCATCTACATGACCATCATAAGGCCTATATGGACTTATAGATTTGAGCTTTGGGACTCTACTAAACCATCGAATTCTTCCCGTATTCAATCTTTACAATCCAAAATCCTTCGTAAAATCCTCAACGCTCCTTACTTTGTCACAAACAAAATCATCCATAAAGACCTAAATGTTCCATATGTTGCTGATTTGGCCCGAACCAGATATCAATCCTTCCATGACAAACTCCTTTCCCACCCCAACCAACTAGTTTCAACCCTGGGTTCCTGTTCGATTCCTGATAATCCTCCGAGGCGCCTGAAAAGAAGATGGCCTCGAGACCTTCTAGTTTAAAATAGTTACTGGAGTGCTACCGTTGGTTGTTCCTCTTCAAGTCTGTCTCATGTGATTTTTCTTTTAGCATATTTACTTGTTGTAATATAAATTACAGTTGTAAATTTCAATAAATAAATATTTAAAAAAATATATTATATAACAAATATTATTCTCCATCAAAAAATGAAATTGATTAAAAGTCAGCGTATTTGTAATCCAAGCAACACCAACAGAGTTAGAGCTTGTTACCTTGCAAACTTTACTTTTTCGAGGATGAGAAAAACCTTAAAACAAAAAAGTTATAGATCTCCAGCAAAATACGTACTGAAGTACAGAATTTATTAATATATCGAGTAATTAGATGATTCTAACTTCATCAAAAACAAAGGAAATAGATCGTAAGTATGAAATTATTAGATCAGATCGTGATAGCGATATTAATGCTAAGGTTTAAAAGTCTGGTGCGGGCAACACACGACATTCATTTGCTTCAATTTTTAAACGATTAAATCATTTCCAAATACAGTTAGAGATAAAAATGTGTGAAACCATTATAGAATTAATTAAATTGAATTAATATAGAAACATGTCTTTTTTATTAAAAACTCTATTATAATGTTATCTAAAATAATCAGTTAGTTTTATCGGCTTTTTATCAATCTTTAATAACTTTTATAAGGTTATGTATAAGATAATATTTTTTCAATAACGTTTCTCTTTCCAACGGGATATTATATTGTTCTTAGGTTCAAAAACAATAAAATGCATTAAAACATATTTTGTCAGTTTTCCCTTAGTTGTTTATCAAATTCGCTCAACTTTCATATTTAGCTGTTAATAGTCAATGGTTAGAAGATAATATAGTTATTTTTATATAATCTACAGAATTAAAGGTACTTTAGAGGACAAAAGTTTAAAATATCGGCATTTTAGTTCTGTCAGACTATTTCAATCAGAATGAAACCTACATCATATTAAAGAGCATCAAATTTACATCGATGTATTGAGTTTAATGAAAATCGTTAAAGCCGTTTTTGATAAAATCGAAAGTATATCTTCCAGTCAGCTGATTTTGATGAAAAAGATTCTGTAACATCTCGGGCGGATAGTAGTCTTAAATATGAAATTTCAGTTTCGCAGAACTTTTTGTTTTCGCCTGGGAGTTACCACACACACACACACACACACACACACAAGTTACATACACAAACACACAGACCTTTTTGCGGAACTTTGTCATTTGGACTCAAGAGACCCTAAAACGTGTATTTCCGTTGAAAACTGGAATTCGAATATTTCCACGATCGGAATACTTTCCCTTACTATATATTTCGTATATAGGTAAGTGAAAGTAAAATAATCAGAACTATAAGAAGCTCCTTAGTGAATCTTTCCGACATGTGTTTAACTGTATGTTCAATAGCTTAACGTCAGTAAGTTATTCTAAAAGTATTTTAAAACGTAATAATTTAAGTAATATAATGGTCATTACTGTTTTGTATTGGAAGCAGGGTATTCTGAGTATTGATAGAGACAGATAGTCAATATATCGATTTTATATGGTCTTCTTGCGATTTATGCGTATCAGAGCGTTATTTGAGAAACCCCTTTATAATCTGAATATCTTCAAATCCTTGACCAAATACCTACCAAGCACTTACTGAAAATTAATTCCATTGTTTTAAAACTTGGAAGATTAAGGCTGAAGTTGGATTTGGTCGAATGTCGAAGTAAGGTTGAGCTTTAGGCTATTTAACACTCTTAATGGCCTTCTCAAAGCCTAGGCTTGGCGAAATCACTTCTCACCTCATTTCGTTACACAACTTTAGACTTCAACGCCACATTGACTAAATTAAATGTAATATTGATTTATACCCTAAACATTTAGTTGTTTCAATGCAATGATTCGGTACAATATGAACTCTTATATGAATTCATCTTATATCTTGTTATTTTAATAACATATTTGTAAAAAAAAAAATAATAATAAAAATAAATAAATAAAAAAAACCTGTGCCACTACAACCCATGAAGAGTCTTGGGCTCAGTACACATAGAGAATCGTACTTTTCAAGGCCAACGACAGTGCAATGAGGTGATTCGGCCGGGATCACGCTCAGCCGCCAGGTTTTTTCCCATTTTTGGCTACTCACTTTATAGAAGCTGGGTTTGCCCCAGGAGGCTCTCCATACCCCACGGATCGCCCCCCAGCTCAAATAAAAGAACAAATAATATTCCGTCACAACCGGATTAAAACCCAGGACCCGAGAGACTAGCTCTCTACCCATTAGACCACGCCGCTCTCTTAACATATTTGTAAGTTAATAATTTTTTTATAAATTAAAATTATCCTACAAAGAACTGCTTATCCAAAAAAATGGTAGTATTCTGAACTAGGTTGCAGTTTAAGAACCTGTATTATACGGTTTTATTAATATATATAATATTTTATTTTATGAATTTTTTATGACATAAAACAACTGCACTTTGGGCAATAGTATTACAGTTAGAAGAAATCTTTCATCCATATGTACATGGTAAAAGAAGAAAAAGAATAAAGATAAAATAAAAATAAATAATAAATAAAGACTAAATAAAGAAGAAAAGATAGATGTATAAAAAATAAAATAAATAATATATATAAATAAAACAATAACAACCTTGATCTCATTCATACTTATTTACAGTGTTTACAAACTGCCCCTGGGATTACCGAATCAAACCACTAGTGGATTTCGAGGCACAATGCCAGCGCCTCTCACTCACCCTCGTCACTGGCCTTGAGAGCCAGTGGAGGCTGAGTGAGGGGCTAGAGCCACATTATTAATTAAAATAGTCTCCTTAGATTTATAAATTTATAAAGAAAATGTCTCTATCAGGCTATTTCATGTAAAATGAAACCTACATGACATTTAAATTCATTAAATTTTACAAGGACATAGCAAGTTTGATCAAAATAGTTAGAGCCATTTTTAAGAAAACCGTAAAAAAGCACAAAAATACGTAAATAAATTGGTACTTTAGGTCGGCTGATTTTAGTGAAAACGTTGATGTAACATGTCCAACGTATAGTTTCTTAAATATGTTATTTCAGTTTCTAAAAACTTTTTTTTTTTGTGCTAGACTAACCATAAACACACACACAGACCTTTTTGCAGGACTAGGTCATATAGACTTAGATGACAATAAAATGTGTAGTTAAAATGAAAACTGGAATTAAAAAATTTTCACGATCACAAGTCTTTCCTTACTATAATATATAATTCATATATAGGTAAGCGGAAGTAATATTACGACTTGTGAAGAAAGAGAGTTAAAAATCATTCCGAGGTGCTTTTTCATTTTTTTTTCAAACATAGAAAAAATTACTAGAATATCACTAAGAAAATACGTAAGGGTGGCGAGAATTAAATTTTCGCGTTCTACAATGATTGTGGCGAGTATAAGTAAAAACGCCCCCAGTTGATTGTTAATAAGCGTTAAAGTTTATAATAAAATTATTAAAGAATAAGCTGGGATTAAAAAGGTTATTACCATGTCGGAGAAGAGAGAGTAAGGATTCTGAATGGGCCACGGGAGAGGCTGGACTGGGGAATTGTAATAAAGTCGGCCCATAAAGGGAAGGGGCCTAATATGAAAGAGTGGCTCGCCCCGCTGGGCCCCATCAAACTTTGGTTTAGGGCCTTCCTCTGCTCCTCCGGTTCTTCTAACCTCCGAGCCTGTCCCTCAATTACTTTGGTATCGCCTAGATCCCTCCCACAGGACCATTAGTCCAACTTTCGATACATCCCATACATCCATTATTCATCTTCCTCTTCCAAAACTTGGTGTCATATTTATTTAGATCGCTTCAACTCTTAGAGCACTCGTGGGACTTTTCGAAGGTTCGATTCCCAATCGGCAACGCTTCGAGGAAAAAAATCAGATATATAAATACTTTCTTATAGCTTTATACTTGAAAAAGTAGCAAGAGGGGCCGTTCGGAATTGGCGTTGGCAGGAAAAATATATATTTCATGAATTTAAAAGTTTTGTTTTCCTCTCAATTTTTACTTTTATTTAAATAAATGAAATATATACCTAATCGGAAAATGATTGCGATCGTGATAATTTTCTAATTCCCGTTTTCAAAGGAAATACACGTTTTAGGCTCCCCTAAGTCCAAATGGCCAAGTCTCGCAAAAAGGTCTGTGTGTGTGTGTGCACGTAAATGGTAAGTCTAGCGCAAAAACTATTCCATACCTGCAAGAAAAATTTCGTAAAGCGATCTGTAAATTCTTGTTTGTCGAAAGAGAATTTACAGCACAGGATTCCTTCGCAAGCAGGGCGACTATCCCAGTAGATACTGGATCATTTTTGGAGAAGTATGGACTGGAAAGAAATAAGTTGCTAAACATAGCGGATACCATGATTCTTGACTCACTGGGAATCCTGCGTCACCACACCTAGTGAGGTCATTATGTATGTCCATGAGCAAGTTCGAAATGAGTAATGGCCTATGTATTTATATTTGGCAATATCTCCCACAATTTTGTTTTTGAAATGGTCTTCAGAATTGATCCGGTATACGATGTACTCATAGCAACTCAGCAAAGTTGAGCAGCAGATATTTTTTTTTTTCTCTTCATATCTATATTCACGCCTGTCATAATGTATCTGACAATGTGCTGTACAAATTGAGATCAGGTATGGTAGGCATAGGAAAGGAAAATGCCCAGCTTTGATAGGTTTTGAAGTTATTAATCTATTCTTGGCTAATTTTTCGTCTAATCTCAGAAATTACTGGTTCGAATTGAAAAGTTTTCCAAATGATTCATCTTTTAATTTTAAAATAAATCAATTTCAATTCGGTTAAGTTATCTTTTGCCAAAACAATTAATAAATCACAGGAGGCAATCATTTAAACACGTAGGAATCGATTTACGTCAAGACTGCTTTTGCTCGGCCAACTATATGTCGCGTTGTCGAAATCGGGTTACGTAGAAAATCAGTATGTTCTTCTGCCACAAGAAAATAAAACTAAAAATATCATTTACGCACTTTAAAATATATTCTTTTAAAAACATCTTAATCGCTATCATAATAACAGAAATTGGCGCAGATGCAGTCGCGGGTAACAGCAAGTATTAAATATATCTAGTTGAAGAGAATATATAGCGTATTTTCAATGAATATTAAAAACCTGGATTGATTTCGCATTAATTAATATTATAAATGTATTTTCGTGGAAAACCAGTGATTATGAATGCAGTATTTTCTATCACCGTATATTTCATCTATAAGTTCGTAAAATAAAATTTCATTTTGAATCTCTGTACATTTTATTCGGTAAAAGAAGGTAATCTTTCCTGCGAAGTCCCTGAGTGCGGTTGTACATCGAATTCAGAGACACAGGGGACGTCCGGCGGGCTCGGTTTCTATGAACCTGCCTCCCCTTCCTCCCTCCCCTCCCCGATGAAGACGGAGCAGGAATTGAAGCGAAGGTAGGCGAGACAAAAGAGGAGAACCGGAGGACAGAAAGGAGGCTAAATTGAAATCAGTAGAATGGCGGTAGACAATAGGCCCTGAGCCGGAGGAGACTTTTACTAAGATTACCAGGCCCTGTCCCGCCGGGTTTAAGGACGGCACTAACCATCCCTCACCGGGGACCGTATCCATCTAATGCTACCTCCTTTAATTACATCGGTTCCAGCTCCTATATAACCGTTACAGCTACTATATAACCGCTCCTTCTAACTAACTGCTACTCCTTTTAATAGAATCTCAACGGACGCTTCTAAAGCTCCGTTGTTATAATGCATAACCAACACCTTGGAGGACTGAGATTCAGGAAAATGCTACAGGTACACTATGCGGCCCCAAAAATGAAACACAGAAATGATGTTTCATCATCTTCTTTTTAGCGAAAAGCTACAATTGAATACTTTTAAACAGCTAACTCGTAAAAAATAATGTTGTATTTTTTACTTTCACTTACTATATATATTTGACACCCATAATTTGTACCCTTTGTGACATTATGTATAACCTAATATCAAATAATAATGTCACTTATTGAGACCTGGTTATTTTACTCTTTCCCAGCATGCCACCTACTGGGATCGGTAAACACGATACCTCTGGAAGAGAACTCCAATTGTTCCAAAAAGTGTAATATTTCAATGCATCAATTAAAACTGTTTTGAAGGTACCGCTGCCTTAGAAAACCAGCCAGTAAAAAATATAGCCATTTATTTGTTTATATAAAAAATGTTTTGTTTAATTTATGTGTATTAACAGCTAAACAGATTACCTCTTTTTTTAAAAGAGGGGCTTTAGTCTTACAAATGATGTCATTAAAGTTTTTTGTTATTACTATTATTATTTATTATATTATGAGAGGCATGTTTTCATGTTTTCTACATAAAAATCTAGTGAGGGCAACACACGACTTTCACTTGACTCCGTTTTTAGAATCGATTGATGAATTTTCAAACACAGTTAAGGTAAAATAAGTGTAACCATTAAAAAAAACATTAAATTATTATCTTAAATAATCAGTTAGTTTAATCGGCTTTTCATCACTCTTTATTAACTTTTACATGCTTGTAACAAACTACTTAATATTAAAGCCCATCAAATTATACATCGACATAGGGAGTTTAATCAAAGCTGTTTTTGAGACAATCGTAAAAAGTTGCAAAATGCATATTATAATGTTTATCTTCCGGTCTGCTGATTTTGATGAAAACGATTCTGTAACATCTCGGGCCTATAGTTTGTCTTAAATATGAAATTTCAGTTTTATAGGACTTTACGTTTTTGCCCAGGAGTCACCACCCACCCACACCACACCACCACACACACACACACACACACACACTCACACACGCAGACCTTTTTGCGGAACTTAGTTATTTGGACAGGGGACCCTAAAACGTGTATTTTCGTTGAAAACTGAATTCGAAAATTTTCACGATCGCAATACTTCCCCTTACTATATATTTTATATACCGGTATGTGAAAGTAAAATGCCTTTAGCCCTGAAATTTCACTTCCATGGCTTATTTAAATTCCCAGATCATCTTTCAGGTGTAGCTTTCCAGTCTGCCGTTGCCTTAACAATAAGGCATCAAGGCCCCGGGCTTGATGGAAGGGGCCCATGAAGGGAAGGAGAGGGTTTTATTGCGGAAGCTAGAGACAGGAGCAGCTGAGCGTGGCTAAGAATGTTAAATCCATCCTGAGAAAAACGGTAGGAATTTCCAATTTCCCGGCCAGCTGATCGCCGCCCTCTTTGATTGATCCCTGCTTCAGTTTTTTCTCAGGGCGTTAATTGCCTCTACCTGAGTGCCCCCCCCCCTTCCCCTCAACTCTCCCCCTCAGCCCCACGGCCAATTCATCTTTCAGTCCGTCTGTCCATTAGCTACCTGAGTTATTGACCATCACCGCCAACTTTTTCCAAGCCTTTTTTTTTTCTTCTATTTTCCGAACAACTTTATTGTGGGCGTTCAAATCACCTACTTGCGGGGAGCAAAAAAAGTTTCGCTTTCATTGTAGTTCCCGGCGACTTCATTTCAAGATCGATTGTTTTCTTAGAGGCCCTTCGAATGTATTGATACTTTTCGGAAGGAAAGTGTCTTTGTGATTCTTTATTTACCTTATTCATCTATGTAATATAATACACTATACATTAATGATATACAAAAAGTACCTTCCTTTTTATTCGATAATTTATAGTTTTAGTTTTATACTCGAAGAAGCAGAGCTCTACTCCGTAAGTCCATATCGGCTGTTTACGCCACTTTTATTATTTCTCTCATTTTTATTTATTTTTTTACTTTTCTAAATTCCTTCACGAAACAATGACTTTCTCTAATCATTTTTATCATTACAATTTTTTTTTTCGTTGATACCATCTAAGGACCACGGTACTTGTGTCAAATTAGATTTATTTTTATTTATTATGAAGATTTATTTTGACCAGTAGGTGAGTAAGTAATTGAAAACGCCGAACAGTTTTCGGTCGTTTTAGTCTTGTATGAGGATTCCAAGATGATTGTCGAGTTGGATTCCTTGGTATCATGGTATTTCATATTTCTTTACTTTCTGTGACTAGGAGATTAACAGAAGGGACAAGCAGGCGGATATTAAGGGATACTAAAGGTAATTCGGTGGTATTGGCTGGGGTTTACTTTATGTATAAAATTTTGGCACAATTGTTCAAGGTCTTTGATGTGGGATTGAAGAGTTATTGATGCAGCAATATTGCCCATAATATTGTAAATAATATATACTATAAAATTTTAGTAATATAATAATGACCAATATTGACTGATAGCACACCAGAGTCATCAGCATATGTAGAAATAAAAGTGTTAGAATTGGTTAGGATGGCAGATATATAGATGGTGTCAAAGAACTACCTTGGTGAAAATCACCAGACTCAATAAAAAGAGATGAATAGGAACTATTGTGGTTTATTTTGAAGGATTTCTGTGAGTGAGGTAGGACTGGATGATGTGAAAGTATGTATGAGGGAGGAATATACGGAGTTTGTAAAGGTATCCCATTTTTATTTTAACTCAAACGTTATCAGAACTCACCGCCGGGTTTTCTTACAATGTTTACTAATCCTACGAAATTTCGATCAGTACGACTTCTATTTTAAAAAGTAAGGTAGTTTAAAAAAATATTATTAGAAGGTTTGACCCACTATGCACCGCTTTGCTAAAGGATGAATCGAATAAATAATGTAACAATTTATATATACAAGTATTAAACTTTAATCGCTTAATTTGGAATATTTCTGTCGAAATGGAACAATAATAATTCTTCGGCAACAATAATAATGAATTTATTATGTAGGTATAAATGCGATCGTTTATTACGTTAGCTGTGGGGCTGACTGTTTCCTTGACACGGACGTGCTTCGGATGAATCATTTATATGACAAAGGAACATGTTTCCGTTGTGTGACAATCGTTTTATGATTTTTCGAAATTCAAGTATTGCTTCTACCCTATTTTTTTAAACTTTTTTATTTATCCAATAATTTAAAAGTTGGCCATTTTTTTTTAAAAGTAAGTTGAAATTGGGGAAAACCTGACAGGTGAGTCTGATCTCCGTCCAATCGAATCATTAAATGACCATTGGAAACAGAAACAGCACGAATCTCTATATGTACCGAGTCCAGCACCCTTCATTGGTTGTAAATTTACATGTTCTTTTTTCAAAAATACTTTTTGAAAATATTTTATGATTATAAACTAAATATTGAATAAGTCAAATAGAACTACTATTTGCCTTAATTTAGTATCTTGGACAATCTTCTTAGCCTTACATTAATCACCCAAAACAAATTATAATTATGACACACCAAATTGATTATAAACTTACCATATCTGTCCCTATTTATTGTGTAATTAATAAATAAATCTAAATTATTGAACAATAGTTACGAACATTGCAGATAATAATTACAGAGAGGGTTTTCATAATTCCTTTAAAACCTGTCCGAATCACTTACCCAACTATAGAATAATAATTTTTTTTTAAATTATTTATATTTTATTAAAATTTACAACTGAGAGAGAGATACACTTTATTCATAAATAAACAAACAAAATGATGCTGCCCAACTTAATTGGGTTGCTATAACAGAGCATACCAATTCTTTCCTACAGGAATATTTTTAACATTTTAATTTAACTCTAAATACAATTTTTTTTTTCCTTTTTTTACTCTTTTTAATTTTTTTTCTACTTATTTTTCCTGTTTTTTTTTTTCTCTTTTCCTTCTCTACCATTTCACATTTTCTTTCAAATACTTATATATATATATATATAATATATATATATATATATATATATATATATATATATATATATATATATACATATACACCAAAGATTACATATACATATACATCAAGCAAATATGCTGATAAAAGATAGTGTACATGAACAACATGAAGAGGAACTGCCCGTTGGCAGCACTATAGTAGTCAATCCAAAAAGAAGGTTTCAAGGCCATCTTCTCTTGAAAGCCCTCGGTGGATTATCAGGAATTGAAGAGAAAGTTCGTCGAGGAAGGAATGATACCTGGTACGGGCACTTTATAATTCGTCTCTATCCACATATCGCCAATTTTTAATAAAACTTTATCACCAACTTTGATAAAATATACCTCAAAAGAGTTTAGTAAAATGTTAAATATTTTAGACTATTTATATTAATTGTCATGTATTTTAATTCGAGGCATTTTTTGTTCCGATGGTTCTTAAATATCGAATTGGTTACTTATTATTCTATAGCAATATTTTATAAAAAAAATAAAGATAAAAAACGTATTACTGTAAACTGTGTAACGGGTCGATTCCTGTCTGAAAATTAAACTAAAAATGTATTTTTGGGTTATAAAAAAAAAAAAATTATTGTTTGTCTCGAAGTCTCTTTTACTAAAATCATTAATGCGATATTTTATACTACCAATCGATGTCTTAGAACATCGTCTGTGTGATTTTTTTTTTTAATAAGCGACTGATGTTTTATAAGTTAGAACTAGAATATATCAAGTATTTAAAAAGAAATTCTGAAAAATCAATATATTTCGAAATGCTGTTTCCATACTTTTATATATAGTCTGCCTTGTACTGTTTGTCGTCTTATTTAAAATTGTCTATCGGTTTTAAACAACTAATAATAATGAATTTATATCCATGAACATTATGCGTCAAATGTTTTATAATATTTTTCAAATATAATTTAAAATATATATGGTTGATTCAATATACGACTTGATTAAAAATATACTGTCAACGAGGAAATTTAATAAAGCCAGTCATCCCATATACGATGTATAATATTTAGATCTCCGTTGGCATATGAATTCTAAATTCCCATCATAATGAATAAAAAAGGAAATAAGAATATAACCAAAAACAAATTGCCCGCAGTAGCTTGTGCAGAGGAAGTAGTGCCGTGTAAACAATATTGCTGAAAAATAATATTTAAAAAAATAAAATAGCGACTTGAATGAGCTGTCTTAAACTTCATATCTTATTAATGAGCCTTAATTTTACTTTTATTTAACTAGGTAAATATGAAATATAAATTCAGGATATAAAATGTGATACTGAACATTTTCTAATTGGAGTTTTCTTATTTTAAAGTATATTTTCTTTTGAAGGGAGTTTTTACCAAACATACACGGTTTAGGACCTCTTAAGCCCAAATGACTAAGTCCCCCCAAAAAGTTTCCTGTGGATAAGCCTAGATTTTTATAAAACCGAAATTGATTATTTCAGAAGCTTGTGTATACCTGAGATGTAGCAGCAACTTTACCAATGAAATCAACTAGCTAGAAGCATATTGCACCTTTCCACGATTTTCTTAAAAACAACTCTAACGGTTTAATAAAAAATAGTTTTAATTTAGATTTAAATAGTCAAGCGCAACACACGACTTTGATTTACCTCTGGTGTCAATTTTTTTTTTTTCTTTTTATATATAATTATTCACACCTAACACAGAAGCTATCTAACAACCAGCAAATATGCTGTATAAATAGTGAGATAAGACATACTAGCCATGGGAAAAGAAAGTGCCCAGCAGCACCTCTTCTTAGGCTTTAGTTAGTAGATGAGGTCCCTCATCCAGCTTCTCTTTAGCCTTCTTCTGACTGGCATTTCAGCTATTGACATATTGTGAATGAGTCTATTGTCGTGTCCCTTAAGTCTACTGTGAAAACGAGAATAGAGTGTTCGTATATGTTGGTTGTTGTAAATCCGTACGTAGGGTTTTGTTGTTTACGTACTAAGAAGCTGTCGTTATGAATTTTAAAGTTTGGATTGAAATGATTGGAGTTTTCAAAATCAATTAAAGAACTACATTAAGATATCTATTGTTAGTTTAAATAATCAAGCAAAAGAAATTATTTCAATCAAACTACTTAGGTGTATGCATTTTTTACCACTTCTAGTAGTTAATGCATCGGTAGAACCTATGATGAAGGACAGCAAACCTAAGCACAACCTGTGTAAGAAACTCACGACTACTGAAGTCACCAAAAAAGCAGTGCTTCAAATTCAATGATATCGCACAGAATCGAAATGCAGCATTGAGCCAATTGCAACAAATGGATTCCGAACCAGAGTGGAAAATAACCGTCTCCGACATCACTCCTTCAGGACCCACAACCGGATTTCCCAGTCTTCAGCACCAGCAGGATCTAACACCATGTTTGGTTTTAGAAACAAACTTTATGACCTCACATCGCCCGGACGCCTTCCAAATTTAGGAAGAAATCAAAATTCTATGCTGCATATTTCATCACTGCCAACACCACCATGGTATCAGCCGGAATATCATTTAGGTCGACAACTTTCTACTAATCGGACTTTAGCCTTCATTTGAAGTTGCGCACCACGAAAAAGGTGGCGTCACAATATACATGAAGCACCTGACTTCTGTCCATAAGCCTTCAACGTATCTTGATCATCAGGGCTGTTTCAGCGATAGTATCTTATTTATTTTTTTTACCAATTATGGTAAGGTTAATCTTAGTTCTTGAGTTGATTCCATTTGATTTTGGTTGTTTTTTTTTTGTGTCGTACGTGGTTTATCGTATTTAGTATTCTTTATAATGTTAAAGTAATATTCGTTTTTTCTTACTTTACCTTTTATCAAAGCTTAACAAGTATCAAAGCTTATTTTTTCATTATACCTTGCCTCGTGAATATTCACACCTAAGATAACTGAAGTTTACATTTTTTACCAAAGCCATTTTTTATTTATCCATTTGTATATTTTTAAGAAGTTTTCGTTAATGTAACAAGATTAGTTAATTTTATATTTGTTTCATGTAATTATAATGTAGTCATACAGAGATTTTAATTTACTTAGTATTATGACTTAATCATAAATTGTCGTTTACCTACGATCAATTTAGGTGGGCGGTTTGTTAAGGGAACAGTAATACAAGCTAGCGCACACAGGGCCATCTGGCGGCATATGCAGGCACTCGGACTGAGACCAGAATGCTCTGCGAGCAAGAGCGGTCAAGAGAGAGCAAGAACCCCAAGCAAAAAAGCACATGCGTCTACCGAAGCACAAGTATCATTCTCATCGTAATGGAAAAGTAAAGAATAGGCGCCGGCCGGCCCAGGAACGGAGGAATGACTCAAGAGGAGAGACCGCCCCACCCCCGCATCAAACAGATATGTTTAATAATAGACAATTCTAACCTAGTTATAACATTATTAGCCATCATATTTATTTATTAACTAAATACAGATGTAATCATATTCTATCTTATATTTCATTCAATTTACAGTCCACTACATTATTTTATCATCCAGCCTAATAAAAAATATTTAATATTAAGAGCACCCTGGAACGCCCCAGGTCTCGAAATATTTACATATAGTATTTTTCTTATTTATTCTAAATCTTCGGGCAATGTACTTGATCCTTTGATGCGTTCTGTTCACATGTCCATAAAAAAGGTTTGTTTTAGAACCATTATTGAAGGATCAATTTAGTATTTAGACCAACAGCTTCACCGAAGTAACAATTCAATTAAAATGACCTTTTTAAATGAAAAAATGAAATTTTGCCCAGGTTGCATAACTTTATTCATTTCCAATATACAATAAATTAATAAAATTGGTATTAAAATACAAATTGTAAAGAAAAGTTCATAACTTAAAGAGTATTTTCATTCGGAAACAGAGGGTAACGGATAATGGAATCGAAGGCCATTCGGTATTATTCGACTATTCGATAGGAAGAGATCGATATAAAGTCGAGTCTAAACTTTACGGTTGTAGCAATAAAAGAGGTCGGTACTCGAGCTAGGAACCGGCTCTCGTTTTATAACCGGTTGCGCACACACCGGTTAATATAATCAACCTTTGGGGCAACATGTTACCCTTAGGGCCTGATAATAAACAGTCTTAGCACAGTTCTCAATCTCGTTCCTCTGGCTCAGTTGAACTTTAGCTATCGTAAATTTGAGAAATGTCTTATTTATCTGAATTTTAGTTTCTTCATATCTATTACTCGTCTTATTATTTTTATTTTATTTTTCTCTTAATGGTGCTAAACACGAAAATCAGTTGGCGTTCATAATGAATATAACATATATTAATATCTTAAATCCTTTTTTAAAAGAAAGTTGAAAAAAAAAAATCAAATTTAAAAATTTAAATGGCCTTAAAGAACGAGTTGTTTTCAGCCCTACGACTTCCTTTTTTTTTTGTTTTTTTTTTTTTTTTTTTTTTACTTCTTATGCAGATATTGTGGGGTTGAATAAGCCTAAGGTAATTAGTAAAATCATGTTTCACTTGTAGCCAAATGATTTTATATCAAAAGAAGAATTAAATTTAAACAGGATAGAGCGGGTTAGTTGAGCAATTTGGGGCAAGTTGGACTATTAAAATATCACACATACCATTAACCATACGCATTGGCATCTTATAGCGGAAAGAAAGAGGCGTGGGAGATATAATCACCTAAATAATATTTTTTTAATATATAAGCTATATGAGTAATAATATAAACATTTAAGTCTGATTTTAAATAGTAAGACTGAATCTAATGTTTCAGTTATTCTTAAGATACAATAATGTTTTATTGATTCTAGTTTTGGTTAGTTATTCAAAGAAAATTAATTTAAATTTTGTCTTTCTGTCACTAAAAGACTATAAATAAAGAGCTGATTGTTAAACACATAGTTTACTTTATTTCTAGTCGAAATTGAACCCATGGTTTTTGGTTAGACATTCTTAGTGCTCAACTTGCCCCAGACCCTTTCTCAAACTTACCTAACCTATGGGGTAAATTGAGCAAACTTGACTTGCTGGGATTTAAATAGCTGTAGCTCTTAAATTCGATTTCTTACAAAAACTTTTTGTTACAAATGGACACTTATGAGATATATTACGAATCCACCATGCCGCTTAAAAACTCATTAAGACCTATCATTAAGAAGCTATATCCGTTCAAGTGAAAAATTGCTCAACTAGCCCCGCCCTACCCTACTGATATAAAAACTTAACATACCAATATTCTGTTTTAAAAGATTTAAGTCTACAATCAGTTTGATGGTCAAAAACAGCTTTGGCGTAAACCTATTAACTCAAAGCTATATAAATCATTTGTAGATATAAGTGTTGTACAGATGTGTTTCTCAAGTTAAAGCAATAGCTGCTGAGCTTTATGCATTGAAAGAGGAATTTTCTATTCATCACGCAAACGGGTTTTTTAGTACAAACGTGACATAATTAAAAAGTTTATAAACATTATTTATCAATGGACATAGAAAGAGCTCTAAACTCAGATAATTAGCCGCTGCATAGAACATTGCTCCTTATCCCGAAACGTATTAGCATTCAAAATCTATATAAGGCAATTAAGATGCGTTAATCAATTGTTAATTTAAAATGTAGTCTTAAGTTCTTGCAAGGTCTGAACTATTATATTTATTGTTTTTGCAATCATAACATTTGTTGTGCAATAAAGAGCATTAGAAGAAACTCATGTAATTGGAGGTTTCCAACCTAGAAAATATCAACCTCTATGCAGTAAATAGTAATATTACCTTTAAGCCATAAGCAATCTGTATATTCTTAAACAATATAATACCAATAGTCTACATCACTTCCTTCTTCACTGCTCAATACGTAATGAATATAGACAAAAATACCTGCGGCGATTCAACACAGGATCTTCCGATTACTACTATATCCAAGCAATACTGACTATTGATAGTGTCGAAAAGATGAACTATGTTTACTAGTATATTGAAGAGGTATGGTCGATTAGTGAAATCATCATAAGTAGAAATAATCAGAAGTCAGTCGTGTGAAAATATTTGTATGTTAACGACGTGAGCCATGATCGGGGCACCAGTGAGCCATGTCACAAACTGAGTTTATGATTGAGATGACATTCTTTGTATATTTATTCTGAATATAAAATCGTTTAAAAGATACATACATTGGACTGAGACGTACTAAGCAAGTATCTCCAATCCTGAACGATTCTCGAGGTTTCACTACCTGCCTGAGAAGAGCAGCCCTGCACCTGACACCGCGTTATCAAGTTGGGAGGGGACCGCCTCGAAGTTTTGGGCTAAGCCTCCGGAAGAGGAGGCGGTGGATGACGGATAGAGGACGGGTCCCTCACGGTTGTTGTTTAATTAGGCTGGCACTTGTTGCTGGACCTGTTGCTGCTCCTGTCTTCGGGGTCGATACCGGCCTCCACTGGCTTCGGCAGCTACAGCATTAACATAACATCAAACATAATCAGCCGTAATTAATGTTTACTTAAGGTAATATAACCGATAACAGTTTGTATTCAGTTAAATGGTTATAATGTTTAGGAAGTATTGGGTAGTCATCTATGCAATGTTCGATTTTTTGAACCGAAACGTTACCTTTGGCACATATTTTTTTATTAACAGCCTTAAATCCCAGAATAGCGTGTTTTATTGTTCTATTTATCATAAAGCCAGACCCGAATACACTTTCTTCATGGCAATATTGATAATAATATATTAGCTCCATTATAGTAGGCTGTCTGTTCCACCTGATTTCTTGAGAGCCAATACTTATTATTACTTAATACTAATAGCGAATTATTATTATTATTATTTAATCAATTACTTATTAATAAATATTAATAGACTAGCCGTTGCCCGCGACTTTGTCTGCGTCAATTTCTGTTTTTATGATCGCTATTTAGAAGTTTTTTTTTTGTTTTTTTTTAATTATATTTTATTGAATTTTACAACTGTATATTACATAAATACAATAAGTAAAAGTGATGAATTATAATAAAAGGCGTTAGAAGTTTTTAAAATAATATATTTTAAAGAACTTCTGCGTAAATGATATTTTTAGTTATTATTTTCTTGTGGCAGAAAAAGATATGGATTTTCTCTGCGAACCGATCTTGACAATGCGATGTATAGTTGGCAGTCTTGTCGTGAACCGATTTCTACGTGATTAAATGTTTGCCCCTGTGATTTATTGATTATTACGGCAAAAGATAAATTAACGGGAAATTGAATTATTTATGGATTATGGAATCATTGGGATGCCAGGTTAATTTCCACCGTTTTTTCCACATTGCACATATAGCCTTCCTTGATAAATGGACTATCCAACATAAAAAGAAGTTTTCAATTCGAACCAGTAGTTCCTGAAATTAGCGCGTTCAAACAAACAAACAAACTCTTCAGCTTTATAATATTAGTATTGATTGCATCTATGTTGGTAACTTTTCCATTTCCTTAGAATATTATTTCACATTAATTTTATAGAAGCAGAACTGGATATCCCACTCCAAATATTGAATAAACAAACTGTACTGTTGCACTCTTTGTTTTTGCAATATTTTTCTATTTGTTACTTGAGTGTTAAGCAATACAGGAAATAAGAAAAAAATATCTCACTCCAAATGGCCTTTCCTCCTAAAGCCTTCCATTGGTCAGAAATATCCAACATTATCATGAGTTTAATACTCCGCAAATCCCCTGGGGTTGATCTTATAACTTCCCACATATTTAAACTACTTCGTCGAGAAGCTATCCTATATTTCACTCACATATGTAATACCGTACTCCGTTCAACATACTTTCCTGCTTTCTGTAAATTATCTGTAGCCAAAATTATACGAAAACCTAATAAACCGCCAGAAAATGCATCTTTTACGCCCCACCTCACTTTTACCAATCATGGGAAAAATCTTGGAAAAAAACTTATACTAAAACGCCCTTATCCCATCCTAGGATACTAATTCCTTGATTCATGGCCACCATTTTGGATGCAATACGTCCCCCTCCGTTATCCAGCAATGTCATCGTGTGGTGGACATTGTCTTCTCAGAATTAGAGCGCGGATCATACTGCACGGGATTTAGATAAGAGGACTTTGACAGTGTCTTGCAGCCGGGATTGCTTTACGAACCCCGCAAAATCCTCCCCTCTACAAACTTCCTTATTATTCATTCCTACCTCACTGATAGATCCTTCAAAGTGGATCATAATAATTCCTATTCATCCCTTTTTAATCTGTTTGCTGGTGTTCCTCTAGGCAGTGTCCTAGGAACATTCTATGTACAGTTTATACAGCTGGATATCCCATCCCATCCTAACACTTTCCTTTCTACCTAAACTGATACATGTATCAGTAATAAAGATTCAACTATTGTATCTCAAACTCTCCAATTCCAAATCTGAAACCTTGAGGTACGGTGTCAGAATCAGATAATTACAATAAATTCTAACAAATCCAACCACATAACCTGTATTCTTCATGTATTCTTCCTATGACTTCCTGCTCTACTGTATCCTTCAGTAACATTCCGCTTGTTCCTGTTGAACAGAACCGATATCGAGGACTCCACCTTGACAAATGCCTTACTTTGAACCCTCAAGCAAGAATGAAACGACAAGAAACTGCTAGACACACACTTGCAACGTTCAACACTTACTTGAGAAACGTTTTAATCTTCCACTTAATCTACATGACTATCATAAGGGCTAAAGGGACTTACGGAGTAAAGCTTTGGGGCTCTACCAAACTGTCAAATCTTCCCGTATCCAATCTCTACAATCCAAAATTCTTCGTAAAATCCTTAACGCTCCCTACTTTGTAACAAATAAACTGATCCATGAAGACCTTAATGTTCTATAGGTCGCTTTTTTGGCTTGAAACAAATATCATTCCTATCATGACAAACTTTATTTCCATTTCAACCCACTTGTTTCAATCCTTTCTTCCCCTCGAGTTCCACATAATCCTCTGAGGCGTCTGAAAAAGTAGATCGCCAGGAGACCTTCTAGCTTAGAATATTTTTAGATTGCTTCCAATGGGAAGCTTTTCTATATATGTCCATGCCTTTTATATTTTACTCAAATTTACTGGTTGCATTCTATAATAATACAAAAAAAAAAACAAAAAAAAAAAACATACATTTTTTAGTTGAGGTATGATGCAAATACAGGATTCAATATTTTATAACGGACATTTAAAATAATCCGCTGGCCATTATTTATTTTTATACTTTTAATTAAATTAGCTTTAAATGATATCTCTCGTCCCTGTTACCGTTGTCCTAGATAGGAAAGAATGTAATATTACTCAATACTAAATATATATTACGACAAAAAAAGGTATTATGAAGTAAAATATCCGTCAACAATCTGCCAAGGAAAACAATAATGCCTAAATTAAATTTTTTAAAGAAGAAAATCCAAAAACAAAAAAAAAAAAAAAGAAAGAAAAGAAATGAAAGAGTGAAAAAAAAAGAATGAGGATTCAAAAGAAATAAAGAGACAAAGAGAGAATAGAAGAAATAGAAGAAAGGTTTTGCTTTGTCCTCGATCAGTCCTCATTTGACATTCACGGTGACAATAATTTTAGAGAAAACGCAGTTAAATCACAACAAAGGCACGCCCGAGCGTAAAAAAAAAGAATACTTATTTTGCTTATGTCTTACTAATTAATAATTCTTTTATCATCAGGTAATATTATTTTATAAACGTATTATAGTATTTATTTTTTTATTGTTATCAATTAATCTTTATATATATGCATAAATATATTTAAATTAAAATAATATAAGATCTTGATTTCCAAAAGGTCCTTTTTTTTTTCTTTAACCTATTTATTAATATTTACAACTATATTAAAAAAAATAGATCGAGTAAATGTGATGGTAATATAGAAAACTGTCATGAAATACATGTGGAGACTCCACCAGCACTCTAAAAATATTCTAAACTAGAAGGTCTCGTGGTAATCTTCTTTTCAGACACCTCGGAGGATTATCAGGGATCGAAGAGGAAGCGAGGATTGAAACTAATGGATTGTAGTGGGAATGGAGTTTGTTATGGAAGGAATGGTACCTGCTTCGGGCTAAGTCAGCGACATGTGGAATATTAAGGTCTTTATGAATGAGTTTGTTTGTGACCAAATAAGGAGCATTAAGGACTTTCCGAAGGACTTAGGAGTGAATTGGAAAGGAATTCCATGGTTTGCGCAGGGGCAATGCTAATCTTATCTGTATCGTTCCAATTTCAGTATGTACCGCCGAAGCGAGTACCCAAAAGGTACTCACTCCTGTTATACACATTTTTTACAAAATTAATATTTTAACATATTTTTACTCCCATCATTCAGTTTTATCTAAATATTTTATTAGATTTTATCTAATGAACTCTAAAGTGCCTTATAAACGCGATTTAGAAATGCAGTTATTCTTTGAAGGTATTAATTCCGTATTTAGTTTCGATCCAAATCATACTAAAACATTCTATTACTATCTGTAATATTGTATCATTAATATAGTATAAAAAAAATATATATTTTAATGAAAAAAGAGTCAAGTTGGTATAATAATATAGTAATGAGAGAGTTTTCCGCTTCCTGTAAAATTTCCTAGGATGGATATAGCACCTTTTGGAAATTAATGTCTTATTAGCTTGCTACATGTATTATCTATTAAATATTTAATAATTTTTGGAGCTTATAGTTTGATTATTCATAATATAAAAACCCAATAAGACCAGAATATTAAAGTTTTATTTTTGAAACAGAGATTTTTGTTTAGTATTAAAATTTACCTGAATTTGGTAATTATGCAAACATTTACAAATAAAAAATGGCTTAAAAGAAACATGCATAGAAACTAATCAATCTATGCCTTTATAATTCTCGGGTTTTACGCCTCAAAACCGTAACTAACACTACGCAATCGTAGAATTCGAATTAGAAATTTCGAGATTTCAATAAATAAATTTACTTTCACTTACCAATATATTAAATATATCGAAAGACATTATTTCTGGATTAGAGTTTTTAACGCTATTACACCTTTTAGAGTCCGTCTGTGTGGATACATCTGTTTATAAACGCATACATGTAAAACTAAATACATATATTTCGCAAATTTTTACGATTATATTAAAAACGACTCATTTTGATTTTGATTTATGGTTTTACTCTCATTAGATAGGCTTAGGAGAGATTGGGAATTCGTTTAGATGGATAACTGAATGAATAGAAATAAAGTCGTGATCAAGAAATTAGTCATAGAATTATAAATTAATTCGTTTTAGTTATGAATTTGATCCATTCGAATATTTTTGTTTTTGTCAATTTATTTATATCATATGCTTGATGAAATAAGGAAATTAAAAAAAAAGAAAAAAAAACTAGTTGTTGGCGTTATAGTTATAAATCAACAGTAGTTATAGTTTTGGAAATTAATGGAAAGGACATAGGAAGCATGAACATTCAGTTATACCACTTCGGTGACAGTTTGGGGTATGTTATATGAACCATATTTTTAATCCAGTGTGGTCCGTGTAAGTGAACCTGAGCTACGGGTAATTTCTAAGGAGACATTTCTTATTAATGAACAATGAACATTTGTTAAAGGCACAAAATACGTTACATAGGACAAACATTTTTATGATAAACATTAGCAATATTAGTATTTCTGTTAATTCAAATGCCAAATATTTTTTTACTTTCACTTACCTATATATGAAATATATAGTAAGGGAAAGTATTGCGATCGTGAAAATTTACGAATTCCAGTTTTCAACGGAAATACACTTTTTAGGGTCCCCTGAGTCCAAATGACCAAGTCCCGAAGGAGTTCTGTTTGTGTGTCTGTTTGTCCATGTGCGTGTGTGTGGAAAGTCTAGCGCAAAAACAAAAAGTCGTACGGAACTAAAATTTCATATTTAAGACAACTATAGGCCCGAGATGTTACAGCAACCCTTTCATCAAAATCGGCTTACAAGAAAAGCCACTTAATACCATGCATTTTGCACCTTTTTACGATTTCTCAAAAACGGCTCTAACGATTTTGATTCAACTCTATTTATAGATGTAAAATTTCATGGGCTTTAATATTATGTAGGTTTCAGTTTGATTGAAATAGTCTGACAGGGCTTAAATGCCGATATTTTAAATTTTCTTAATCTGAAGTACATTTAATTTTGTAGATTTTAAAAAAATAACCATATCATCTTGTTATCATTTAAACAAAAAAAAAACAGGTAAATAAATAATTTGAACGAGTTCAATATTCAACTAAAAGAGAAAACTGCATACATATTTATTTTATTGTAATTTTTTATTTTTGAACATAAGAACAGTAATATAGATGTATAATATAGGGTTGAAAAGCTAAAGATTTCAGAAAAAAAACAAAACATTATCTTATACACAAAGTTGTAAAAGGTAATATAAATTGAACAATAGGGAATAAACTTATTATTGATAAACAATTTAATATAGTTCTATAAGCAAACAGGGCGAGGCTGAATGAACCTGCGACTGAAAATGTGAACATAACCACTGCACAGAAGAGTGGAAGAGGCATTGCAGGAAGGCCATTATTAACAAGTGGAAAACTGAATGGGCTACTTCCAGTACTAAACTGAAAGAGATAAAGCAAGATGTATCTCCTTGGACCACATCATGCAGAAAAAGTAGAAAGGAAGAGGTAGTGTTAGCAAGGCTGAGGATAGGCCATACAGCCTTTACACAGGGATATTTAATGAGAGGCCTGGATCCGCCATTCTGTGATACATGTAACACAACACTGACCATAAAACACATTGTAACATCATGCACACTGTACACTGACAACAGAACAAGACATAACATACCTTCAAACTTAAAAGAAGCATTAAGAAATAATGAGAACACAATTCTAAGACTTTTTGAGTTTTTTAGAGACATTGGTCTGTTAAACTCAATATAAACGTAGAGAATCAAGACCCGTTATTGACCCGAAAGGGTAGATGCGGAATAACAAATAAATATAGTTCTATTATTTAATCTAAATCATATTTTTCCTACGAAAATGAATCCACGTTTTATTGAAATCAACTTAAAATATTTTTCAAATTTAAGTATATTTAATAGTTTTTAAATTGATTTTAGCTATCGAGGTAAGTGAAAGTCGTGTGTTTCCCGCACTAGATTTTTCTATTTGTCTATTTCTGAAACACAGACTGTAGCCATCACGTATCAAACTTCATTCCGCCTTTTTTATTATCAGTTATTTATTTAAAGTGCTTTATTTAGAGTTGCTGTAAGATGACATAAGATAAATTACCCGGTGAAGGACGCAACCTGTTGCCCATATCGCGGGATGATGAGATCGCCGCTCAATCCCGGCTGATGTATGGTAGCTCCTGACATCTCTATGGCTCCCAGATACTGCCTCTGTATATTTCCACTCCCCCTCTTTTCATACATAATTCTTTTTCCCCCAACTTTTTTTTTGTTAGTATGCCCTTTTAAATCGCATTATCACATGAAAAGAGAAGCATCAGGGGTGAGAATTATTCTATCCATTTTTTAAAACCTTGTCTCTTTCAGAGCTAACCGACGCAAGCTGTCTCTGCCACGGGTATTTAACACAACATAAATCTTTTTGATATTTCAAGAGCCTCGGGTTTTTTTTTCATACATCCTTATCATCCGTTTTCAAAAGATAATGAAAACAATAAAAGAAAGAACATTTACTCGAAGCAGAAGAATTAATTATGAAAAAGGAAAGGTTTTATACGTCCTTGGAATAACTTTTCCTAACAATTTTTCTCCACCTGCTTCTATACTTTCATACAATCCTATGTAAAAAAAAAAAAAAAATAATTAAAAATCTACTCAATTTTTTTTTTTTTTTTTACTTAACAACTCTGGTTTTTAACTTTGAGTTAAACTAAAAACTTTTCCGGCTAAACACGTGTGTTTTTTCGCGATGAAAAGTTTCACGGTTTTTAATTCTTAATTAAATAGATATTGCTCCTTTATTCTTTTCTTATCACAGATGTTTTTCATGTATGATATTCAGATGTTATTTCGTTACATTTCATGATTTTTATTTTTATTTACTTATATACTATTGTAAGGGAAAGTATTGAGATAGTGCAAATTTTCGAATTCCATTTTTTAACGGAAATACACGTTTTAGGGTCCCCTGAGTCTAAATAACCAAGTCCCAAAATAGAATTGCATGTCCGTGTGAGTGTGTGGTAAGTCCAATGTGAAAACGAAAAGTCGTAAGAAACTGAAGTTTTATATTTAAGGCAACAATACGCCCGAGATGTTACTGCAACTTCTTCATCAAAATCAGCTAACCAAAAGAGCCACTTTATACCATGTATTTTGCACCTTCTCAAGATAGGATTTAAAGATTTTTATTAAACTCTCTATATCAATGTAAAATTTAATGGGCTTTGATATTGTGTATGTTTCATTCTGATTGAAATAGTCGAACAGGGTTTGAATGCCGATATTATAAACTTTCTTCTTCTAAAGTACCTTAAATTTTATATAATCAGAAAAAATACACCTATAATCTTATAAGGATTGATAAAAACCGACTGAATATAAAAGTTTAACAAATTGATAACCAACTAAAGGGGTGAATAACAACATTTTTTTTTTTTTTAACCTATGAATAGTAACACAGATGCATAATATGTTGAAAGCTTTGGAAAGCTAATGATTTAAGAAAAGCTATTATGGTATAAACGAAGTTGTAAATGGTAGTGTAAAGCGTCAAAAAAGGTATAAAATTGTTAGTGATAATTTTGCTTAATAATTTGGTATCGCTATAATATTTAATCTAAATCATATTTTCCAAATGAAACTGAATATTTCTATTTTTTTTATAGTTCTTAACTTATTGATTTTGGGAGCCGAGGTGACTAAAGTCGCGTGTTGCCCGCACCAGATTTTTCAACGAGTTATACTAATAAAAACAAAATTTTATCTCGTTTTGCCTATATTTTAAAGTGTTGAAGCCTTTATAACACTCCGTTTGTTTTGCCCGGATCAATTTTAATATAAATTTGTTTACTAATATATACCATTAAGGAGCAATATTTGTTTGAAAAAACTCATCCCTTTCTCCAACTCTTTTCTCCATTTATATTAACAATCTACCAGATTCTATTCATCATTCCAGATACCATCTTTACGCTGATGATCTATAAATTTTTCTTCTCTTTCCGTCCTTCTGATCTCATAGAGGCATCCCGGAAAGTTCAAAATGATACAGATCAAATTTGTCAATGGGCAAATAAAAACAAGTTACAGCTCAATGCAGGTAAAACCAAAGCAATCCACATTGGTTCCAAACCAACCTTGATTTCGCTTCATACTATCCGTTACTCTTCCTCAATAAAGTCCCTATCCAATTCCAAAAAACTGTTAAAAACCTAGGAATCACTTTTAATCAAAATCTGTCCTGGAATAACCATGCATCTGAAATATCCCGAAAATCTATTTCCTTACTTAAACAGCTCTTTAGATTCCGCGAGTCTTTACCTTTAAAAACCCGTCAGCTACTCATATCGTCTGTTATCAATTTTGACTACGGTTGCCTGGTATATGGAGGACTTACCGATGAACTGGAAACAAAATTGAAACGTCTTATGAATTGTTTTATAAGATATATTTTTGAGTCCGTAGACGTGACCATATCTCTGGGTATTATACTGAGTTAAAGTGGCTTTATCCTTCTGTTCGACGGCTATATTCCCATGGTTCCTACCTATTCCAAACTTTAAAAAATAGAAAACCTTCCTATGTAACTGAACTCCTCTCCCTCCGCTCAAACATCCATTCGTTAAACACTAGAGCCCAATCAATCAATATTTATACCCCATCAAATAGAACTGCTTCCTTTCACAAATCCTTTCTTGTTAGCTCCTCACTATTTTGGAATTCCTTGCCAATCTCTATCCGTAAAACCGTCTCTCTCTTCTTTCTAACAACAACTCTTCCAATACCTCCTTGAATCTCAATCTTCCTTTCTATTGTAAATATAGGTACTCTGTAGTATAAAGATGTGTATATATAAGTGCGTGCTCCAAGTGTGTAAAGTAACTGGACAATAGGCAATTTTTGTTTTCATTGTTCTTGTTCTAAGGGGACATGGTCCCAGAATAAAGATTTTTTTTCATTTCATTTCATTCAAAGTACTCCGATTATTTCTATATGAGTAAAAAAAAAAAAAAAAAAAAAGATTTATTAACCCATTACCGCAAATGACGGCTATAGCCGTCCGATCTTTGGCGATTTGTAGGCAGACGGCTATAGCCGTCATGCACATTTTAATCGATAAGGAAAAGGACAGCGTTAGTACGAAGTGTAACGCATAGAATTGTCATTATCAAGTAATACATCGAAAAAAATGGTATGTTATGCCAGACAGCATATCAATAGTTTCTTATGCGTTCTCTCATGCTTTACTGCATCGAAACATTAGGGCATCTAGAGACAAATGACGGCTATAACAGTCGTTCACGAAGATAATAGCGTTCGGTAGTCGTCCCACACATTTAGTAAATTTCAGTTCATGCAGTTGAAAAGTATGTTTTTGTAAAGACGAACCATTTATTCCGTATCTTTTCATGAATTAGGTAAACATAGATCAATTACTCTTTTCAGAATTGGATAAATACAAAATCGCAAAATAAATATTCTGGATCATTCTTATTAGTATTATTTTTATTTAATCCTTAATTAAGGAAAAATAATACAAACTGTAATACTCTAGGACAATAAGTATTAGAGCGCCCTTAGAATTGTGAGAAACCAACCATGCTATATCTAAAAAGTAAACAGAAATAAAATAATTAAGTAATAATGAGAATTTTTAATAATCTGGTGCACGCAACTCATGACATTCAACTACTTCCGTTGTTAAGATCTATTTTAAAAAATTGAAGTTAAATTGAATCTCTATAGAAACATGTGTTTTATTAAAAAATCTATTATATTAATATCTAAAATCATCGGCTTTTCATCACTCTCCATTAGCATTTAAAATTACGTGTATTAGCTAATATTTTTACTCAAATCTTTAGCTATCCAACGTTATAGGTATTATACATCTATATTACTATTCTTGTGTTCAAAAGCACAAAAATTGCATTAAAAAATATTCTTGCACTTTTCTCCCTTAGTTATTTATAAAATTTGCTCAACTTGCATATTTAGCCGTTATTTATCAATGCTAACAAGTACTTTTGAAAAAAAAAAATTTAAAATATCAGCATTTAAGCCCTGTAAGACTATTTCATACAGAATGAAACCTACATCATATTAAAGTCCATTGAATTTTACATCCATAAAGGAAGATTAATCAAAATAGTTTGAGCCGTTTTTGAGAAAATCATAAAAAGGTGCAAAATGCATGGCATGAAGTGGCTCTTCTGGCTAGCTGATTTTGAGGAAACAGGTAATAATAATAATAATAGGCTTACCGAACCCAAAGGTTCGATGCCGATACCACTAAACTTGCCTGCCTCGTCCAATGTTCGCCGGTCAAGCCCAAGCCCCTGAGATCAGCCTTAATGCAATCCTCCCATCGACGCTTCGGCCTACCTTTCGGACAGTATAATAGTCTTAACTATAAGATTTCAGTTTCGCACGGCTTTTAGTTTTTGCCCGGGAGTTACCACACACACACCTTTTTGCGGGTCTTGGTCATTTGGACTTAGGGGATCCTAAAACGTATATTGCCGTTGAAAATTTGAATTCGAAAATTTTCAAGATAGCAATTCTTTCCCTAACTAGGTATATATTTCATATATAGATAAATGATAGAAAAAATAAATGAATATATAAAAAAAATTATTATATTCCTATCACCTGGAGAAATTGAGCAAGAGTAAAGATAGAAAACTTGGGCTAATAATATATTATTTCAACTAAGAACTTTGTTATTTTTCATAACATCAATATACAACGTTTCGGAGCCTCATTCCCATCCTCAGGATCCTGTTCTTTTTATTTTCAGATAAAATTAGGAAATAAAAATAGAAAAATATTTATTTTTCGGATTTTGTATTTATCCAATTCTGAAAAGAGTAATTGATCTATGTTTACCTAATTCATGAAAAGATACGGAATAAATGGTTCGTCTTTACAAAAACATACTTTTCAACTGCATGAACTGAAATTTACTAAATGTGTGGGACGACTACCGAACGCTATTATCTTCGTGAACGACTGTTATAGCCGTCATTTGTCTCTAGATGCCCTAATGTTTCGATGCAGTAAAGCATGAGAGAACGCATAAGAAACTATTGATATGCTGTCTGGCATAACATACCATTTTTTTCGATGTATTACTTGATAATGAACAATTCTATGCGTTACACTTCGTACTAACGCTGTCCTTTTCCTTATCGATTAAAATGTGCATGACGGCTATAGCCGTCTGCCTACAAATCGCCAAAGATCGGACGGCTATAGCCGTCATTTGCGGTAATGGGTTAATAAATCTTTTTTTTTTTTTTTTTTACTCATATAGAAATAATCGGAGTACTTTGAATGAAATGAAATGAAAAAAATCTTTATTCTGGGACCATGTCCCCTTAGAACAAGAACAATGAAAACAAAAAATTGCCTATTGTCCAGTTACTTTACACACTTGGAGCACGCACTTATATATACACATCTTTATACTACAGAGTACCTATATTTACAATAGAAAGGAAGATTGAGATTCAAGGAGGTATTGGAAGAGTTGTTGTTAGAAAGAAGAGAGAGACGGTTTTACGGATAGAGATTGGCAAGGAATTCCAAAATAGTGAGGAGCGAACAAGAAAGGATTTGTGAAAGGAAGCAGTTCTATTTGATGGGGTATAAATATTGATTGATTGGGTTCTAGTGTTTAACAAATGGATGTTTGAGCGGAGGGAGAGGAGTTCAGTTACATAGGAAGGTTTTCTATTTTTTAAAGTTTGGAATAGGTAGGAACCATGGGAATATAGCCGTCGAACAGAAGGATAAAGCCACTTTAACTCAGTATAATACCCAGAGATATGGTCACGTCTACGGACTCAAAAATATATCTTATAAAACAATTCATAAGACGTTTCAATTTTGTTTCCAGTTCATCGGTAAGTCCTCCATATACCAGGCAACCGTAGTCAAAATTGATAACAGACGATATGAGTAGCTGACGGGTTTTTAAAGGTAAAGACTCGCGGAATCTAAAGAGCTGTTTAAGTAAGGAAATAGATTTTCGGGATATTTCAGATGCATGGTTATTCCAGGACAGATTTTGATTAAAAGTGATTCCTAGGTTTTTAACAGTTTTTTGGAATTGGATAGGGACTTTATTGAGAAAGAGTAACGGATAGTATGGAAACGAAATCAAGGTTGGTTTGGAACCAATGTGGATTGCTTTGGTTTTACCTGCATTGAGCTGTAACTTGTTTTTATTTGCCCATTGACAAATTTGATCTGTATCATTTTGAACTTTCCGGGATGCCTCTATGAGATCAGAAGGACGGAAAGAGAAGAAAAATTTATAGATCATCAGCGTAAAGATGGTATCTGGAATGATGAATAGAATCTGGTAGATTGTTAATATAAATGGAGAAAAGAGTTGGAGAAAGGGATGAGCCTTGAGGAACACCTCGTAAGAGAAAGAGAGGAGATGAAGGGCATTTATCCGGGATTACAACTGTCTACAAACGATGAGATAGGAAGGAATGAAAGGAGTACTTCAGTCAAATGTTTGTTACTACATCTAGGTCATCAATTAATTTAAGGAATAGTTATATGAAAAAGTTATATAAACGATTTTATGTGTTAGACATTGCTCTTATTTTCGAATATCCACACGCTCTCAGATTGTATTTGATGCTAAGGTTGAAGATAGGTAAGGAGGAGGACTCTGCTAATAGACTCGGACATGGGCTATGATTGAGATATCCGCTGTTTAACCGGATCCCTTGCTCTGATCTGAGGGATATTGATTCTCCTGCCTACACGGCTAAATTAATGAGAGTCGGCTTCATTACTTTCCTATCAACACAAACAGGAAAAGCTTTTAATTACTGCTTGGATCATTATCAAATTGATCGAAAGGTTATTCTGTCAGTCCAAGTATCAGGAGGGAGGTTTATATCACAATGTAATTATTAATGAGTACGCATGGAGAGGTCTTTCTGTATCTTCATTAGGAGTTTCCTTTAAAATATCTTTATTGAATTCATTCTATAATCTCATTTTTGTGGATATTTTAGAGCAGAAAATAAAGACAAATTAGAGAGAAAAAAAAGTTAATTCTTGATTATTTTTATTACAAGAGTAATATTATAATATAAGATAATAAAGATTCATTATATCACGATGTCAAACCAAGAACTTCTGCTTCATTCTATGTTTTTTTTTTTTTTTTTTTTTTTTTTTTTTTATTGAGATATATTACAATTTGTTACAAAATGAACAATAATAATATTGATAAGAGACCACATTCATACTATATATAAAGAAAATAATAATAATGGTCAAATTACATAAAACAGAACATAAATAAATTCATATATATACAATAAAATAATAATAATAAATAAAAAACAAAACAAATCGAAACAAAAACCTATTATTGAGATAAATAAAAAGTTGGCAAATAAATAAACATCTTACACACAATCATAACTATATACAATATATACAATTGCTAAAGGGACCCCAGCAAGCGCTTTTCCCTCCACTTGTGGAGGAAAAAGCGGAATCTAAGAGATCCAAGCGCCTCTATCTCAGCCGCATCACTGGTCTGAGCCAGTGGAGGCTGAGTTAGGGCGCTGTAGCCACAAACATACCGTACATGAGTGGAGGATCTGACCATTGTCAGAACTCCAGTTTAAATGTTTACAATAGGTCTCGTGGCCACTGCCGTTTCAAACTTCGAGGAGGATTGTAGGGATGGGTGGTGCTGGATAGGGATTGTGCTAGAGGGTTAGGATGATGACTAAGGTTCTGATGAAATTTGGAAAATTTGGATGGTACCAGGTCTAAAACAAACGGAATATTAAGGTCATGGTGTAGGGTACAGTTGGTAACGTAATAAGGAGCATTAACTATTGTTCGGAGGACTTTGGATTGGAAGGATTGGATGCGTTTGATGTTAGAATGTTTAGCTGTTCCCCACAGTTCAAGTCCGTAGGTCCATATAGGTTTCAGTACTGTCTTGTATATTAGTAATTTGTTGTCAACTGTAAGATGAGATTTTCTGTTTAGTAGTCTGTATAACTGGCCGAATCTGCGGTTGAGTTCTTTTCTTTTTAGTCTTGTATGTGGGTTCCACGTCAGTCTTTTGTCTAGTAAAAAGCCGAGATACCGGACTGTGTCTGAGGAAGGAAGCGGTATGGAATTGAAATTAACCGTTGGACAGGATTTGCGTCGAAGGGTGAATGTGACGTGAGTGCATTTGCTTTCGTTCACCTTAATCCGCCAAGCATTGCACCAGTCTTCGACAAGGGAAAGGTGCTTTTGGAGATTTAGCGATGCTGCTTCAGGATCGGAATTGGATGATAAAATGGCTGTGTCATCAGCAAATGTTGCCAGAAAGGTATTGGGATCGGTAGGGATATCGGTGGTGAAGAGGATGTAGAGGACGGGTCCTAAGACGCTGCCTTGAGGAACACCGGCCTCAACAGTATATTGTTCGGAAAATTCGAAACCACAGCGAACTCGGAAGAAGCGGTTGGATAAATAGGATCGGAGGATTAGGTATAAGGATTGAGGTAAATGGGTTTTGAGCTTAAAGAGCAGTCCCGGGTGCCACACCCGGTCAAAAGCTTGAGCTATGTCCAGAAAGGCACCCGAACAGTACTCCTTGCACTCAAGGGCGGAGGAAATGTGGTCTACAACTCGGAGTCCTTGCTGAACCGTGGAATGTTGAGGACGGAATCCAAACTGGTGTGAAGGAAAATTGTGAAATTTGGCTAGGATTCGTTTTAATAGGAGTTTTTCGAAGATTTTGGAGAGGATCGGAAGAAGGCTAATAGGTCTGTAGGATGACGTACAGTTGGATGGTTTGCCTGGTTTTAGGAAAAGGATGATAGTCGAGTGTTTCCACAACAGAGGGAAATAGGTAGTGCGTAGGATACAGTTATAGATATATGTAAGGAATGTAATGGCTTTAGGTGGAAGTTGTCTTAGGATTTGAGGAGTAAGGAGATCGTATCCAGGGGATTTACGGAGAGGAAGCTTTTGAAGAAGATATTTGACCTCAGAGGGATTGATTGCTTTAGGTGGTAAGGAAATTGGTAACGGTGACGTAAGGAACTCTTCAACTATTGCGGTATGGGTTGGATTGAGATCAGAATGAGGAGTGAATACCTTGGAAAGGTGTAGTGCAAATTTCTGGGCCCTATCTTTGTCAGAAGCAGCCCAGGAATTATCACTACGCCGGAGAGGATGGGATATCAGGGGGGATTTTAGAATTCTCTTCGTGACATTCCACAAGGAATTGTCACGAGTCGAGAGAGAGGAGAGGTAGGAATTGTAGGATTGGGAACGGAAGATCGCCAACTCCCGCTTTAATTGTCTACAATAAAAGTTATAGGAGTGGCGATCTGCTGGGTGACGGGTGCGTTGCCATAATGTTCTGGCTCGGCGTTTGGTGTGGATTAGGTCTAGGAGGTGTTGTGGTAAATGGTTTTTGTAAGGATTTATTTGGGAGTGCTTGGGAACGGAGGCAGCCCAGGCGGCTTGTTGAATCGAGGTTGTAAAGGAATATACGGCGTCGTCAAGGTCATTTGGGGTTTTGAGAATCACTCTGAGGTCAATATCATTAGTGAGGATTTCGCGGAAGAGGTTCCAGTTGACAGGGCCTCTAATGAATGACGGTGGGATAGGTTTAGGAATAGGTGTTATGGATACATTTAGGATCAATGGACTATGATCAGAGAATAGTTCATCAAGGCGAGCTATGGAAAAATTCAGAGAGCCTAATCCGCTGTGGATGAAAAGTCGAAGATGTCAGGATTACGGTTAGGATCTGTTGGCCTGTAGGTAGGGGAATCGGGAGGTAGGAGATGAAAGCGTCGGGAGTTGAGTGCAGACTGCAACGTCCGTCCACGAGAATTGGTGGTTCTAGAACCCCACTGTTGATTCTTAGCGTTTAAGTCTGCACCCAAAATGAAGTGATTACCCAAGGAGTTGAGGAAGGATCCAAATTGGGCAGAGGAAATTGGATGTTTAGGAGGGCAGTATGCTGATGCGATGATAAGCGGAAAGGAAAAGGTTTTGATAACAATGGAAGTTGCTTGTAGGAAGTCGTGGACGGGAAGTGGGTGTAAGTGATGGGAGAGGGATCGGTGAACAATGACTGCAGTACCGGCATGGGCTTTGCCGTCTGGATGGTCTGTCCGGTATGTCGTGTATTCAGGTATTTTGAAGTACTGTTTATTGGTTAGTCTAGTTTCAGTAATGAGTGCAACATCAATGTTTTTGTCTTGCAGTAAGGCTGTAAGTTCGTCAGTGTGAGTTCTAACACCATTCGCATTCCATAGGAGAATAGATAAGGAATTAGGTGAGGTCATTTATGGATTTTTTAATTTAGGAATGAGATTTGATACAAGATTCGTAAGGATTGTGATTAGAGGCATGACAAGGGATTTGATTTCGGAAATGAAGGACGTCATCAAACTCGTAAGGTCTGTGGCGTCTGAAGGAGGGGGGATATGTGAGATTTGTTGTGGATGAGGATTTTTAGGACGGATTACGTTTTGGGGAAGAGGTATTTGTGGAATGGATTGAGGATATTGAGGTACATTTTGTAGTTCCGGCAGGGCCTCGGCTTCACTACATTGGTTCCCACCTCCAAGTAAGTGGGCAAATGATACATTGGCATCGATTAATTTTGAGGGTTCTCTTCTAGTTCTTGCCTGTCTTTCTGTTTCATCCAGTACTAGGGGTTTTTGATATCTGGTCCTTAGTTCCTTGTAGATTTGGCATCCTTTGTAGTTGGCCGGGTGGTCCTTGAGGCAATGAGCACATACAGCGGGTGTTGACTTTGGTTTTGTACATTCCACAGACTTGTGCTGTTCACCGCATTTCACGCAGCGTGGTATGTGATTACAGTAACTTTTGGTATGACCATACGCCTGGCAATTGTGACACTGAACAATTTCTCTCTTGGTGTAAGGTTTTTCGACTTTTACACTTGTATAGTACAATCTTTTTAGATCATAATTTTTTTCTACCCCTGGCAATGGTTCTAAGTCAACGAAGAATAGAGGAAGTTGAACTCTATCTTTTATGACATTAGTGACTTGGCGCACTTTGTAACCCATCTCCATAAGTTCTTCTTTGATAGCTTCAACTGGTGTAGAAGAATGTAGATTTCTGATTACAACTCTAAGAGATCTCTCTTGGCGTAGCTGATAAGTATGGAAATCTGTTATAGTATTAGTTAGATATTTCACTATTTTTCTATACGTATCGGCGGTGGTCGGTGATATTTTGGTGTCATTGATTCTACTCATACAGTAGTAGCTGGTGGAGTCGGTAATTTTATTCAATTGAGCACACAATTGAAAATTTTTAATATTTTTGACAAATATCGGTGGAGGTCGTGGTTCACTGGGTGTAGGAGCAGATTCCATGTTTTCTTTTTCATTATGTAGGATTTGAAAAGGATTTGGGGTGAAAAACGGAGATTCGTCAGTCATTCCTTGTGACGATGTGCCAGGTTGTGGTTCAGATTCGGTATTAGTACCTGAGGGGGTTGCTTGCTGATTTAATTTTTTATTAGTATCACGGCGGGGTTTTTGTTTTATGGGAGACGTGATTGAACCACTAGATCTAGATCTTTTAGTTGATGCTTTGGAGGACATCACTTGGTGAGAATATCGCATTTCATGTGAAGAAGATAATGATATAATGACTAGATGTGGGAAATAAAACAATAACTAAAGAAAAAAAAAGCAATCCCGGCCTAGCCGAGCTACTGGCAATCAGCTGATGTGAAGAGGTTACCCAGCATTCACTTTACACTGTAAATTGTTACAAAACTTACTGTTTTTTGCTCCAATATTTACTGCTGTTGTTATCCTGAACTCTGGTGATGTTTTCAAGATTGCACTGAAGTGAATTCCAACTGAAAAAGCAAGAAATCCAAGAGACGATTTGAATGATGACTGCTATACTCATGCGCATGCGCAGAACTCCCCTATGAAGCTAGAATTTTAAATGACTGGATTAAAGAAAAATCGTCCTCAAAGTGATAAAAAAAAATTTAAAACGTATAACACAATTAGTTGCCGAATAAATCAAAACTATACTGCTCCTGAACAAGTATAAATACTCATTAAAAATATAACCAAACTCCCAACCGGGGCACTTGTGTAGTGGCTGGTATAACAGTCTTCTTTACCCAGGGTCGCTGTTCGAACCTGACAGATGGCACAAGGATTTTCAACAGGAGTAAAACATCCATAGTTATAGCGTCCTTGGGAGAGGGCGTAAAAAGGTGGTCCCGTACCAGTACTTCAGGTTTTCGTTAAAGATCCCGATCCTAATTGAACGCGGATGGGCAAAATTCAGAACTGCAACTACGTGAAGTGGCGTTAAATGAATAAACAAACATATTCTCAAGAAAATTAAACCGATATCATTAAAATCTGATTAGTATTAGTAGTAGGATTAGCGAATATACTAAATTAATAAGAAATATATTTAAGCATATTGGTATTCGTATCTATGTTTCATGAATACGTTCCCATCGGAACATGATAAATTGTTATTAACTTATCAAAAGTGATTTCTTCTTTTTCTTATATTTTATTTCACCTAAAGATCTTATTATATCTTATTTCCAAAATCGTGTTTTCCAAGATGGAAATTTGTTTTCCTCAGTCTTGCAATGAAATAATTTCATAGTTTATATGTGCCGCTTCTACTAACAATTTTTGAAAAAAGATTCAATTTAAAAATAAATAGATCAAAGATATTTTGGGGAAAAGATTTAAAAAAAATCGGGATTTCAATAGAGGTATACCTACTTGATATTAAAAAAAAAATTGTACATTGGTATGATAATTAGAAACGAAATTATACAAGCCGTTTTCAGGTAAATGGTGAAAATCCTTCTGGTTATAATGTCGCACTTCTGGTAAGACAATAATATGATCACATTTCTGTTAGATGTGAGGCATATAACCATCCTAAATAGAGAATTTTAATTTCATAAGACTTTTTATTATAATATGTTGAAGTTTGGTGATTTTGACTCTATCCTTATTGCAATACTTTCCGTTATTATATATTTTGTACAGGTAATAATGAAAATAAAATAATTAAAAAAATAGAACATTTAAAATATACTGATGCATAATACAATAAGATAATAATGATGAAGCAAAAATAATTTGAATATGCATAAATCATAGATATTATAGTAAAATTGAATATAAAATGAATTGTGACATTAGACTTGTTCATATTTTTTATGGGTCCTTTATTGACAGTATTCAAGTCCTTAGGGGCTTTAATTAAACCGTGGAATTCGAATTGGATTCCATTCTTGATCATATTAACACAGAAATGAGCACTCAATGCACGCTTCCATTGTGAAAATAATAGAACGTGCTATTGGAAAGCTGATGTGAATTGAGTTGGTGTTATAGAAGTGCCATTTATGTATCCCCATTCACACAATTTAGATACTTTTAACTTTTTATCTGGTTAGCGTAAATGCGATTTAAAGAGCTCTTCTACTTACGTTTTTTATTCTTTTATAATAAATTAATTGACTCTAATTAAAATCATTAATCAACTCCCTGCCCTACATTATTATTTAAAAATTTTCCTCCCGTCCCTAAGGATAGTCCCATACGCCGAGACAGTACTAGGAGACTACCAAGGAGGTTTTCGGTGCGATAGATCCACTATAGATCAGATTTTTTTCTCTTCGTAGGATCATTGAGAAGATGAGGGAATTCGGAAGGTCTGTGTGGATTCTGTTTGAAGTGGCTTATGACACTATTAACAGGGAATCCTTGTTTGTGGCTATGGGAGAGTTGGGAGTACCAGGTAAACTCATCAGGCTGACCAGGTGTACCTTAGTGCTACGCGGATGCCGAGTTAAGATACCGAGTGGACACTCTGACTCTTTTGAAGTAAGTAATGGATTAAGGCAAGCAGATTCATTAGCTCCTCTCCTGTTTAATATTGTTCTCCACGCTATTGTGAAGCGAGCTGAGCTGGACCCAGGAAGAATCATCTACACCAAGATGACCCAGATAATGGCATACGAAGATGATGTGGTGATCATTGGAAGATCTATAGCTAGTTTGAGAGGCGAGTTCACAAAGCTTGATACAGAAGCAAGGCGTGTGGGTCTTAAAGTTAATGAGAGTTAAACCAAGATAATGGCATGCAGAAGGAAGAAGCCAGTGCACCCTCAAAGTACATGTGTCATCAGGGATTACACGCTGGAAGTGGTGAACAGTTTTAGCTACCTCGGGGCCCGTATCAATGAAGATGCTAATGAGGATGAGGAGATAAGAGCTAGATTGGTGGCTGGGAATAAAGCATATTTCGCTCTTGTTAAGCTATTCAAAAGTAGATGCTGAGCAGGACCACAAAAATTAGGCTGTACAAGACGCTTGTTAGACCAGTGACAGCACATGGATGTATGACATGGACGTTTAACAAGACTGCTTCTGAAAAAATGGACCGATTTTAATGAAAAGTTCTTAGACGGATCTTCGGACCAGTCCAAGAGTTAGGAAGATGGAGGATAGGGACAAAAAAGGAAGTATATCGGCTGTATCAGGAATTAGCAGTGTCCATGTTCGTAAAGATCCAGCGTCTTAAATGGCTATGCCATGTTCACAGGATGGAAGATTCAAGAGCAGCCAAAAGATTATACAGATATGACCCTGATGGAGTGCGACCGAGAGGATGACCCAAGACCAGATGGCGGGGCAATGTATGCAGTGATCTACAAAAGCTAGGAATAACGTTAACAATGGCAGAAAATGGAGCACAGTGGGAAGAGCTGGTTGAGATGGTCAAGGACAGCTACATGCGTCTGTTGTGCGAGTAGAAGAAGAAGAATATTATAGACTGTACTGAGGAGTTTGGCTGACTACCTGTATACATATCAGATCTCCTTCTATGAGACACAAGCAATGTAACACCAAAAGGGATTAGTTCTGAGGATTCGGGGGTTAGATATAGTAAAGGATTGTACGAGAGATGAGAAAGGCGGCAAAGGGCGGTCAAAGGAAGTGTTAAGATCGGTAAGCAGGTGTTGGGTATTGTGCCCAAGTACTAGTCTGGGGTCCTTAATATTTTAATAAACAAAGGAATTCTTAAATATTAAAAAAGTTATTATTATCAATTACTATGATTGGTGAGTCAGACTTACTCCATAACTCTCGATAAGAAGAACGTCATTTCAAATAAATAAATTATCAGGAAATAAAGGATTTTTTTTTCTATCGTAGTTAGTGAATAACATAGCAAGAGTTAATCAATATTTTAGTATTGGTCATCATAGAAAATGTTTTTTATATCCTATAGAAATCAAATCGAGATTAAATGGAAATATTAATATAAATGGAAATTCAAATATAACATTGTTTCGATGCGTTTTTATTGATTTGCAATGTTCAGGAATAAATCCTGTTTTAGGATTCACTGCTGGTTTATACTCAATTGTTCATTTTACAGAGTTTATAAAAAAATATAATATTTTACTACACACATGACTGAAGCGGTTATAAAAGATTTTTTTTAGTGTTCTCAACTTTTAATTTTCCTCGCAAAAGTCCATGAATTTAACGAAATCCCTAAGCTCCAAATTAATTACTCTCATCTTCATAAAGCACATTCATCAAATTATTCTATTCTTCTTTTTTTCTTCTTCTGTGTTACAATTCCATGGAAATATATAAAAGCCTTTTCGATGGTGGAAAATCTGTTATTAGAGCCTCAAACTGGACCTGCCTTTTCAAGGATACAGTTTTTTTATAATCCTTCATTCCAGAGGTTTTAAGTTAAGATCCTTTGTAGCGAGACTTACCAAAGGATATTCTGTAATCCTTGTGGCTTGCCCCTGGATAATGGAATCTATGAATGGGGATTAGTTAAATGAAAGCAAGTTGAGACTCTTTGCCTCTTCAAGCCGGAGGAGTCAGCAAACAAGTGATAGTAAGGATTTTGTTATTTATGTCTCATGAAACTTTATTATAGGTAGTAGACCCTCGACCAATCTCTTTCCTGTAGAAACCACGTTTCCGAAATTTATCGACGCACAATTTCTATCTTATAACTTCTAAATTACCATCGTTACCTTCTTCCATTTGAAACAAGTATGCTCTTGGTTTATTCACCAATATTCCCCCACTTTGACTACTACTGTGCGGTGTGCTGTTGAAACCGATTGTACGATAAGTTAAACAGGCTTTACCCTTCCTACCGGTCTAAGTACTACCTTACATCCTTTCTCTTAGTTCTCCGATCTCAATGTACATCGTACGTCTCGAGTATATTTTCACTTAAATCCTCCTTCCGCTTCTGCAACACTCGTTTGCGGCCTTCAGACCATTATATAATGCCTAATCAAATCGCAGCTTTCGACAGATCTTTCCTTATCCGATCCTCGTCTGTATGGAATTCTGTTACTTCTTATATACGTCATTACAATACTCTTCTGACCTCCGAATCCCGTTTGTTCAAACACTTAGTGTCAATTCAATTTTTAAATGATCCCAACTGATTTGCATATTTCAATAAAATCAGTAAATAGAACAGAGAGAAGCGATTATTTATTATATTTTATTTTGCATCGTATTTAAAAATCTATTTATTTTATTTCACACATTTTCATGAACATTGTTAATTTATTTTTCACTGTATATATGAATATTATTTTTTTTTTTATTGTTGTCTAGTTTGCTTTGTTTGTTTTTCTAAATTATTATTAGAAGCTATCTATTAATTTATTACTATTATTAATTATCTTTGTTATTCTGTTGTTTTTGTTTGTGTTTAAGAATAAATAAAGAATTTATTATGGTTATAGTTGTTGATCAATTAATGGTGTAGAATATTTAATAAATCAGCTCTTCAAACACATTTTGATAAATATCTTGTTTGTTTACTCATTTTACCTCGTTTAATGCTGATGTGGCAAATCGGAAGATGCTGCAGAGATAGTCTTAAATTTGCCTATCCTTGCTTAATTAGGATAGGAATTTTTAATGAGCACCTGACGTCGCACAGGCTTACGACCAACTCGTTACGTCCCCTCCGGAAAACGGCATAACGAAGGTCATCTGCGAGGTTTGAATATGCGAAAATAGGGGTGGATATCGTAGTTTGCGTTTTTCACACATCCTGTTAAGTTGTAAAAGTGAGTATTTTTTATGAGAATGAATGTTTTTTTTAAATTTACATTTATGTTGAAACTGAATCATTGCAGCCCTAAGTGATGTAGGAAAATGATTTGACATGTGCTGCTCCAATGATCTATTACCAATCATTGGTTTGACAACTTGATACATATCACCATATAAATTCTAGTTTGATTCCACGTTGAAGTCGAAAGTAGTTAATCACAAGCCTTGTGGAACCGCAGCTATAAAACACTGGATACATTACCAACCGAAAATTAGAACAGTGGTTTATGATGAACTTAACATGATTATAACTCTGTAGAACTGGATTATTCGATTTTAACTTGTCCTACTTGAGGCTACAATGAGTTCTGAATTTGCGCGTGTATTGATATACTTTGTTTTAGCTATAAAACAGGAATTTCTCTACTTTGTTAGTAACACGAATACAACTTGCAAGCTCAGTGGAGATGCTTTGTTGTGGTAATAATTCTAATTCTCGGCGATTCTCTATCTTTTAGATTTAAAAAATAATTTTCAATATAATTTACCTAGGCTAAATGTTGGCAATTGATGTTCCGCTAGAAATTTGAAGAGAAAAATTTTTAGTAGGCTTTTATCAGACTGCTTAAATCTTCAGCCACTCTCTTAGGTTGTTTGTTTGTTTTGGCTTTAAGGCGTAAAACCCCAAGCTCATCAACGCCTAGATACTATATGTATACTTACTTAACCTTTATAAGAAAGAACTATTAGGTAAAGAGTAATTGAGAGAAAAAAAAATTATTATGTAAACAATAGTTAAAAAAAATAATTATAATAATAATTCTTAAAAGAAAAAAAAACAAAAAAAAAACAATCAATTTAAAAAAAAAAAAAAGGATTGATTAAAAACTGACTAGGAATGTATAACTTAATAGTTAATTAAGATTATGGTCTTTATAATTTCGATAATAATGATTGCTTCTTAAGAAAATCAAAAAAGTTAATAATTTCCTCTCTATTACCGAGTACTGTTGAAATATTTGGGTTTAGTCCAATTTTATTCAGGTGTGATGAATAATAAGAGCATTCTTGAAAAATCTGCCGAATGGTAAGGGTCCATCACAATGCTTGCATCGGGGCACCGGCTGCCTGGCAAAACGATAAGAGTGCGTCAGCGGCGAGCCGCCTCAGCCGGATCAGCGCGACCTATCTCTGCGGCTACTACGGCTAGATGTGGACCAGGGTTTCACCGTTTGTTTATGCTTCAGTTTGCTTAACTGGCTATCGTCCCACATTTTCTGACATCGATTCTCTTCTTGCTTTTTGAGCGGTTCACTGAGTTCAGACGGAGTCAAGATTACTGTTCCTCTCCCTGGCAGTGTGAGCGCCTACATCGCTGCCCAGTAAGCAAGGTCGTTTCCGTTACCCACACGAAGTTTACCGACCTTCCCAGGTTTCGCAACGCACCTATATGAGAGTGAGTGCGGACTAGTACGGGATGAATCGGATACAAGTTCTGCTAACCTTTAATTGCGCTTAGGGAATCGGTTAGTATAACGATTTGATCTTGATTCACTTTCATAGAGAACTGTAGAGCTGAGGCTATTGCATGTAGTTCGGCTGTGTAAATATATTATGCAGTTTGAATTTGTGTGTCGAGTTATTGTTCACGAAAGCGGAAGCTGTAGAGTTTTCTGATTTAGAACCGTCAGTGTAAATTATTCTTTCTCTAAGCCAGTCCTCTAATTTCGGAATTATGCAAGCTGCTTTGAGTCGCACAGCATAACATTCTTTGAAATCCCAATTGTATTATTTTTCGCATTGGACAGTTGCTGTAGGCTACTTTGAAGTCGATAAATGGCTTATTCTAAATCCTATATTATTTCAAGTATTCTAACATTTAAAAAAAGCACATACTACCTTCCATTCATCATCTAATCACTTTATTTCATTAGTCCTTTAACATTTTTTCATCTTAGTCGACGTTTCGGGGTTGTTTCCCCATTTTCAAGACTTATTCCTTGCTACAACATTTTTCATTCTTCACTACATCTCATAGCCACTGCTACTTGCCCTATATTGGCTCACTGTTTTTCTGTGTTCAAGTATTCTGTTTTAGGTTTAATATATGATGTGCTATTGTTTCTCCTAAATCTCTCTAAGCGCTATTTTGTAGGTACATCTCTACATATGTCGATGAAACATTCAATCTAGGCAGGTTCATATATATTCATACATATTTATATATGCAGCTATTGAAAATATTTCTAAAAAAAAATGCAAGAGTAGAATGATTGAAAAAATCTGAAGTTGTTATAAATAGGTATTTATGAGTAATATGGTATTGTAGCGCTTTATTTGTGATTCAACAAATATATATTTTTAAATGCAATTCCATTTCTCATAAATTAATAAAAGTCGTACAAATCATTTTAGGGAGGAGTGAACATGAAAAATATTTAAATAGCATTAGCAAAAATATATATTTTCAGTTTGATTTTACTCTTTTACCAGTTTTAGAAATTTTAAGTAATTTAAGTCTCTATTATTGCTAATTAAGTGGGCGTTTCGTTCTCGTCATCAGTAAAATATATAATGTTAATTAAGCCTATGGTTTTTTCGTAAAAAAATAAAAGTTTATATAGTAAATAGTAATAATTGTTTAATTTTTTATTAATCACATTTTTATATTATGTAAAAATACATTTTAATATGCGTTTGTGATTTGGTATAAATTAAGAGGAAGGTCCAATCCTTCACGAATTTAAATTTAAAGATGAATAGATAAAAGACAGCGATTTTATTGTTTTATGCACGAAAATACATAATTGTGGACAAAAAGTTATTGATAATCTGCTTTATTTGAGTTAATCAAAAGATATATAAACATAAAAAACCAATATTGCTTGAAAATGACACATTACCAGATATTTAAACATTAAATTCTCAAAATGTTTAGAAGCTTCTAATAGAACACAGAATCTAGTCTTATAAAGCATTATATGGATTTAAAAAAAAAGAGAAGAAATGAAAGTTGCAACCCCTGAAGGGTCAAAGCAGTGTATATAGTAAAGTATATAGTCCAGGATCTAGATTCACGGTCTCGTCCAACATATCTCGTATCGAATTTACGAGTATATTTAACATACGTCTTGTAAAATTTAAAATAAAACAAGTTTCTGACATACTTGTCACGAAAATGCATTTCTTCGTGTCCTAAAACTTTTACTTAGGAGATTTTTGTGAGCATTTTATGAAATGATTAATAAATCTGATTTCCTAACCCATCGAACATACTTATTTTAGGTCACTACCTTCTAGAGCCTGATTGGGCCAAGTGTGGGTCACCTCAAGGCTAAAATAACTTTTAAAAGATATCCTAATAATATGACAGATCCAAAAAAAAAAATTTATTTAACTATAAATACAATATTTTTTTACTTTTTTTAATTTTTTTTTCCTACTTATTTTTCCTGTTTTTTTTTTGTTTTTTTTTCTCTTTTCCTTCTCTACCGGTTCACATTTTCTTACAAATACTTAGATATATCTATACATATACACCAAAGATTAAATTTAAAAAAAACAACAACAAATTATATATACATTAAACAACTACATAAAAAATCACTCTATCATAAATAAAAACAATACCAAAACACTCAGCACCCAAAATCAATATCTTTATATTAAAATAATCTGTTAAAATTTAAATATAACTGAACACAGATGCACATGCATGCCCCTCCAATTATACCTGTTAGGAGTAGATGTGATAGTGTACAATTCCCAGATAGTCGAGAACCACTCTTTCTGCTGTCCTTGCTACGTCTTTTAAATCGACACCTATGTCCTTCATGAAGCTCCTTGTTGAACCTGGCACGCTCCGCGGGCTCCGAACCAATGGCCTTTTACGTAGAACTCTCTCTCGCCATAGTTCTCGCGGAACTTTTCCTTGAGAAAAGGGATACATTTTTCGTAGATTCCCCTCTTTTCCCTTTCCACTTTACTTGCCTGTTCAAGGTCGTTAGATTCATATCTCACGGTGGGATCCAGAATGACAGCCGAATTCCCGGTCTTAGAAAATGCCACGATATCAGCATATCGCGTGGATCCATCCGTATCCACACAGTAAAAATAAAAAATAAAAAAATAAGGCGATAATATTTTGCCCTCACTTGAAAAAACATAACATCATAGACATACCCATCTATAATTTACTGTCTTTCTCAGTGAGAGAGAAATTGAATTTAGACAACGGATGGATTGATGAAGTATGAAGGTAAATAAATAAAAATGGTAAATGAAGGTAAATAAATAAAATTAAAAATCTACTATCAAAATTTAATTTTAATCATCTAATTTAGATTTATTAATTAATTGATTAATTAATTAATTAATTTAAATTTTAATCAAAATTTAGACATTGGTACATCAATATTTGTTTTCATTTTAACCAATATACCTCCTTAAAGGTAGGTTCTAGTGAAGAATGTTATTTTAAAAAAATATTTTCCACTAAATTTCTGATCTGAAGACTGTATTTAAAATTTTTATTAGACCAATACCAACAGAGAGTGTCAAAACAACGCCAACACTAAAGAAATGTTGGCAAAACGTGACTTTTTTCTTTGATGACAATATATTTCTTAACAGTAGGTCCTAGCGACAGATGTTATATATGGAAATTTTCAAAAAGAGCTTCACGAATATACCTAGGTTTTTTGACAAAGTGCGTGTCAATAAATGCCCAACGCTTAAAAATGTAGCAAAAGGGACTTTCTTCATTCGGACCATTAGAGCTCCTAAATGGTGAATCCTGGTGACGAATAATTTATAATGAAAAGTTTTCACCACCAACTTTCTCAAACTAGACTATCGTCAAATTTTTGATCCGTGCATCACCAACAGAGCTAGAGCATAACAAACTGAGGACCAGTTGCGCCAGCCCAAGTCAAAGTACGGTAAGGGTAACCTCCGTTGAAGTCAGCCATGGACCGTTGTTTTATTATTTAATCCATTGAAATAGATTCCCTCTAAATAAATGACAATGTTTGGTTTTGTAAATATAAGATATTTAAGTTGTTATCATTAATAATAGTTCTTTAGTGATTCCTAGGTCTATAACTTTATTAGGTCAGCTAAAAATCCCCCTATATTCCTGTTAAAAATAAGTTGTCTATATTCTGTAAGTGGAGGATGATTTTTAATAGGTTCCATATCTGTTTTTGAAAATTTTGAACACAAATGATTGATATTTAATTAACCAAATAATTTTATTATTAATGCATTTAAATGTAGACTAGAGAAAAATATCTCCTAATTTTGTACAAAATGTTCTACAGTATATTTTATATAATTAGGGTTTTAATTTTCAATTAACAAGAGGGGGTATGTTGTTAATTTCATTCTTAGGATTCCATAGGAAATTACAAGTGACTAAAATCCAAAATAATGATGGAGTTTTTGTTGACCGTTAAGAAATTAGATGAGGAAGAAGGTTGGGGGTACGGTCATAAAATAGAAACACACATATAAAATAATTAAAATTAAACAATTAAAATAGCACTTGTTTTGTTTGTTTGTTTATTCATTTAACGTCACTTTATGCTGCTGTGGCTAATCGGACGATGCTACAGTGGGAGTCCTAAATTTTGCCTACCCAGGTTTTATTAGGATAGAGATCTTTAACGAGTACCTGACATCCCACAGGCTCGGGACCAACTTTTAACGTCCCCTTCAAGGACGGCATAACTAAGGATTTTTTACTCCCATTAAAAAATCAAACGGCCACCCGCAGGTTTAAACCCGGAATCTTTGGCATAGAAAGCTGTTATGCTAGCCACTACGCCTAGCCCTTCATTTCTATGTTTATTCTTGTTTGGCCCATGTTTGACTTTGTATGAAACGATTACACCCTACACACTGATATTGTAAGAAACTCAAAGTAAAATGATAACCTAGAATATTGAGTCATGGACTTAATCCTTATTCATTCTTGTTGCACCGAACGCTGTAGCAAAAAAAATCCGTCTCAACAAAGGTTTTTTTTTTCGCAGTCCACAATGGGTGTTCCGCTCATTATCTGATTAAAAAAAACTTGGCTAATTATACTCGGGTAAGAAACAGTTATTGAACTTTTAAAAAAGTTTCAGTTTACCTGTTTTATGAGAACTTTTACAGTTAAAGTTTCATCATTGAAATTCTATTTGCTCGCTATTTCCGAATACTCCTACGATTACTATAAAAACGCAATAATAAACTCTAAAACGTTTATTCATTGAATGAGTTGAAAATGTTAATGTTTAATCTGAGGGAGAAGCGGGGTCTAGTGTAAGAGCTCTTGTCTACTGTTCTTCGGGCCTTGGGTTCGAATCCTGGCTGAACAAAACAGAAAAACAAAATAAATTTAAAACTCAGCAAAACCTTCACGATCAATATCATTTCTGTGTTGTTTGTTTTGTTGTTTATTCGTTTAACGTCACTTTATGCTGCTATGGCTAATCGGACGATACTACGGTGGGAGTCCTAAATTTTGCCTATGTAGGTTTTATTAGGATAGGGATCTTTAACGAGTACCTGACATCGCACAGGCTCGGGACCACCTTTTAACGTTCCCTTCGAAGGACGGTGCAACTAAGGATTTTTTTACTCCCATTAAAAAATCCTAGGACCACCTGCGGGTTTGAACCCGTTACCTTTACCATGAGCACTTGTTTTAAATGTGTGTTTCTATTTTATGACCGCACCTCCAACCATCTTCCTCATCTAAAAACCAAAATAGATGATATTTTGTTGACTTATAAACTGATTGCTGTGGAATGAAAGTAAAAAAATCACAAACAATCCAAACACATTTATTCACATTCAGGAAACAAATAATAAATTTACTATATTATTTTAACAGCTACGATAAATAATAATATAATAATAAATAAACGATATTCTTTTAATAACAAACTTTAAAATAGAAGAATGCATTTCTTAAAAAGAAGTTCCAAAGTAGCGAAGCTGATAAGGTTAAGAATTGAAATAAGGAAGTAAAATGGCGGACCTACCTTTCATCTCCAGTGAGATAGTAGTTTAAGTAAACGCCGTACCAACAACGCTCCCTGCTGAAATCGGCGGTAAACTATCAACCGTAGTTTTACCTGGGGTAAGCTTACCTTAGGGTGAACCGAGGCTGGTGCAACGCCCTGAGGGTGAACGTTACACGATGAACGTTACAAACACAGAATAGAAGACATATCTAAGTAAAAGCTCTATAAATAATCCTACAATTTATAAACTTAACTATTATGTATATCGATGAATGAAAAATAAATTTTATTCTGGGACAGCAAGTCCTCTATGAATAATATAAAAGTGCATTTTTTAAATTACTCTTCTGACTATACTAAGCTCATAATATTATATACATCATTTAAATACATATTAAATATTAAATTTATAAATATGTACAAAGTTGATATCGCTACCTGAAAGAATTTCAAATAAACAAAAACATATACTTAAGCAATAAAAAATAATGTAAAATTGAATAAAGAACATAGAGCTAAACAGTTCAACTTTACAAAGGCACGGCAGATTGATATTCTAGAAGATGGATGAATATTTAATAAAGGCAGTTAAGGATTGAGATATTCGACTGGACTTCCGTAAGGAATTCCAGAATGAGGTTGCACGAAAGGGCTAGGATCTTGTGTTGATGGAGTGGACAGAGGAGATTGGGGTGAACCTTTTGTAAATATACAAGAGTTTTTTTGGTTCTAAAGGATTGATAAAGGATGTTAATCGTCTGACTCTATGTAATAAATAATGTAGCTATGTAACGTCTAGGTTTCGCGTTTATCTAATTCCCTTCGTTTTATTTTAATGTTATTCTTTTTATTTCTATTATTAACATGAAAGTATAAATTTAAACTAATTAAAAGTAGGAAAAATTACAATTCAGGCCATTTTCTGTTCCACACTATAACTCGTGGTGAGTCAGGGCCTCATGCTACATCGACCGCTAATCATTTCGGTGTACTCCTGCTGCTTTCCAGTTCAGCAATAGACAACGCATCCTCTGTCACTCCATCGGCCCGCCGCAGTCTTGGCCTCCCGATTCTTCTCTTGGAATATATCTTTTCTTCAAGTACTTTCTTCGGGATCTTATCATCTTTCATTCTGTTGACATGTTTTGCCTAACGAAGTCATCCAACCTATTAAGATTCATTAGAATCTTACGATATTTTTATTCTTGTAGAAGTTATTTCAGCATTTGTTCTCTGTCACCATATATTAATAGTAAAGAATGGACCGAAAATTCTCTCTAGGTCCCACCTCTTGTATCTTAGGAGTAGAAGTTCTTAATCTTGTGAAATTGTGCAGCATTCAGTAGCATAGGTCAGGATGAGTCTTATGTTTTGTATAGCTGCACTTTTGTATTAAGAGAAAGCCTTTACTTTCGAGATGTTTCAGGAGCCCGAAATAGGACTTGTTTGCAGCCAATGTTACGCCTCATTTCACAATAGTTAACCCTATTAACTTGAACAAAATCATATATTATATTATACTGCCTTAAAATAGTTGATAAAGAGCTACCACTCGGTATTTCTTTCTCAAGACAATTTTTCTTATCCCTGCATATTGACTTATATTGAAAATTACAAAAAAAAAAAAAAAAAAAAAAAAAAATAGATCAATCAGGCTGGCATTTGGAACACAGTTATACTAAAAGTTTAAACAATTCTAATGACTAAAAGGAGAATACAAGAAGTAGGCAAGACACAAGCGGTGATCATTGATCACGGGGACCGAGTAAAACCAGCGGGGCGAATCCGAAAGCTATCGGCTAAATGAAATCGTGGCCATAAAACGAGTCGGCGCGCAGGGAACAAACTGCCCGGGCCCGTATTAAGGAATTGAGCTGAGCCCAGCCAGCGGGTGATAATCGGTTGTTACCTCGCTCCCGAATAAAGAGGGAAATAAGAGGCTGTTAGCCGGGATTTACGTTAGTGCTCCCCCGGGGCTGAGGGGGCAACGGGGACTTATTGCCGCTTAGGGGGCCCATAATCAGCCTCTTCTTCATATCCTCACCGCCGATACCTGATAGCTATCCCGCTAGTACTTGGCGTCTTGAGAAACCTCTTCATTAGTAATTAATATATTCACTTTCCTGTCTAAATATAAAAAGTAAAAAAATAGTGTGACAAAATTTCCGTTACCTCCGTAGTTAAAACCAATTTAATAACTTTTAAATAAAGTTCTCCGGGTCCTGGGTTCAAATACTGGTTATGACAGAATATTATTTATTCTGTTAATTCAGCCGGGGAGTGACCCTAGGGTATGGGGACCTACCTGGGGACAGACCCACCCTCTTTAAAGTGGGTACCCAAATTGGGAAACAAACCTGACGGCTGAGCGTGATAAAGGCCTAATCACCTCATTGCACGGCCGTTGGCCTAGAAACAGTACGAATCTCTATATGTACTGAGCCCTGTTGTGATAGGTTATAAAATAAGGTACAATTTTATTTTTTAATAAAGTTCGAAAAAAGTTTAAAGAATAATAGTCAGTTTCATTAGAGACATAAGTTTTAGATTTTTAGCTCACCAAACCTTTAGCTTTCCAATGGTAAATTATGAATTTACAATACAATTCTCATCTTGAAAATCGCTGCAAATTATTACAAAATGATTTATATTAAGGTAAGACTGTTTATATAGATATTGTATATAGATAGTATATAGGTTGATAGGCAATTAAGTAATATGAAAATCAATAATTCAAAGGGTAGTATCATATCACTCACTACTGCTGATTTTAAAACTCAATTTAAAACTCAGCTAGTTGTAAACCAATTTCAATTATTCTCTTTTCATTTTGTCAAAAATTTAATTCTCCATCAAATGACACTAAATAATGAGGAGAAGCAGATTGTTTTTTATTCGATTTTTCCGATTCTATGCATCTTGAAACGTAAGCTCTCAAATTTTGAGAAGGGGTAATCTTTGATTTTATTTTTTTGGTCCATTACAAAGGTATATTATTGAAAATAAGCTTTAGTTTCAGACCTGACAGAGGTCTATAGGTCTTAAAGGTACCCAGATATCTTTGTCCATATAATACTTTGTGTCTTAAACAGAGGAACAATGTTTAGCCCAATACTACTAATTTTACCAAAATACCTATAACGATAAAATTTAACAAGCGTCGAATAAGCTTTAATATAAGAAGTGGTAGGCTTCCGTAGTTCTAATAGATATCAAGATATATTTGTCCTTCTAATACATTGTGTCTTTAATATGAGAATTAACCTAATTTTAACGTTTTGAAGGTAAACATCATAGGAAACATCCATTATATTGTACAATAATATTAATACCCATTATTCATTATAATCTGAAAGATGTCTGTAGGTCTTATAGGCGTCGAGATATATTTGTCCTAATAATGCATGGTGTCCTTAATACGACAATTGACCTAATTTTATGGACAAAGATATCTCGGTAATTTTAAGATCTATAGACCTCTATCAGGTCTGATATTAAAGCTTATTCAATGTCTATTAATTTATACTATAATTAGTATTTTTGTATAATACTTGGTTTCTATAATATTTACCTTCAAAACGTAAAAATTATATCAATTTTCGTAGTTAGATATCAATGTATTATATGGACAAACATATCTCGATACCTATAAGACCTACAGATGTCTATCAGCTCTCAAATAGAAGCTTATTTACTGTCCAATAATTTGTTTTCTCGCCGTGTAGTGCGGTCTAAAGTGTTGGTGATGGTTCCTTTGTCGGTGTCAGGTATCTGGCACAGGGCTATCGGTGGTATCCTAAGGTATAAATATTTTAGGAGATCAAATAAATTATTATTAAATAATAATCAGTCAATCTTATTCTATAACTATCCATATAGCGAGTTTAATGTAAATCGTAAGTGCAGTTTTTTAAAAATCTAAAAAAGATCAAAGTACATCGCATAAAGTAGCTCTTCTGGAACTTCGATTTTGATTAAAAAGTTGCTGTAAAATCTTGGGTGTATAGTTGTATTACACGTAAATATAAAACGTTTGTTTCATACATATTTTTGGTTTCGTGTCAGTCTTTCACAAACGGAAACCCACACAGACGTTTTCGCGCGAGCTGGTTATTTGGACTCAGTGGATGCGAAAACGTGTGTTAGGGCAAAAAGTCAATAAAGCTTGATAAATATTTAATATCTGGATGGCCAAGTTTAAATTTTGAAAAAAAATTAAATTTTAAATAAATATGTATGCGTACTTTCACGTTATTACAGTAATATTGTTTTATAGTTTCCGAACGTTCTAAAAATCTTAAATACACCATAACCCGATATCATGTGGCATCAATTGTGTCCTTAAATATATTTTAATAATTATGCAGGCTACTTCTACCGCAATGCAGCCTAAGGGAAGCCACTCTAATTTAGCTCTTTAAAACTTCTGCGTTACCCCACTTTGTCCTCAGAAAGTGTAGGTTGAATTCTCTATTTGTGCCTTTGTCTTTGTTAACTTTTATCTTGCTTGTGTTCCTTATAGTATAAGCTCCCTAATTTAATGGTGAGCTTGGAAGGAAAACAAGTTTGTGTCGTGCATTCAGTAGGCTATTGCCTTGCGGTCTTCAATAATGTTTGTATTTGTTTAATAGTACTAATGGCATATTTTCATTACATCACTCTTGTTAAGGCGCCGTAAAGATGACAAACTTGCACCCTTTGACGACCTTTCCCTAAATTGTCAACTTTGGAAAAATACGGTTTTCTTTAAAAATAAAATAAAAATTTGGATGGAATTTTAAATGATTCCGAATGCTTTTTTGAAACTTGATTTATTGATGAATCCATCGTTAAACATGATACAATCAATTTCAGAAAAATAGTAAAGAAACACAATTTAAAAAAAAAATAAGAAAAATAATGACCAAAATTATAATTCTAATTTAAAAAATATTAACGCTAATTTCATATTGCAAAAAAAAGGAAACAAGATGAATCCTAGACATAATTCTCTATTTGGAAAATAAACAATAATAAAACAGTACTGTATTTACAAAAAAAAAATGGAATTAAATTTCAATTATTTGAAATCTATATGAGAAAACAACTGAACGAAAGTAACGTAGATAATTAAAATAAATTATATTTTTATTAATAATTAATAATAAGACAGAGGTACATTTAATATTTACAGTCGATAAATATTAATTTTTAATTAGATCATAAAGGTTTATATTTAAATTAATAGCGTAATTAAAAGAAAAAAAAATGTCCTAAATAACTTGGGTAAGTAATCGAAGTGTAGAACTGATGCTGCTGTTGTCTTGTCAAGCCGTCCAGTATGAGGCGTTCCACTTCCAGATTGTTATTAGAAGATGGTTAGCAGGCTTCCGTCTTGGTCCGTACACTTTTACAGGCAACTTGCAGCTGAAGTCCAATCCCTTGAAGGTGGTTTTGTGTTGTCATTTTGAGGGATAAAAAGAATTGAAAGAAAAAAACCGCGTCCCAAAGGCCGATAACCGACAGTATAATCGGAAAATTAACCGAAATCAATTCGATTAATACCTCTGTAAAGGACGACGATAAATAGCTTACTAACTAGTTACAACCTCTTCATATTTACAGTGATAGCATTAGACTAACGAAAACAATTAAACAGTTCAACTAAAATCATATGTTTTTTATTTACGTTATGTCCTTTGTTTTTTTTATTAATTAATTATGTTTTCAAACTAATTACAAATTAATAATACAAAAAATAATTAAAACTATAGTAAAATCATGTTTTACAACAGAAGAGTGGCCGAAACAACTCTTTATTAAAATTTATAAGCTTGTGTATAAGATAATATTCTTCTAAAATCTTTAGCTTTCCAACGGTATTTACTCTTCTTACGTTTTACAAAAAAAAACGTTTTTTTTTCAGTTTTCTCCTTTCGTTGGATATCGAATTCATTCAACTTAAATATTTATCAGTTTTTTTCATCAATTATAACAAGGTGGTAAGGCTATTTTTATAAAATCTAAAATCTTAAAGGTATTTTATGTGAAGAAAATATAAAATATCGGTACTTAAACCCTATCAGACTATTTCAGTCAGGATAAACCTACATGATATTAAAGCTTTTACATCGATATAGAGAGTTTAGTCAAAATCGTTAAAGGCGTTTTTGAAAAAATGATTGATGTTGAAGTGACGTATGAAATTTTCTATTTTTAGAAGCGTTTATGTCCGAGATGCTTACCGCTACTTTTTTTTCTCAAAATCACTCACTCAGAGGGAGGGGCTATATGCTATGCACTTAGTACCTTTTCGAGATTTTCTCTAAAGCATCTGAAACAATTTTGATTATACTCGCTATACGGATGTAAAATTTATTGAACTTTATTATCTTAAGTCTGAAAGGTCTTTAATGCCGGTTATTTTAATTTTCTTCTTTGAATTTACCTTCGATTTTGTGGAAAGAAAAAATGACCAAATCATCTTTTATTTGAATTGATTCAGAACTGCTAAATATAAAATTTTTACGAATTTTATAACTAACTAAAGGAGAAAGAAAAGAAGATGGCCTCGAGACCTTCTAGTGTAGATTACCTAGTGGAGTGTTGCCAGTGGGCATATTCTCTTCATGTCTTTTCATGTATATTATCTATATTATGAGCCAATTTACATGATGTATTTACTAATACAATTGTAAATTTCAATAAATTAATAAATAAAAAAAAACTAAAGGAGAAAAAAATTTCAGTTTTTTAAACATAAGAACAGTAATATAAATGTACAATATTTAAGAAAAAAGTTATCTTATATACTAAGTTGTAAAAGGTAATTTAATGTGACGATAGGGCATAAACTTATTAATCATTATTGTATTGTACACTACAATTTTATATTGTAATATTATTTGTCCTAAAACATATGTTTCAAGCTTTAAACTTCTTTGAACTATTTGATTAATTGAATATTTGACTTTCATTTACCTTGGTTGTCAAAGTTAGTATAAAAACTAGTAAATAATATTAAAGTCGTGTGTTAGCTGCACCAAATTTTTTTGTAGTTGGCTGTGTAGCCTATTTTTCTAAGTAACATGTAAGTGTAACTTTAATGTTAATAATGTTTCTTTTTCCCGACACGAGAATAAACAAAAAAAAAAAAAAAAAATATATATATATATATATATATATATATATATATATATACTATCATTATTATATGTTTGGCATAAGCACAGTGAATATCATTACTTTGAAAAAATACATAATTTTTTTTTTTACGTTGGTATAAACAACGGAAAGGAGGGTACTTCATGTAACCTGATTTAAGGAACCCCAGGTTTATTTTTTTTTTTTTTTTTGCCCTAAAGCGTCGGTTATGATAAAGCTGAAAATTTAATTTTACCCCAAAATATTTCTAATGCATACTTTTTTCTCCTAAGTCAATATCAAAACAAATTCTTTGTCCGTAGACCTTACAAAGTTACTTTAATCAAGTTTGTTTTTCCGAGGAACTTCCCTCGAAATTCCGCCGACATCGGTAAACTAGAGGTTTAGCTGGCTCTGTATAATATCAGAGTTTTAACTGGTGCATTAGGGAGTTTGTGACCTCAACTTTAAGTTTACATTCTGATTTTTTTTTAATATAGATTTTTTAGAAAAAAATCCTATAAATTCAAATATTTAGTCATTTCAATATAACTTTGTTTGCTTAATATTTTATTAATTATAAAAATGAAATTTAAATGAGATCACATAAATATTTAACTGAACAAGAAAAAAAATGGACTTGTTTTTAATTCTTCTTTATAACAATTTTACTTAAAATGAAATCCTCATTTAGAGGGCAATGATTTTAGGCAATGCATTCCCCTCTATAATTTAAAATTGTTGACCTTATAATTTCTTTTCTTCAATAAAGACGAAATATAATACATGGATCGGCACATATGGGGACCTTTTCTATATCATTAATAGATGGGGGACATACCCCAAAACGTTATTTTAATTTTTTTTTTTTAAATAGGAAGGATAAAAAATAAGCCTAAGATTTTTTTTACTCCTGTTATAACTGCAATTCTTCTGGGTTGTAAAATAATATTAATATTGAAATAGACGGAAGGTGATAAAAAAAGAAGTAATAATTGATTTTAAGCAAAACCCCAAAGCAATGTAATAAACCAGATATAAACGACACCTAATCTAAATTCCCTGTTATTGTTTTAAATGGCATTCAAATTTATATGAAGATACTTTTAAATCATGAAGATGTATGAATAATCTTAAACAAACGATTTGCGAATAACAAAAAATAATAAATAAAATATTTAGGACTTCCATTGTGTAGCATAGTGTTAATCGAATAAACAGCAGCAAAAAAAGGATAATAATAATTTTCATTTGTTAACTGTGGAAGTAAATAATTCTTAATTTATTATGAATGAATAAACTCAAATCTGGGTCGTATTGTAATGTAGCAAGTATATTATTTTGTGTTTTTCCTGAATTAAGCTTATTAATATGTAATCAATGGATATAATAACTTCCAGAAGCAGGCTTAAATCATTTTTAGACTAAAGATAAGGGGAATTTATAAATGAAATTTAGGCTACTACAACATTCAAAATGTATGCTAATTAATATGCATACACTAACAAATTTAAAATGATTTTCGTTAATCGTTTTCGATAAAAAAGATTGCAGGAACATGGTTACACTCAGAGTTGTGGGAAATCTCAAATGGACCATTAAGGGACATAAGGGTCATGATGGGACATAAGAGGTATTTAGTGATAAGAATGCCTGAGCTGTATTATAATCAGTAATGTATAAATATATCTTAAATTTTAAGTGTTTAAACCTACAAGACTGAGTAAACAAATACATACCATTGGCTCGTATAGTTATTATATTATTAATTTTAACATAAATAAATATATAGATTTATTCATTTTTTTCGGATTTGTTTTATTCTAGTATAGTAAATATATTAACTTTTTATAGGATATTGTTATTGAATGAATTATTGTTATTAATTGTATTAAGTATTAATTAAAAAAAAAAGTTCCTAGAAATCATTTTTGAAACTGTATCCGCCTAGTTGCATAGGTTCATGTTGTCATTATATTCTATCATGATAATTGTTTTTCTTTAGGTATTTGAATAGAGTAGTGACAATTTGTTTCCATTTTAGAGCAATTTCTTCAAGATCTCCGATATGTTTAAATTCTGTTCTACAGGTTCCTATAGGGGTTACTCCTGTTAGATGTGTTTCACTTTTTGTGGTTAACTGTTAACACTTCTATGCCTTTCTGGTTTCTTTCCTTGCATATTTTGCAATTATTTGTTGCTGCCAACAGTTTAGACAATCCCTTCTAAGAGTTTCAAGTTTTCTATAGCACATTTTGTTTTGTTTTTTACTTGGCTAATCAATATTCTGATATAACCTTAATCCAAAAAGTTTCGACGATTCCTTATGTCTGACAAGTGAACAGCTTGCTCCTGTATTTTCTTTTTTTCCAAAATTCCGTAGTGAGCAAAAAAAAAAAAAAATCGCTGAGCTTATGGTCCAATACATGCTTGCAAAGAAATGAAAGTTCTTTCTATTAAATTCATTATTCTTATTAAAAACTATTTTAGTTTTATAGTTTCAAATTTGTGAGGGGGTCGCTTGTAGAGGCTGATCCAGGCATTCCTATTCTGCGCCATTTCCTCTGCTGATCTCCAATCTATATCTCTTTTTCGGCAGGCCATCCTGATCCCATCCTCCCAAGTCTTCCTAGGTCTTCTTTTGGTCTCCTTCCCTCTACTTTCAGCTCATATGTTGCTTTTGCCACGCGATCCTCCGACATTCTTGAGACATGGCCGTACCATCTTAGCTGAATTTCTTCAACAATATCCTCGGCCGGTCTGACATTAAGGACTGCCCATAAACTGACCGCACACTGCTGTGCGGTAGAGAGGAAAGATGAAGAAGAAGAAGAAGTTTCAAATTTACGTTAATTTATATTGTTAAGTTTCATAAAGGTATGTGTAAATTTATTAATTATGAAATGGAGGTTACATCATTATTTCTCAACTAGCTGAACGATTCCACCTTTACCCGCACAATATCCCTTCACTGATGAAATTGATAACTGGATTTTTCGGAAAGCTGTTGGGGAACAAATGTTGAACAATGGCCATTGTGCCTAAGGCCATCTCGAGCTGGCCTCTAAATGAAACTGAGCTGGGGACTTGGAGCCCTGCCATAAACCAGATTGCTTAGCGCTCCTTCCTCATCCTCCTAGAATCTCGAAACAATGAAACAATGTTTTTCCTTAATGAACCACTTTCACTGAATTGGATCTATTAAACTATTTCTCTACATTGTCAGAAATATCTGTTAATTTTTTTTTTTTTTTTTTTTTTAAGAAGGGACATTTATATTGATAGGAATTTGTTTGAATTGTCTGATTTTGTGATGTTGGAATGCAGAACAAAAACAAGACGAAATACTTTGAAGTTATCAAGAATTGTTGGCATTTTTCTTGGTGCAAACACAGATTTTAAATTTCAGTAAAATAAACATTATAAATATTAGCGTATCATTCCTTCTTATTTCAAAACACAAAATAATACTACCATATCCTTTCATATAACATCCTGGGAGCGCATTTATTGCACTTTTATGGGTAAAACGATCTGTTCAAAAATTTTTAGTTTCGACATTTTACGTTCGCTTCATCCTTCTTGACGTTGGTTACATTTTTATGTGTAAAAATATTTTAATTTTTTTATCTCCTCAGTTTCTATGAAGAATTAATAAAATTTATTGAAATGATGTAATAGTCGTAAAAAATATTGGCATCCCTTGTGGGGTATAAAGATACAGTCTATTGAAAATAGAGATTTCATATAATTTATTTGTAATAAATATCATGTATAATCCTTTCTCATTATGAGGAGCCCGTAGCTGAGTGGCCAGCGCACTAGTCTCGCACCTTGCGAGTTCGAATCCCAGTCCCGGCGGGACTTTTATAAGGATGAAATTAAATGCAGATTCGCTCACATCTTCCCTCGGTATGTGAGACCCGTCAGTACTAGTGGCCGCTCAGCAAAATAAGTGTAGGGAGTGATGACCCTATCTTACAAAACTTCGTCCAGAGACGTGGTGAGTATATTCTCCCAGGAGATTACACCACGCGGCCAAGAGCCTACACGGCCTGTTGCGTCCGAGAAAAAAAATCCTTTCTTATTGGTATACTCATTATTTATTAAATTCTGAAATTTATAAGGAGGTCATGCTGAAAATATCATAACTTCGAGTATGGAACTATATTTTAAAAATGAAATTCGGGAAGTGTAGGATTTATAAGAAACTTTGATACATCTACACAGACGGTTTTCTCTCATTCTTCTGTAGTAACCTCGTCAATTTTTACCTGAACGATTACTGGGTCTTGCTGAGCCCTCTCTCTTATACGACTACCTCAATGCATCTTCTCTTAGTACCGCTCCTACGAGGATGAGGACGCGAGATGTGAAGAAGAGCCTTTTTCTGAACTATGGCGGTGAGGGAGGCTCCTATACCATGCGGTAACTCCATATACGCGTGACTCAGAATACCCAAATTCACATTTTTTTTTTTTTTTTTTTAGGCGTAAACCACTTTGGTCATTTTCGCCTTATATCACTTTGATAAACGGATTAAATATTATAGTCTATTGTACAAGTCGGTCTGTCGTAGGAAGTCAAAAAGTTTTGCAGTTGTCTGTATGTTGTCTTGTAAAACGATTGGTAAGTCAGTGTCAATTGCAATATGTGCTCTGTGAGTATCATAAGCCCTACACTCTGTCAAAATGCGTTTAACAGAGATTGGGCAACCGCATGTTGGGCAGTCAGTAGGAGGTTCCCGTGCCATGAGATGTCCGTGAGTTAGTCGGGTGTGTCTAATACGCAGGCGCTCCAGGTTAACCTCTTCCCTTCGCTTTTGTCGTAGGGACGAATGCCAATGGGAGATGTCCCTTCTTATTTCGCTTAATTTGTCGTCAGTAGTGTCATGCCAAATCTGTCCCCACTTCGACCGAATCCGCTGCTTGATGATAGAAACTTAGTCGCCAACAGGCACCCCAGTAAAAGGAATACCATCCGTTATTGCTTCTTTGGCTGCACGATCTGCGAGTTCATTGCCAACTATACCGCAGTGGCTCGGTACCCAGACGAAAAAAACTGAATTATTGGAAACTATTGTGGACTGCAATGGTAAAAGAATATTTTGAATAAGAGAGTCGGCGGAGAAAAGGCGCTTCAAGCTGAGCAGGGCCGATAAGGAGTCTGTGCAAATAATCCTGGTTGTTTTAGTAGGGTGAATAACACTTAAACTTTTATAAATTCCAACTAGTTCTGCGGTATAGTTGCTACAGAGTGGAGAAAGGGAAAATAGATGTTGTCTGCCCTCACACACGACCGATGCTCCCACACCTATGGAACTCTTAGAGCCATCAGCATATACGTAATCAGCAACACCGAGTCTATCTTGTAGTTTTTGAAATTCCTTCTTATATATGTAAGGATATGTGTTTTGTTTGAGTAATTTGTTAATAGAATGACAGATATTCGGAGAGGGAAATTGCCAAGGATAAATTGGAGATGTTTCTATTGTAAGGAAAGAAGGAAATTCGAGGTTAAGCTCGACCAGAAATTTAGAAATGCGGACTATAAAGGATGGTCTTTTGGATAAGATCTGTTGTTTAGTGAGAAATTGTCTATTTGGGAATAAATGAAGGAGAGGATGGTTGGGAGTCGACAGGATCTTAGCAGCAAGGATCAGGTCAAGTTGTTGCCATCGTAGTGCAAGTGGAGGTTCACCAGCTTCAGCACACAAGCTAATATAAGGGCTGGAACGGAAAGCACCAATAGCTATTCGAAGACCGGTGTTTTGTATAGGATCGAGTAGTTTTAGAGTTCGACTTGAGGCAGAGTTAAAAGCACTGCAACCATAATCTAACTTTGGCCTTATGAGAGTCCTAAACATAGTTATCATGCTTCTACGATCAGCACCCCAACTTGTGTTACTAACCATCTTGAAGAGATTGAGAGAACGGAGGCAATTAGCTATTAGTTGCTTCAGATGTGAGACCAGCTATGTGTGCGATCGAAGGTCACACCCAGGTATTTGAGGGTATTAGAAAGAGTGAGTGGTTGGTTGGCTATCTTTAGGGATGGTTGTGAATTCGGTTGTATTTTGCTGAAAAGGATCGCAACAGTCTTTTGGGGTGATATGGTGAAACCGTTGTCATTAAGCCAGCCACTGACGTTATCTAAAGCCGATTGCATCTTGTCTTGTAAATCTGGCACTTGCTTTCCTGCAGTATAAAGTACAAGATCGTCCGCGTACAGCATACTCTTAACCGGCAAGTTGATTACTCTTAACACCTCACTTAAACATATACAAAGGAGTGTTGCACACAAGACGCAGCCCTGAGGCATGCCATTTTCTTCCTCATATTCCCGAGAAAACACATCACCGAGTCTAACCATGAATCTTCTATCTGTGAGAAAGTTAGAGATGAAACCAAGGATATGCCCATTGATTCCCATCCTAACCAAAGTATCGACGATGAGCCTTCTCCAAGTCCTTTCAAAAGCATTTTCGATGTCAATAAAAACAGCCAACAGTTTTTCTTTTTGTTCGAAGGCACCTAATATGTCGCATTCCAGGCGAACCAGGTTGTCTCTCGTGCTTCTTCCTTTCCGAAAACCACTTTGCCATACTGGAAGAACATTTTTCGCTTCTAGGAACCACATCAAACGATTGCTTATCAGTTTCTCCAAGAGTTTACTCATAGAAGAGGTGAGAGAGATGGGCGAAAGCTATTAACGTTCATCGGGTATTTATCTTTCTTGAGTATAGGAATTGTAATTGCTTTTTTCCATAGTTTTTGGAAAACGTTCGGATAAAAACAGAGTATTTAAAACCTGTAGGATTACTGATTTATTATTAGAACTGAGATGTTTAATCATACCAATACATATCTGATCTGGACCGGGAGAGGAATCTATTCTGTAGTTCAAAGCGGTAAGAAATTCTGCCATTGAAAAGGAGTGATTTATTAGATCTGATGGATCATATAGAAAGTTAAGAGGGATGGATTCAATAGATTGCTTTATACTAAGAAAGTGAGCAGAGAAGTTAGCGGTGGAAGAGGTGGAATAGAAGTTGTTAGATAAAGTTATTTGGGGTGAAAATCCAAATCCCATAATTTTCCGAACTGTTTCCCAAAAAACTGCACTTGGAGTGTTACAACTAACTTTACCTAGAAAATTTTTCCATGACAATTTTTTATTCTTTTTAACAATATATCGAGCGTGTTTTCTTGCAGCTTGGTATGTCTCTAGCTTTTCTGAAATGGTCGTCGGAGAAACTTTCTCAAAGCTTTTTGCCTACCTTTTATGGCTTTGACGCATTCTTCGTTCCACCAGGGTACAGGAGGGCGAGAGCCATGATGTGTACTGTCGTTTGTGGATGTGTGTGAAATAGCAATATGTGCCGCGGTAAGCAGTCTGGTATTAACATTTGAAATAAGTCTGTCAGGGTCAGTTTCGAATAGGCCGGTGTCAGTAAGTTGTGCTTTCTCTTGATACAGAGTCCAATCTGCCTTTTTAGTCAGCCATTTGTTGGGTCTACTAAGAGTAGGACCTTTATTGAGAGTTTTGATGATTATGGGGAAATGATCACTACCGTGTGTATCATCTAATGTGTACCATTGAGTTGTTGCTTGTAACTGAGGGCTGGTTTGTAAGATCAATAGCAGAGAGATTGCCGGATCGGGTGCAGAGGTGTGTTTTATAGATATGGTTATTTATGGTGTTCAGATGACAAGTATCTAGGAAGGTTTTGACCAATTTACCCCGTTTGTCTAAGCTGTCACTACCCCATAATAAACTGTGCGCGTTGAAATCTCCAGCTAAGACCACTGGCGATGGCAACGAATCCACCAAGTCTTTCAGTTCCTGGACGTAAAAGGGTCGACCAGGTGGTAGGTAGATGGAGCATAACGTGAAAGGGCGCGGTTGAGAAAGAATTCGGATTGATATGACTTGTAACTGAGAATTATTATTAATATCAGAAAAGGGAACACCGTCTTTGATGAATAGGCACACTCCTCCGCAAGCAATTTGTCCACCCAAGTAATCCTTTCTTCTTATCGCCCATCCCCGAAATTTTATTTGTCTGGTAGGTTTCAGGTGGGTTTCCTGAATACAGGCGACAGAGCAATTATAGTGCCCCAGTAAGTATTTCAGCTCGTCCTGCCGATGAATTAGACCATTGATATTCCATTGGAGTATATTCATGTAATACAAAAACAAATATCTACATCCTCCAATAATGATAGAAGAAGGGAGTAGAAAGAGAAACAACTGACTGATAAATCTAAGTACAGTAGCTCACAGTGAAAAGGATACACCTACCATATTATAAATATGTCAAAAATAACTTATTGCGCTTATTTTTACATGACCTATAAGTGTATATGGAATGAGAATACATTTTTGATTACAGATTAACTCGTCTAGCTCTCTAACATTGACAAAAATTGGTGAAAAATAGAGAGATCTATTACATTGAAGCGGGGAAGTGTTGAAAGAACAAGAATCAAATGCGAAGAGAATCTCAGCCATTGTATAAATATTATTAAATATAAACATAGTTATGAAAGAAGGGTATTCTGTAACTAATGATAAAGGTTCGGGGGAGCATTAGTGAAAATAAACATACATATAATCAAATACATTCACATCCGCATACTTATAAGCACATATATAAATCTACAGACACGCACATACATACATATACACAATTAGACACATACGCGCACACACATACATACACATAAACACACAGATATACACATATATGTATGTTTCTCCCTTTTTAATTTTAAGATTTCTTACGGGTATTGTATTTCTGTTTTGCCATACTTACATTATCATTCTTCCAGGAGGTACTTTGGTCACCTTTAGTGGAGATTTGTGAAGTAGGACTATTTATTTTTAAGTTAATGTCCAACTTTGGATTTGTGGATTTAACTGTAGACTTTAGAATGGATTCAACGGGTTCCATGAGTTCCTCAGCACCATTGTCAGTTTTAGCTTCAGTTGTGCGCCTTGTTATCGGTGAAGATATAACTAACTCCTCCTAGACAATCAGCGGTATTTATTTTGGATAATGTAGTTTCCATTAGACTATTTTTTTTTTTAAACAGTACATCGACAGTCGTAGCTAATTTAGATATTTGATCGACAAGTTGGAAGATGATGTCTGCTGAGGCAGTAGGAGAGAGCGATCCCGGGGCGGGGAAAGCCGCGGTGGGTGATGGAGCGGTGAAGGGAGGCCTGGTAGGGGTCGCCGTTATCACTTCAACATGAGACCGTTGGCCAGCTGGAGGCTCTTGTCTAAGTATAGCCAGTTCAGCCTGGCGATAAGAAAGTTTCTCTTGAGCTCTGAGTTTTTCGTTATTTTTCTTCCGTAGATAAACTGGACATTTAGAATAAAAGGCAGGATGTTCCCCATTACAATTTATGCATTTTGGAGGATTAACACAGCTATCAGAGGTGTGAGAATTGTCACCACATTTTCCACAATTTACAATTTTACAGAATTTACCAGTATGTCTATATTTATAACATGAGAAACATAAAAGAGGTTTTGGTTCATAGGGTCTGATTTTGATGACCATAAAGTCCAAAAATAGTCGATCTGGGAGATCGCCACGTTCAAAGGTAAGTATAAGTAGTGGGGTAGGAGCAGGAGCTCTATTTACTTTTTTAAAAATTCTTTTAACCTTCACTACTCCAAAGTGTTCAAGTTCGGAAACTATTTCATCCTCGGAACAATTTATTAGCTCAGGAACATAAACAACTCCCCGGCAGAAATTTAGTGACTTGTGCAATTCAAAATGTATTGGTATATTCTGAAATGAATTAATGTTTCCTAAATTGATAAAATCTTTTTTATTATTAACCATTAATAGTACAGTACCATTTTTTAAAATTTTCATAGTGACAAGCGGGGTATAACTTTTAATAAATCGGCATATATTGAAAGGGCTAAAGTTCTTAAATGTTTTTTGTGCCGCATTATCACCCATACGCATCACTACGTACTTTTTACAGTATTTTCCCTTAACATTGAAAATTGAGTCCTGTAGGTCAGGCGGTTTAGGATCTAAGCCCATAGCCATTTTAAAACCAAAATAAAAACAAAAACAACAGAAAATTAAATTAAATAAATGGGTACTCCCTGAAGTCACCAAAGGTCTTCTTGCTTCAGCATATACGGAAGTCACATAATTAAAATAAAATAAAAAAAAAAATAAACTAGTAAGAATAATTATGAACAAGTTCAAAATTAAATTATAAACAAACTCAAAAACAAAACGAAAAGATATACTACACTACTGAATTCTAAGAAAGGTCCACAACAATCGGCCTATTGTTCTCTAGGATCAAAGAAACAAACCGCGATTTGCACTCTCCGAAGACTAGAAGAGAACGGATCACATCTATATGTATGGTCATTGTAGCTGGGTATTTAAGCACAAGCATTTTACGTTAGCAAATACAAATATTACATCAACACTTATTGTCTATCTTCCCGATATGAAGAAATTTTGCAAATGATTCAGAGAGTTCTACCCACTTCTACAGTCTCCTCAATGGACAATTTTATAAGACAATTTGGTATTTAGTTGATACTCGTGAATATTATTTTTGTGTGGTAACAAGGCACAAAACCTTATCGCTTAGCATTAAGTAGCAGGGACGAGCAGTGGAAGAAGTAAGAAGAACTGCCGCTTGAAGACTTTCTGACGTCAGCTCTTGTTTAGCTTTGCGCCTTATGCTGTTGAAGACCACACTTATCCCGTGGAAATAATCTTTAACAGCCAATCGGGCAGCGTAGCGCTGACAAGAGTTTTTGCCCCTATACGCGGCCATCTAGCGATATGGGTGAACCATCGACTTCGACGGCCATGATAATGGAAGAGGCTAGAGGCGAGAAGCGCCCGTCAAGTGGAGCTGATGAAGCGGGATTTGTCCAAGTTTCAAAGAAAAATTCCCAAAAACTGAGGACAGTCGCCGGGCCTCCACCGACACCTGTCTCTAACCAGTTTGCGCCAATTGCTCCCACTCAGTCAGGCAATGATCAGCCCAAGAAGAGGTTACCGCCACCAGTAATAATCAGGCCACCACTGTCGCAACCCATTCTCAGAGCGACTCTCTTGGAAATGAAGATCACAAAGTTTACTACAAATACCTCGGCAAAGGAGACGAGGTTATACTTGGATAATGATGCCGATCACTATGCCGTGGTAAAACTATTCCGTCGTGATGATAAGGTGCAATTCCACACCTATGCACCTCGCGGCACCAAGAGGACAAAGAAGTTTGTGGTTCATGGCTTCGATGTTGACAGTGATTTAAATATGTTCGCCACTGAAGTGAAACAAAGGCTGCCAGGATTCGTGATGGCCAAGCGCCTGACCAAACGACAAGGAGAAGTAACCTACCCGATTGAAGCCATCTTGCTCATCACTGAGCCTACGGTAAAAATCGAAAATGTACAGGCTCTTCGCCATGTGAACCAGGTTAGATTTAGGGTAACCCCCTTTAAAGAAGATAAATGCCCAGCACAGTGTCGAAACTGCTTAGAGTTTGGGCACACCATGAAATACTGCGGGAGGACAGTAAAATGCCCCCGGTGCGCCCAAACTCATGAAGAAAGAAGCTGCCCACGACTTGCACCAATCAAATGTGCCAACTGTAGTGGAGCCCATCATGCCTCCTCCAAAGAGTGTCCCCGCCGGCAAGAACTGATCCAGATGAGAAAGAGGACAATTATAAATGTAGCAGCCCCTTCAAGTAAGACAAGTAGGCTAGTCAACCCTAACTTGGCTTTCACTGAACTACTTGGCGGACCCGCTGGGCAGCAACAGCAGCAGCAGCAGCTACAGAGAACATCCCCAACATCGCATCATGAAGAAGCTGAACCAATGACAGCACCCGCTCACTCCTCAACACCGCAATTCACATTAAATACACAAGCACATCCAATCAATGCTCTATTCAACGCCCAATTCGCAGAGATGATGGCAACTGTTCGAGAAATGATGAAGATGCTGACGAAGATCATCGCTAAGCATTATGACTGAGCACTTAGTTATTTCCTATAATATTCGAGGCCTACTACTGAAGAAGGCTGAAATAGAACTCCTCCTGCAGCAGCACCGGCCATCGGTGGTGGCGCTGACCGACACTATACTACCCACCTCTGCTTCACTGTATTTTCAAGGGTATATTGCATACCGGGAAGCTTGTCAACCCGGGGCTAACGAGGCCGTAGTGATTCTGGTTCGAGGAGATATCCCATCGAGGTTGGTACCCAACCCAGTAGCTTCTACAGAGGGTACTCATATAGTCACAGTAGATGTTCGATTAAAACAACGTTTTACTTTCTGTTGTGTCTATAGGAGACCCAAGGCTATATTAACATCTATGAAGCTATTGCTGCAGCACGCCCAGGATAAGAGTCGGTTTGTCATCTTAGGGGACTTCAACGCCCGGCACACTGCCTGGCTGTGCGGTAGCAACAATCCGATGGGTACCTATATCACCAAGACCAGGATGGCTGTCTTCCACCCCGGAGTGCACACCTTTAGGCATGCGGCCCGACCTGACTGGATATCCACACTTGACCTACTCCTGACCAGGGACCTTCACACTGTTACTGAGTGCCTAGCGCTCCCATACGGACCGTCGGACCACCGGCCTGTGCTATATGCCTTTGAGGGAACTCCAGCAACACCACCCGCGAGCAAGTTCCTCTTCCACAAGGCCGACTGGAAAGGATATAGGGCTAGTGTGGATGATACCCTACCAAAGATACAGTACTTAAGAACTGTTAAAGAGGTGCAGAAGGCGATCTCGGATATCACCACCACCGTCCATGTATCAGCCAATCTTACCATACCAAGGTTTAGTCCTCAGCCAAACGCCTTCAGGAAACCACCGAGCCACATTCTTGCTCTCATTGCACAAAGGAACAACCTGAGGAATATTTTCCACCGAACTTGTGACTACGGCTTGAAACCGGCCATCAATGCGATGACCCGGCAGATAGCCAGCCTCATGCGTGAATGGAAGACTTTCCTATGGCACGAGCAACTCCGTAGGACTCATGATGATCATCGTCAGTTCTGGAGACTTGTGAGGTCACACGTCACTAAGAGGAAGAGTGTACACCTTACATCAGGTGGCACCCTATTATCCCCTGAGGAACAGGCTGAACTCTTGGCCGATTCTTATAAGGCGAGGGAAGATGATCGGCTGTTAAATGCTCCCACACTACCTGCGGGAAGACCAACGTCCCCTAATGAAAAGAGGATATTCTCCACCTTCGGACAGCTTGAGTCGGTACTACGACGCACCAAGGGTAACAAGGCTGCGGGACTGGATGATATTCTGTATGTACTATTGAAGATGCTATCTCGGAGGGGTAAAGCCTTCTTATTAAACATTTTTAACTCCTGTATGCGGATCTCATACTTCCCCGATGACTGGAAGCAAGCGATCATAGTGCCGCTACTTAAGCCTGGGAAGAATGGAGACTCACCAGAGCATTATCGGCCTATCAGTCTCCTTTCGCATATGAGCAAGGTGTTCGAGAGGCTGATCCATCACCATCTGCTAGAGCACTGCAGTGAGGAGTCCATCATTCCACCAGAACAGACCGGGTTCTCACGAGGCGTAGCCTGCGATCATCATTTAGTGAAACTTCAAAGGCACACCATAGAGCGTATGACGAAGAACAATGAAGCCACGGCGTTCATCTCGCTGGACTGCACACAGGCGTTTGATTGTGTATCCCACGAGTTACTGCTTCGCCAGTTGGAAGACTATCGTTTTCCAGCTTCATTATGCCGATTGATCAGAAGCTACTTAAGCGGGAGATCCTTCGTCGTAAGGGTAGGCGATAAATTGTCAACTTCAAAGGACACCATTTGTGGGGTTCCTCAAGGTTCTGTATTGGGACCACTATTGTTTGTGATCTTTACAGCAAAAGTGATCTCAATGAAGCACCCAATGGCACTGGTAGCAGCCTACGCCGATGACATTGGCATCTATGCTTCTAGTATGAGACCGAAAAGGGCTCTCACCCTGGCACAAGGAGCATCGACCACTATTGTAGATGAGCTGAAGGAGATTGGCATTAGGGTGAACCCGAAGAAGACAGATGCTATTGTCATGTCGTTCCAGAAGGGGAAGAGCGCTTTGCCCACTGATTTTAAAGTGAACGGAGAAACACTGCCAGTCTCTAATTCAATCCTCTACCTGGGCGTCACTCTAGATAGGCACCTCACCTTATCTAGTCACGTACGGGAACGACTCAAACTGGCCAGGAGAAAGAGCTATAGACTTAATCATCTACTCACGTCACCTCAGCTCTCACTGAGGCTGAAACTACAGATCTACAAGGCTATAATACGTCCGACTATGCTCTATGGTGCGCCCTTGATGCGGCATCTGTTTAAGTCCACTCTCAAACAATTACAGACGTTCCAGAACTCCATCCTTCGGCGGATTGTCAGAGGTACCAACTTACAGAGGGCCAGAAACCATATCCTTCATCAGGAATTAGTATTGCCAACAGTGCCTGAATATATCAGCCGGAGGCACATTAAATTTTTTGATGGGCTGAAGGCCTGTGCTAATCCATTATTTTCTGATATCACCCCACCACCCAAGCCTGGGAGGTGGCAAGGATCACTACCTCTCGTTGACGTTGTCGCCGAGGGAAGGAGTTCGGACTATGTCTGAACTCAATTTATTGCCAAAACCCTGAAGAATGGTCCCTCCCATTTTGCAATGGATAAATAAAGGCTTAGAAGAAGCCCTTGAAAGATTACTAGTGCATCCAGCGCATATAGCAATCCTCTTTAGAATACCTCTGGGTAACAGAAGGACAAATCTGACAGCTATACATATTATATTTGTATTTGTATTTTGTTCGAAAATAAAACCAGAGGGTAAGAAAAAAAAAAAAAAAAAAAAAAAAAAAAATACAGTCTCCTTAGAATACAATATACGGCAATACGAGGCCTGAGCCGTGGACTGTATATACCATTGTTGCTGTATATACATGAAATGTTTGTTGTGTATTTATCTAGTAAATAAAGTTGGAGGATAAGAAAAAAAAAAATACAGTCTCCTACTGTAGTATACGATAGATGTTTATTTTATTACTCTCCTCTCCAACAGTAAAATACAAATTATTTATAGATAAGCTTATCATTGTGATGTTTATTATTTTAATTTCTACTTATTTAATAATTTTAATATTTATCACTCATCGCCGGTATTGCCGTATTGGCTTCCAAACAGGTCAGACCGGAGTGAGTCAGGTAGAAACGATAAACAAAGGCTATACTGTATCACTCAACTTGATTGCTCAGACTTTTATAGGAGAGGCAATTGTATTAGATTTTTATTGCAGCGGTTATTTACCAGGAGTGGGGGCAGACTCGGCGCCCTCATTAAAAGTTTTAACGCCCTTTGAGAGTTATCGCCCGAATAGTGACCCTTTGATTGAATTATCCGCCCATCACCAACAACGTTCTAATGTTCTTAAGTGTATTGCTAAGTACTTCTCGTTTGGTATGGGACCTTTTGTTTAGCTTTATTTGGCAAAGGTTTTTATAGAACAAAAGCTTGCAGCGTCGCGGTAAAAAAAAACAGTTTACGACTGTTTATTTATATGTCCTTACTAATTTAATGCTGATGAGAACGCGCCAAGTTTGACGTCTGGCAGATGTTGAGTTTCCCAGTGCGTTCCTCATTTGTAGAGGCAATATGTGTTAGATTTTTAGATCATGAAAAATTCATTCATTATGCTTCCTGTAATTATTATGATTGTAAGTTTAGCAAATCCAAAGGATACCACCAAATATTTCTTACACAAATAATCACTGCCTAAGTCCAGATCAGATCAGACCTAACACAATCCTCCCACCGACACCTTGACGCTTACATGTCGGTTCAGTGCATTCGATTTTTATCGGAATTCGTTCTTCACAGAGCCTAATAGCTGATGAAGCTCATTTGTGTCTCCACTATGCTATCTAATCAATTTCACTGACTGGAGTGAAGTTCGTACGAAAGTTCGCGACCACGTTTCTCATGGATAAAGAACCGTATAGGTAATGATATTTTTACTTTATATTCTAACCTTTAAGGTTCCTGGCAAAAGCCATAAACTATCTAATTTAGCAATAGAATAATAGCACGAATAATAGCATTTTATAATTTTTACACCTTTTTTCCTTCTGGATTTCGTCTTTCCTAGTTATCGTAGAACCTAAAAACTTTCCTAGATGTCCAAAAGTATATCTTGATAAATCAATATCACCAAGATCGTCACCGTTTCCATTACTAATCATATGTGTCGTCATATATTATTTCAAACCCTGTCTCATTACCGATTTTCATTAACTTACTTGTATTTAATAATATAGTTTCCACGCACAGCAATACCAAATCATCAGCGTACCTTAGAACTAGAATTGTTACGTATCACATTTTCTATGACAACATATTCTAATGGTAAATAAAATAAAAAAGGTTTAAATAAAACAAGTAATTAAATAAAATTTGTGATAGTTCACTTGACTTTGTTAAATATTATTACTTCCATAATATATCCTTAATATACTTTTACTCAATTGCCGCTGGCATTCAAAAGCCACTACTAATTGGCTGTTTTAGGAGAAGCGCCTGGATTTCCTGAGGTTAATTAATCGATTAATATTGGAGTTGATTTCAAATAATATACTTAGTCTATTGAAAATACAAAAGTTATTATAGAGCATTTATTGTCAACCCCTTATCCAATCGTTCTTAAAATAATTATTTGTTATGTACTAGCCTATTTAATCCAAAGTATTTTCCCATTTCTTTCTATTCTAAGAAAATTATTAGGAGAAATACCATTATAATTCAAACTAACAAAATATATATATATATATATATATATATATATATATTTTTTTTTTTTTTTTTTTTTTTTTTTTTTTTTTTTTATTCTGAATAATGTTACATATGGACAATGCATTTCTAATTGATTGTTCTGATATAATAGTAGGATATATTAATTTATGTCTCACGACTTATTTTGGTCCTCATCGATAAAATAAAGTTCAAATAAAAATCATTTTGTTGCCTTTACGTGTTAAGAAATGTCGTGAAGTTTCAGACCAATATGCAGTTTACCTCGCTCATGGTTTATGGTATATTGGTTCGCTGAGGTAAAATTTTATGAGTTATTGTCTTAGTAAACCAGTACCCAATCCAAGATCGAAGTATTTTACTACATAACTCTTCTGAAGAATAGGATTTCTAAAGTAAAAAAAAAAAAATGCTCGTGATATTTTAATTGTTAAGGTCTAATTAAAGATTTATTTCAATTATTTGATGTAGAATAATTCGATTTTTTGAAATATGACATATAAAAATTATTTCATCTTACTTATAAACCAAAACATTAAATTACCAAACCTCTTACTCAATTACAAATTAATTTAATTTAATTCATTTTTTCTAACTACACCTACCTTATACATTAAAAAAATGGTTTGAATTTATAGTTTTTATTTTTCAAAACTCTACTCTAACTAGATAGTTGGTACTTACGGTTTTTCATCCCATCCCTAGATCAGATAGAGTAGAAAGATTTAATCTGCCCTTCCACCTTCAAATGAACTTTACGTGAAGAAGAGTGGATAATTTAATTTGTTCTAAAAAAACTTGTTTCTGTTTTTTTTATTTTAAATTTGTTATATAAAAAGATAACATTTACTGTATAAAAGTTTTTCTACTCGGAGCTGTCCTTTTCACCCAGAAAACCTGTATTATTTAACAAGATGTACGTTAAATATCATCATTGCTTTTAACTGCATTGATAAATAAATTAAAAACCATTACAATAATATTTATTATTAGGATTGATTTTAATTTTGTTTTTATACCTTATTAAATTCATCATATATATATATATATATTTAGCTAGTCTCTACTCGTATGGGTTGTAAGTTCGAATCCCAGCCCAAGCGGGGTTTTTATAAGGATATAACTAATTGGGGATTCACTCACAGCCTCTCCCCCGGGTATGTGAGACCCGTCAGCCAAATGGTGGCAAACTCACAAAATTAGGCGTAGGGAGTGATGACCCTACACTATAACATGCTTCAAGAAACGTGTGTGTAATCTCCCAGGAGGTCCAGGGCCTATACGGCCTGTCGCGCCTCTAGAAGAAGAAGAAGAATATATATATATATATACTCATCTTCTTTAATCATATTATATCTTCTACCGTGGCTTAATGTTGACGATACATGAAAATGTGGTGAATATTATATGTAGAATAAGATGGGTCGCGTAGCAGTTGAACAATATTTAAACAATAGTAAAAAAAAAAACTGCTTATCATCTTAAGGATATAGTTAGATATGGAGGATAATAAATAGGATATAGCTGGATAGTAAATAATTGTTCACTATTTATTATAACCCGAACCATCTGCTTCATATTAATCAAGTTCAACTTTTTAATATTTAATATAGAAAATTTAATATGATTTTTTATATTAACTCAGGAAAATAAGTATTAAAAAATCTGGTGTGGCCAACATACGACTTACCTTAACTTACTCGACTGACAAAATCTATTAAATATACTTCAATTTGTAAAATATTTTAAGCTAATTTTAATAAAAGGTGTATTCGTTTTCGTTCAAAATATATTATTTAGATTAAATAATATAACTATATTAAAATTTTAATCAGTGATAAGTTTATTCCCTATTCGTCACTTTGCATTATCTTTTACAACTTTGCGTATAACATAATGTTTTTTTTTATAAATCTTATTATATTATAAGTCTTTACTATATTTAGGTATATTATACGTCCTAATTACTTTTCTTATTATCAAAATACCAAAAATTACAACAAAAAATAAATAGTTTTGCTCTTTTATCCTTTAGTTAGTCATCAAATTCGTCCAACCTATATATAAAGCCGTCCTTCATCAATGTCATTAAGATGATATCGTTAACCTTTTGGAATGTACAAAATTAAAGGTATTTCAGAGAAAGAAAATTTAAAATATCGGCATTTAAGCCCCGAAAGACTATTTCAATCTGAATGAATGGACTTAATGGAGAGAGATGGAAAGCCGATATAAGTAACCGATTGTTTAGAAAAACACATGTTTCTATCCAAAGTCAATTTAATTGATTTTTCAACCTTTTTAATTTCACATATCTATATATTTCATTTCTAATTTACAAATCCTTTAATTGATTTTAACAACGGAGGTAGGTCAAAGTCGTGTATTTCGCTCACGATGGTTTGTGATGTTTTTTTCACCTCTATAAATGAATGAACTTGGTTGAAGAGGAACAGAATATGATGATTTTTCAGTTCAGCTTTTCATATGTTTTAAGATCTATTAACGAAAAAAATTGACCAACACTCAATTTTATTAATAAAGTATAACTAAGATTTAAGGGTTGGAGCAATAAATAAGTTTTACAATGTCAACTGGAAGCATATGTACTGTTTTATGTAGCATAGACCTCTGGTAACATTTATTAAAAATTCTCAAGTACAACAATCACCTAAAAGCCGTCACATATATACAACAATGAAGATATTACTGTAAATACATATATATACAGTTAACAATGTCTTACGTATTCGCTAGATTTCCTATCAGTACAATAACAGACCCAAGTATAATACTGTTTGATTTTTTTATTTTAATTTTTTGTTAGGTTTCATTATATATTTATACATTATGTAATATAATATGAAGAGCGGGATCCTCCTCAGCTTAGATACAAGAGGAATAAGCAGAAGGTTGCAGCGGCTGAAGACTTCAAGTTTGGCGATCTGTTGAGGGCAGGCTGCGGAGACGTTGACATGGCATCTAGTTGTGATTCTGTAACAAAAACTATTGAGATGTTAGTATAATTATAATAACTGAATATATTATATTTGAAATAGTATAAATATAATAAATTTTAATTTAGGCATACAATATTTAAATACTATTTAATACTCAAATATTTAAATACTATTGTATAATGCATCTATGATCTAGTGCATGTAGCCTCCACTGGTAGATACCAATGACGTTGCGATAAGAGAGGCTTTGGGGTCGTTATTTTGTACCTATAGAATAAATGGTTTATTATACCTTATTAATTGTTCTACAGTGAAGTAGATTGTATTATAGTTCATTAAATAAATTATAAATAAAATAGCATACAAATTTTATAAGCTAATGTTAGAGTCTTGGAACCGGGGGGGATAAAAAAAACGCTGCAAATTATTACACAATAGCTTATTTTCTAATAACTATATGAAGGCATAACTGTTTATATAGCTATTAATAGGCAATTAGCTAAACTGAAAATCAATAAATAATCCCAAGGAAAATGGTATTTCACCACTGTTAATTTCAAAACGCAATATCTCTGCTAGTTCTGAACCATTTTCAATGATTTTTTTTTTTTTTTTTCATTTTGTAGAAAATCTAATTATCTATGGCATAGCACTAATGACTGAATATGATTATTTATTTATTAAATAGAAAAAAAAAGGATTATTTAAATTTATTATTCGGGTTCTACGTATCTTGAAACTTTTTCTGTTGAACGTTTTTCTCTATCTTCAAAAATAAGTGAGTTAGGGGCACATTTATCTGCAAAATTTCACATTTTCTTCCTTTAACAATTTTTATTATTATTATTTTTTTTTTAAAAACCAATATAATTTTTTCTCCATCTTCAAAAATAACTGAGTTATTGAGTTAAATCACTTTTAATTCCCCGCTATATTAAAAATAACCACCTGATATCAACGTATAGGTGTTACGATCTTCTTTGCATGCCCTAGTATTTTTCTGGCTAATTTCAAAAAAATTGGTCCAGTAGTTTCGGAGAAAGGCCGCGGACAAACGGATTGTTTTTATTTGTTATTCGGGTTCTACGCATCTTGAAACATAAGCCCTCAAATTTCGGTGGAGGTAATTTTATTTTGGTCAATTATTGATTTTTAATTAAATTTAAATAATTTACATTGAAAATAATAAACCAAAAATAGTTGGGTTTTACTTAACGGCACTTTTGTATTTTTTTAGAGAATTTCTCAACATATAATAATATGTCTTATGTATATTCTGCATTTAATGAAAACCGTACATTTATGTTCATCAGTTTCTATTCTATATTTTTGTAAGTAAAATTCTGGACATTTCTAAAACAATATAGGTGAAAAAAAACAAAAAACAGTTCTCATTGTAGATGAAATAATAAAGAACATAATGAGGGGAGAATTTCATCATTACTTTGCAAAGAGACGATGCATACACAATAAAACATTTATGGAATAAAAAAATCTGGCGCGGGCAACCCACGACTTTCACTTACCTCCGTTGTTAAAATCAATTAAAGAATTTTCAAATACAGTTAGAGATAAAAATACATGAAACTATTAAAGAATTAATAAAATTGAATTTCCATAGAAACATTTGTTAAAAAATCTATTATATTATTATCGAAAACAATCACTTAGTTTTATCGGCTTTTTTATCATTCTCTATTAACTTTTAAAACTTGTGTATGAGATAATATTTTTTCTAAAATCTTTAGCTTTCCAACGGTATATTAAATATGTATATTACTGTTCTTATGTTCAAAAACAAAAAATTGCATTAAAAAATATTTTTTTCTGTTTTCTCCTTTATTTGGATACCAAATTCGTTCAACTTACATATATACCAGTTTCATATCAATGGTAACAAGATGATATGGTCATTTTTATATAATTTACAAAATTAACAGTTAAATTAGAATTAACAGTTAAAAATTAGCGAGTTTAATCAAAAGCGTCGGAACCGTTTTCGAGATTATCGAAAAAAGGTGCAAAATGCATTGTATAAAGTTGCTCTTCTGGTAAGCTCATTTTGATAAAAAAGGTTTTGTAACGTCTCAGGCGTATATTTGTCTTAAATATGAAATATCAGTTTCATAGGACTTACGTTTCCGCCCGGGAGTTACCACACACACACACACACACACACACACACACACACACACACACACACACACACACACACTCACACAAACCTTTTTGCGAGACTTGGTTGTTTGGACCCAGGGGACCCTAAAATGTGTATTTCCATTGAAAACTGGAATTCGAAAATGTTCACGATCGCAATATTTTCCCTTACTTTATATAGTAAGTGAAAGTAAAAACGACATCAAATAACATTATAAATTTTAAAAAGTCATACATCAGGAATTTTGTGATTAGTGTTATCGTCCGGTTTAAGTATCAATGGCTCTTAAACTGAGAACAAACCCAATTAATTGTATTCTCTTTTCAATAATTTGTGTTACATAATACTAATGTAGATAATATTACGTTCATCTAATGTGAAAATGTAAATCACACGTGGATGGCACAGTGAAGGTATAAGACTTCGATACAGCCTTCTTTAATAAAACAAAGGGCACTCAGAGAGCAGAGAACGGTGTTTCTGTGAGATGGCAGCATACTTTAGGAGCCCAGGTTGTATGTTTCACTATCTCCTCTTGTGGAAATGTTAATATTTAATTAGTATTGAACAAAACTAGATGAGTCAAGATATATTTACGACAATGAACGTGTATTGTTATCAATCATGAAATCAACAGTTGAGATAGATAGACAGAAATGTCTTTTTCACATATTTACAAGATACGAGGATTGGCTAAATATATTTTTAATGATTTCAGTTTTCCTTAAATCAAGAATTTAATTTTTGTCAGACACTTTTTGAACATGTAGTAGGAGTTAGTAAATATTAGGAAAAAATATACACAAAAAACCTACTCAAAAGAAAAAAAAATAAAATAAAGTAAAAATTAATATAATAATAATAAATAAATAATAATAAGAAATTAAAATAATTAAATAGACGAAAGTGAAAAAGAAAAAGTAAATATTAAAATAGAGTGAAATAAAATAATAATTATTGTAAGTATAATAACAAGTATTTATACTAATTGCAAATTTAGATATTAACATGCTAACAATAAGATTGTAAACAAAAAATAGTAAACTTATATATATGTAAATATATGCGTATATTATTGTTCAAGTTAGATTTATTAATAATCTCTTAAAAATGTATAATACACATTATGAAATTAACAATAAATCTTTTGTCCTTTTATGTATGTAGCGTTTATTAGTGTCTATTGTAATTACCTATTTCTTTAATTAGTGGGGTCAGAGACCTTGTGGTTTTTCTAAAATAACTCTCGGTTTGGAATAAAACTAGATTCTAAATTGAGGGAAGTTTCAGGTCTGCAATCATAGTGGATATTTTTGTGTATCGAGGTTCAGTCTATAAATAAACAATTGTGTTTGGGCTACGTTTCGAGAATCAATTGTTTTCATATCCATGTGCTAAAGTTGAAAAAAAAAAAAAAATCAGAATATCAAATTTTTCCTAAAATAATTAGATAGACATCATTGTTACAGATGAATAATAAATTAAAAATATATATCGAGATATCTTAATTACTATTTACATTTTGGTTTATTTTTTTCAATAATGAACCTTTGTAATCGACTAAAAAAAAAAAAAAATTACCATTCCTCCCTCAAAATTTGAAGGATTGCGTTTCAAGTAGATATAGGCTGGTTATTTTTAAAATAGCAACCGATTAAAAGTGTTGTTGTTTTTTTAAATATTTATTGACATTTACAACTGTATTAAATAAAAATACATCTAGTAAATGTGATGGTAATGTATAAAACTGTCATGAAAAACATGTAGGGACACTACTCAGTGGCAGCACTTTTCAGGCTCCTCGGAGGATTATCTGTAATTGAAGAGGAAGTAAGTATTGAAATTAGTGGGTTAGAGTGAGAATGGAGTTTGTCATGAAAGGATTGATACCTGGTCAGTAACAAAGAGAACATTAAGGTCTTTATTGATAAGTTAATTCGTGACAACGTAAGGAGCGTTAAGGATTTTACGAAGGATTTTGGATTGCAAGGATTGGATGCGGGAATAATTTGATGGTTTAGTAGAGCCCTAAAGTCCAAATTGGTCTCATAATAGACATGTAGATGAATGAGCCTTTTATAGTTCAGAGGAAAGTTTGATCGTTTGTCTAGTAAGTGTTGAAGTAGCCTAAAGCGGCGAGGATTAAAAGTTAAATTTAATTTAATAACTTAGTTATATTTTAAGATGAAGAAAAAAATCATTTATTATATATATATATATATATATATATATATATATCCTCCATTTCCTTGGCCATCGCATTATGCGTGAACGGCTTGACCGATTTCGCTAAGACATAGTCAGACAGGACATAGTATGTAGGGTGAGCTAGTCCTTTATATAAAAAATAAATAAATAAAAAGGCTCTTACTGTGTTAAACGAAAATCCGATCTGGATAAACAACACAAACAGGCTAAAAATAATTAGAGACATAGGATAGGAGAACAACCTTACTCAAAGCTGTTTCCTGGAAGGAAAACCTCTAACAGCTCATTCATCCACCTAACATGTATTAGTGGAATGTAATCTTGATAGAACAGTGAAAGGGGAGGCAAAGAAATCAATAAACAATACGTAGAAGGATTAATTAAAAAAAAGGGTAACTAAGATCGTGTGACTAATTTTATGCTCTGTAATGCTATAGTACAATAAAGTATAAAAAAAAAAAAAAAAAAAAAAAAAAACCTTAGAAAACAAAAACAACTCTATATTTCAAAGGTAAATCAACCCAAATGATGTTTTTAAAGTTTAACATAAAAAAACGTTTCAGATCGTACTATATTGCTTGTTGTGGAGTTTGTTTATATTTGAGGTGTTGCGTACTTTTTAATTTTTTTAAAAACATATTTACGAATCATACAATCGCTAAGTATTGCCATAAAAATATTATAATGTACATTTATTAATTCAATCAAATTTTTTAAAGTATAACATCAACTTTGGGAAATACTCAAATTAAATGTACGAAGTATTTAACTCCAACGATCAAGAATGTTAAAGTACTAACATCCTCCTTTGAAAGACATTCTTAGTAATGTATAATTTCATCTTGTTTATTTATCTAGTTTATTTCGTAAGGCTAACAGAGTTGAGTTCATTACCTACATAAATAACGTCATTCGGATTCCCTCCATTTTTGAACCTATGCATTTAGACAATGTTTGTATATGATATTATTAGTTATTACTTTCACCTACCTATATATAGTAAGGGAAAGTATAGCGATCGTGAATATTTTCGAATTCCAGTTTTCAACGGAAATACACGTTTTAGGATCCCTTGAGTCCAAATGACCTAGGTCTGTGTGTGGTAAGTCTATTGGAAAACCGAAAAGTCGTATGAAACTAAAATTTTATATTAAAGAGAACTATGCGCCCGAGATGTTACAGCAATATTTTCATCAAAATCAGCTGACCATTAGAACCACTTTTTACTATGTATTTAGCACTTTTTTTATGATTTTCTTAAAGACGATTTTGATGTAACTCCCTATGTCGATGTAGAATATAACAGGGCTTTGATATCATATCAGGTTCATTGTGATTGAAGTATTCTGACAGGGCTTAAATGCCGATATTCGTTTCCTCTAAAGTATCTTTAATTTTACAGATTTTATAAAAACTAACATATCATCTTTTTAGCCCTGATATAGACATAAATTAGACGGTTAATGCGCGATTTTAGTCAAGGAGCGCGTTTATACTGCATGGGTTTTGGGGGATAAAGTGATAGCGCGTCCCGCTGCCGCTTCTGCCCCCAAAACGTGCACAGTATAAACGCGCCTTTAGGCCCGGTTTATACTGCACGCGATAGTCTAGGAGGATTGCCATAGCTATTACTTGGAAGCTACAAAAAAGACTGCGACATGTCTCTCCTCACGCCGAGTGACGTCCGCACTGCAGAAAAGTGCACAATAGTTGTCTGTGTTTACGTTGCAGGCGGTATCCCATTCCGATCACGAGACTTTTTTATTGTCAATAGATCTAAGATTTTCATCTTGCAACATGCCCGGAGAAGGGGTTTCGTCTATTGGCATTTCCACTTATACATCCTGAGACAACTTAACGTATCTTATAACGCGTATATACTCCACCCAATAGTTTTGCATTATTTTTTCTGGAGGCGAGCCTCTTCCTTTTCGACAACCTCTCACTTGCTGCCCTCTTTAAACGCGCAAATCGCAACTCTTCTAGACTATCGCCTGCAGTATAAACGCGCCCCTAGACTTAAATTGCGCATCATTAGTACGTTAACTGTCTAATTTATGATTGGAATATTCTATAATTTAAATTTAGGTATTTTCCCATCTCTAGTATATAGTTATCAAAATAAATTAATAAATAAATAAATATATATATATTGTAGAAATGAAACAAAATTTTGTTAGCTACATTATTTTTTTAAAGACTTTCGTATGTATCAAGTCTGAATAACATATCAAAGTATAAAAATTTTTTTATTGTATTTATCTCCTCAACAATCACTTTAAATTTAATTTAAAATCATATTATTATTTATGTTAAATTTTCATAACACTGGCATGGCTCTTTCTTTTCTACTTATAAGTACTCAGTGCAATAAAAAAAATATTGCTCATTATTTCTAAATTGATTTTTTTTTTTATTACAGATACAACTTTTCATAATAATGTAGCAGATTCAGGCCACCTTTCGAATGTTACTTGGACATGATTACCAGGTACCATTTGAACAAAGAGCTATTGTTGTGTTAGAGATGTTACGAAAACTTCAGCAAACTATTCGTAATTCGTCTTCTAAATTTTGTTTGTGTTATTTTTCAAAGGTTGTCAATAATTTTTCAATCATAAATTCATCTAATACCTAAATGTTTCCTAAATTACAACCTCCATTTCTTTTTCTTTTATACCTACTAAATAAGCTCTTGTAAGCACTAACTAAACGCCCTGAGCCTTTCCTACTAAAAAAAAACACTTATTGTAAACGCTGTCTACACAAACATGTTAAGACAAACACACGTGTCAGTTCATACTAAAGTGATCAAGTAAAGAAAACAGTTTTGCCTCTGGAACGAGCAATAGAGGGGACTGGACATTACTAACAACTCCAACTCTACCTCTTTAGTATACTAAAGCTTTTTCAATACAGTATCAAATATAAAGTATATAAATGTATTTATTTATTTTTTTAAATGTATATGCTTTATATTTAATACTATCCTCTCCGGTCCACCTATTTTCCAGATTCTAAGAAACTTTCCATTATTAAAATGATACCTAAAACCAAAAAGTTACTTGAAAACCCGGATCAGCTGATGCGCTCGATGATAACAGTCATACGTTACATCGTCTCTCAGATTTTTGCTTTTTTCAGTAGGAATTCGCTTGAATTCGGTCTGGAGAACATCACTAGACCTCAGGAATACTACGGCAGTGAATATTGGAGAAATTTCGGTAAGCAAAGTTATAATTTACTTTGTACAATCACGAAAAAGTGAAAGGAGGGTCACTGATCAGCTGATTGCCGCTAGCTCGGCAAGCTCGGGCTTGCTTTTCTTTTACTTATCTTTCTTTTATCTTTAATTCTTATCTCATTATTTATTTATTATTATTATTTTCTTAATCAATGAGATATTTTCATCAAGTCATGTCCTCAAAGTCTGCAAGTAAAAGATCTAGATCTGCAGGTTCAAACTCGTCTCCCACAAAACAGAGACCCCGCCGTGAACAAAATAAAAAAATGATTCCACCAGCGACCACGTCAGCTACCTCATTAGGATCTGAACCACAGCCCAGCACATCATCACAAGGAATAACTGATGAATCCCCGTTTTTTACACCGAATCCATTTCAAATCCTCCAAAATGAAAAAGAAACCATGGAATCTTCTCCTATACCCAGGGAACCACTACCTCCACCAATATTTGTTAAGAATATTAAAAATTTTAAACTTATGTGTGCGCATTTAAACAAAGTAACTGATCCTAATAGTTATTATTGTATAAGTAGAACCAATGATACTAAAATATCTCCGACTACTGCTGAAACCTACAGAAAGATTGTGAAATATCTGACTGAGACCAAAGCTGACTTTCATACTTATCAGCTGCGCCAGGAGAGAGCATTAAGGGTCGTAATCAGAAACCTACATTCCTCAACACCCGTTGAAACTATCAAAGAAGAACTGACAGAACTAGGATTCCAAGTGAGACAAGTCACCAACGTTCTAAAAGATAAAAGTCCACTGCCTCTATTCTTCGTGGACTTGGAACCATCAGCAGGAGTCGAAAATATCTATGACCTCAGTAGACTCTACTATACCCGTGTAAAGGTTGAAAAACCTTACACAAAGAAAGACATTGTTCAGTGCCATAACTGTCAGGCATATGGTCATACCAGAAGTTATTGCCATCACATACCACGCTGTGTGAAATGCGGTGAACAGCATAAATCAGAAGAATGTACAAGATCAAGATCTACACCCGCTCTGTGCTGTGTGCTCTGTGCCTCAAGGACCACCCGGCTAACTACAAGGGATGTGAAATCTACAAGAAACTCCGAACCAGATACCAAAAACCTCAGGATACGAATGAAACAGCTGCACCAACCAGAAGCAGAAGAGAACCATCAAAACATGTAAATTCTAACGTGTCATTTGCCCACTTGCTTGGAGGTGGAAACCAGAATCATGAAGTCGAGGCACTGCCGGAACAACGTTTTCCTCAACAATCTCAATCTATTGTACAACAATCTACTTCTCAAAGTTTACCTAATCTTCAAAAAACTCCTCAACATCAAATTCCTCATATCCCTTCACCATCAAACATCACAGATCTTACCAGTCTAATGACATCGTTCATCTCCGAAATGAAATCTCTTGTTATGCCGCTTATATCACTCCTTACAAATCTAGTATCAAATTTAATCCCTGCCTTGAAAAATCCTTAAATGAATTCACCTAACTCCTTATCCATTCTCCTTTGGAATGCGAATGGTGTTAGAAATCATACTGACGAACTGACAGCGTTGTTGCAAGACAAAACAATCGATGTTGCACTTATAACTGAAACAAGACTAACCACTAAACAGTACTTCAAAATACCGCAGTACATGACATACCGTACTGACCACCCAGACGGCAAAGCCCATGCCGGTTCTGCTATCATTGTCCACCAATCCCTCTCTCATCATTTACTCCCACTTCCCATCTATGATTTCCTACAAGCCACAGCCATAGTAATCAAGACTTTTTCCTTTCCGGTAACCCTCACATCTGCATATTGCCCTCCTAAACATTCCATTTCCAATTCCGAATTTGTATCCTTCCTGGATTCCTTAGGAAATTGCTTCATTCTGGGTGCAGACTTAAACGCCAAGCATCAGCAGTGGGTTCCAGAACCACGAATTCTCGGGGACGAAATTTGCTGTCTGCACTCAACTCCCGAAATTTTAATATCCTGCCTCCTGACTCCCCTACCTACTGGCCAACCGATCCTAACCGCAATCCTGACATACTCGACTTCTTTATCCACAGCGGATTAGGCTCCCTCAACTTGTCTGTAACTCGCCTTGATGAACTATCCTCAGACCATAGTCCACTGATCCTAAAAGTATCTCTCACTCCAATTCCAAAACCCATTCCACCATCATTCATCCGAGGCCCTGTCAACTGGAACCTTTTCCGCCAAATCCTAACCGATAATATTGACCTCAGAGTAACCCTCAAAACCCCAGATGACCTAGATAATTCCGTCTATTCCTTTACCACCGCCATCCAACAAGCTGTCTGGACTGCCTCCTCTCCTAAACACTCCAATATAAATCCTCACCAAAATCATTTTCCACAACATATTATAGACCTCATCCATACCAAACGCCGAGCAAGATCATTATGGCAGCGCACCCGACACCCAACAGATCGCCGCTCCTATAACTTCTATTGTAGACAATTGAAGAGGGAGTTGGCGACCTTCCGTTCCCAGTCCTTTAATTCCTACCTCTCCTCTCTATCAGCTCGTGATAATTCCCTGTGGAATATCACGAAAAAGATCCTAAAATACCATCAAGTTTCCCATCCTCTCCGACGTTGTGATGACTCCTGGGCTGCGTCTGATGAAGATAAAGCCGAGGAATTCGCCACACACCTCTCCAAAGTTTTCACTCCTCACCCGGAATCCCACGCCAATCACACCGCAACAGTGCAAGACTTTCTTATGTCACCAATTCCACTTTCCCAACCTCCTAAAGCTATTAATCCCTCTGAGGTCAAATATCTTCTCCAAAAACTGACCCTCCGTAAATCTCCTGGACACGATCTCCTTACTCCCCAGATCCTCCGACAACTTCCGCAGAAAGCTATTATATTCCTTACTTATATTTACAACTGCATCCTACGCACCACCTATTTTCCTCTGTTATGGAAACATTCCACTATCATTCTTTTTCTAAAACCAGGCAAACCTTCCAACAACACTTCATCCTACAGGCCTATTAGTCTACTCCCCATCCTCTCAAAAATCTTCGAAAGGCTTCTTCTTAAACGTATCCTACCCATATTAGAATCTCAAAATCTTCCTTCCCATCAGTTTGGATTCCGTCCTCAGCATTCCACAGTTCAACAGGGGCTCCGAGTTGTAGACCATATTTCCTCAGCTCTTGAATGCAAAGAGTATTGTTCTGGTGCGTTTCTGGACATTGCGCAAGCTTTTGACCGGGTATGGCACACTGGATTACTCTTCAAGCTGAAAACCCATTTACCCCAGTCTCTATACCTCATTATCCGATCCTATCTCTCAAACCTTTCCTTCCGCGTTCGCTGTGGTGTAGAATTTTCTAGCCTTTATCCCGTTGAGGCCGGTGTTCCTCAAGGCAGCGTCTTGGGACCCGTCCTCTACATCCTTTACACTGCTGATATTCCTACACATCCTGATACCTTTCTGGCAACTTTTGCAGACGACACCGCCATCTTATCATCCAGTTCCAATCCTGAAACAGCATCCTTAAACCAGCAAAGACACCTTTCTCTTATCGAAGACTGGTGTAATGCTTGGCGCATAAAGGTGAACGAAGCCAAATGCAAACACGTAACCTTCACTCTTCGACGAAACTCCTGTCCGCCAGTTTATTTCAACTCATTACCAATTCCTCTCTCAGATACAGTCCGGTATCTTGGCTTACTGTTAGACAAAAGATTGCTTTGGAACCCACATACAAGACTTAAAAGACAAGAACTCAACCGACGATTCGGACAGTTATACCGACTACTCAACAGAAAATCTGAACTTACAGCTGACAACAAATTATTAATCTACAAGACAATACTGAAGCCCATTTGGACCTACGGACTTGAACTGTGGGGGACAGCTAAACGTACTAACATCAAACGCATTCAATCCTTTCAATCCAAAGTCCTCCGTACAATAGTAAATGCTCCTTATTATGTCTCCAACTATACCTTGCACCACGACCTTAATGTTCCATTTATTTCAGACCTAATTCCATCCAAATTTTCCAAATTCCACCAGAACCTATTTCATCATCCTAATCCTCTAGCTCAATCCCTATCCAGCTCCACTCATCCATACAACCCACCTAGAAGGTTGAAACGGCAGTGGCCCCGCGACCTGTTGTAAATACATTGGAGTTCTAGCACTGGCTAGATTCTCCACTCAATGTGATGTACGTATGAGTGTGTGTATGTGTATATAGGTATAAATGAATTCTTGACTATTGTATTGATTCATTATTGTGTATATATTTTATTGTAATTTTATTCCGTGTAAATATTGTATGAATGTAGTATGTATGATATCTTTCAGCACTACTATTAATGTCCAAATTGGGACAGATTGTAATTTTACTGAATAAAAATTGTTGTTGTTGATTTATAAAAAACTTGAAAACCCATTATCTTACTGTTATATCTCCCTTTTGTCAATCCTGGGCAAAATTCTCGTAATAATGCAACCACGTTATTCTGACTACCGGTTTGGATTTCGGTCATACTACAACACTACAGCAGTGCCACTTTTTGGATGTAATAAAACATTGGAGTGCAGAATGTAGTGCACTGGAGGACTTTCTCGACGTGGAACAGGACGAGTTTGGTAAACAGGAGTACAAGTACAAGCTGCTTCAATTCCTCTGTCCTGTGTACTTCTTATTAATCCTTTACCTCAGTTATAGAACTATTAAAAACGCTTTCTTGCTCATGATTATTTACTCATGTCCGCTGTAGTACCTCAAGGAAGTACAATATGTCCAATCATTTCTATGGTATTTACAGCAGATATCCCAATCCATCCAAGCGCTGTCCTCACTACTTATGCTGATGACACACTTGTGTAATCAGTAAGCATCACAAAATCTGCAGTCACTCGTCGAATCCATTGAGAAGTGGTCTCAAAAATGGAAGATTAAAATCGACCCTAATCAATCCCATCAAATCAGGTTTACCCTTCGTCGCATTAACATTTCACTTATCCCTATTGAATAGATCCGTTACCTAAGAGTCTATCATGGCAATCGTTTTACTTGGAATCCTGACACTTTATTGAAAAGAGAAAAAAACTGCTCGCAGATGCCGACTGTTACATCGTTTACTTGACAAACGCTCTAAACTTCCCATCTACTACAAGAAACTAATTTATATAGCCATTATTAGCCCTATTTTGACACATGGTATTAAGCTATGGAGATCCACCAAACCATCTAATTCCTCACATACAATTATTGCAATCCAAAATCCTCCGAAAGTTCCAAAATGCTCCTTATTTTGTTACCGATAAAACTATCCATAAATATCTGAATATTCCATTAGTTGCAGACTTAGGAAACATTAGGTTTAATTGCCTTAGTTCCAAGCTATCATAGACTTTAATATCCGAGACCTCTCAAAATCGCTTTTCTATATCCCCTCATCTCCCTCTATCCCCGAAAACCGTCTGAGGCTCACGAAAAGGAGGTTTTGAGACCTGCTAATGAAATAAACATCGAAGTGCTAGCGCTGGGGAGCTTCTTCACAAGAGTTTATTAAGCCAATTATTAAATTTTCAAAACTTACTAGACTAACACTTAAATATTTCTCTTAACTAAACAAACCAAGTTTAAATGACTATCAAAAGACCAATACGGACATACGGTGGTGAACTTAAGGGTTCTACTAAACTATCCAAATAATCTAGCATCCAATCCTTGAAATCCCAAACTCTTATTATGATCTTCAATGCACCTTACTTTATTACGAATAAACTCATCCCAAATGACCTCAATGTTTCTTTTGTTGCTGATTAGGCCCAAACCAGGTACTGCTATATCTTTGAAGGTTTGAAGCTATTGGGGAAGGATTTTGTTGTAGAAAGATTGGTTCCTGGCTCGGGACACAACCCCAACATAAGGATGAGTCATTATGGATTAGTCTACACGTGACCAAATAAGGAGAAGATCCTATGCTATTCTGATGTTTTAAGGCATACATGGCTGCTTATTCTTGAAATAACTAAATGAGGTCTAGTGGATAGAGCAGAAGTCTACTGGTCTCTGGGTCCTAGGTTCGAAACCCAATTATAACAGAATATTATTTATTCTGTTAATTCAGCCGGGGTACGACCCTAGGGCATGGAGACCCACCTGAGGCATACTCAACCTCTTTAAAGTTTTTACCCAAATTGGGGAAAATACCTGGCGGCTGAGCGTGATCAAGGCCTAATCCCCTCATTGAACGGCCGTTGGCTTAGAAACGGTACGAATCTCTATATGTACTGAGCCCAAGACCCTTCATGGGTTGTAGAGGTGCAGGTTTTTTAGGTTAGAGCGACTGTCTGTCCTGGAAGTGTTTAGGTAGTCGAAATTCTGATTTAAATTTTTTTTGTGGGGAGCTGCCGATGAGCTGTTTATCTACATGTTTATCAAGCAATTTTTTATTATACACTCACATTTACTTATTTTATTAATTTTAAAACCGTTGTAAATTTCAATAAATATATAATAATAATAATAAATTCTATATTTATTCTGGGACAAGTCCCTTCAGAATAATGTTACAGACAAATTAAAATGGAACTTCAGTTTCTTAGAGTAAAAAGAATAAATAAATAAACAAAAAACAACAGAAATAACAAGAAAATGAACAATAGTAATAAATTAACAGGTAGCTTCTAATAATAATAATTTAGGAAAACAAATAAAACAAACTAGACAAAAAATAAAATATTTACATATTCATATATACAGGGCTAAATAAAATAAATTTACAATGCTTATGAAAAGTGTAACATGAACTACATAAATGTTTAAATAAGATATAGTAAATAATTGTTATTCTCTGCTCTATTCACTGATTTTTATTGAAATTTGCTAACTAATAGGGGTTATTTGAGAATTGGATAGACAAAAAGTTTTTGAACAAACGGGATTTGAAGGTCGAAAGAGTATTGGAATGACGGATATTAGAAGGAATAGAATTCCATGAGGACGAGGATCGGATAAGGAAAGATCTGTCGAAAGCTGCGGTTCGATGAGGCGTTATATACGGGTCCGAAGGTCGCGAACGAGTGTTGCAGGTGTTGACGGAGGATTGAAATGAAAATATATCTTAAATGTAAGATGGACGTTGAGATCAGAGAAATTGGTAAAGAAAGGATGCCAGGAGGTACTTAGAACGGTAGGAAGGATAAAGCCACTTTAACTCTATATATTTCTATTTATATATTTATAATATATATATATATATATATATATATATATATATATATATATTTTTTTTTTTTTTTTAACTGTATTCGACATCCTATCCTGTCCTAATGTACTTAAGGTATACGTACCTATTGATTCTTGAAATAACTAAACAATTCTTACCAGAGTGAGAACGTCAATATTAATTTCCAAGGTTCGCCGAGAAATAAAAAAGAAACACTCTAGGCTATATGGTGACTAAGCCTTAACTCTCTTTGTCACCAAGATATATCTCTAACTTCTGTACTTATTTATTTCGAATATTTACACCGTGTTGGTATAATATAGGAGAAGATATAATTTACTATTCTGCCAAGCAACCAAAGAGCTGAAATGATATTTTGTTATTTCAATGTAACAAAAAGTATACATAAACAATTTCAGCTCCTTTGGGGATTTCTGGATCCGAATATAGGTAACTAAAATTTTTTTACAGAAAATTAAATTAAAAAAGGTGTTCCAGTGGTTATATGAATGACTTTAAATAATGTACTCATGCATAGTTATAGAAGATAAAATACGCAAATAACGATAACTGAAAGAAAAAAGTTATTTTTTGCTGAAAGGAACTATGGAGCATCGTACAGAATCTGTTAGCTTTTGATTAATTTGGCCCAAATAATTTCTAGAAAGAGGTAGTCACGTTTCCTCGTAAATTAATTTTCCTCCTCAGAATTTCGTGATATCCCTCTTAAAATATTTTTGAAACTTCGGGATTCCGATGATGACCTCCATACCTGAAATAAAGTTAACTTTTGGCGGTCCAGAAGAGTAGTATTGGAATCTTAATAAACGAAAACTTGTGTTTAGGTATAGAAAAGGATAATTTATCCATGCAATTTTTTTTATTATTTTTTTTTATTACTGTTATATTAAGCTTCATTTTCCTAAATGACGATAAAAAAGAGATATATACATGAAAAAAAAAAAAGAAGAATATTCTATTTCATTATTTACTAATCTTCTTAGTGATATAACATTTTAAAACTTGTATGATTTAAGAGAAAGAGAGAAAATACTTTATCTATAAAGTAGTGCTGCCCAACTATATTGGGTTGCTCACGACACAGGAGCACATAAATTTTTAGATAATTACATTATTAAGAATAGTATTAATAAATGTGTTTTATTACTAAATTATTTCGTTTTTTTATTTATTGATTTTTTATTACATGCTTGAAACAACCACAACACATTGCATATGAATATTAATATAATGGAAAAAAAAAAAAAAAAAAAGGAAAAAGAAAAAAATATTTTTTTACGTTTTGTCCAATTAGTACTACAAAACCATTCACCTCTACTCTGAATTTATTTTAGTTACCTTCGCAAAGGTTGAAACCATATAGAAAATAATTGGAAAAAAAAAAACCGAACCCTAGAAATTAAAAAAAAAAAAAAAACTTTGTTTTAGTCACTGTTCCTGATTTTTATTTTATTTTACAATGTTTTGCTTTAAATTAAAAAGAAAAATTTCATTGAGAAAAAACTCTAAAACGAAAACTCTCTTTGCATTGTGTCAAAACTTTGTCCTTAGCTAAAATTGCACTAAATAACTAACAAACTTATTTAAATAATATTTTCAAAAAATTAGAAGGTTCCACCCCATCATTTTGAACACAAGATCTTCAATCGAATTTATACTAATAAATCAGAGGAAGCAGCCAATAACAACGTTTTAACTTAGAAACATAACCACTTTACATAATCATTTTTACTTTCACTTACTAAATATAGTAAGAGAAAATATTGCGATCGTAAAAATGTTTCGAATTCCAGTTTTCAACGGAAATAAACTTTTTAGGGTCCAATAACCAAGTCCCGTAAAAAGGTCCGTGTGTGTGTGTGTGTATGTTTGTCTGTGTGTGTGTGGTAAGTCTAGTGCAAAAGCGAAAAGTCGTACGGAACTGAAATTTCATATTTAAGACAACTATACGCCCGAGATGTTACAGCAACTTTTTCATTAATATCGGCTGACCACAAAAGCCAGTTTGTAACATGCATTTTGCACCTGTTACGTTTCTCTAAAAAACGGCTCTAACGATTTTGATTAAACTCGATATATCAATGTAAATTGGATGGGCTTTAATTCATGTAGGTTTCATTCTGATTGAAAAAGTCAGACATGGCTTAAATGCCAATTTTTTAAATTTTCTATCTCTAAAGTACCTTTAATTCTGTAGATTCTAAAAAAATAACTGTATTATTTTGTAAACATTGATAATTAACAGCTAAATATGCAATTTGAGCGAAGTTGATAAACAACTAAAGGAGAAAACTTAAAACATATTTTTTAAATGTAATTTTGTGTTTTTCAACATAAGAACAGTAATATTCATGAATTATATATCGTTAGAATCCTAATGACTTTAGAATAATTATTATCTTATACATACTATGGTAAAATTAAACAGTGAGTGATGAAAAGCCGATAAAACAAACTGATTGTCGTAGATAATAATATAATAGATTATTTTACAATACACACGTTTCTATTAAAATGTACATGTAAATATTTCTTTAACAATTTATTTCATTTCTAAATTTGTTTAAAAATTCTTAAATTGATATAAATAAAGGAGGTAAGTGAAAGTCGTGTGTTGAGCACACCAATTTTTTTTTTTCAATACAACTTTATTGCACATCTAGAAAGTAAGACTAACCTCCAGGAAAAATTTCAGATTCACAATAGTAATTATAGTAATTTTGAGATACTGCGTGCGATGTCCAGAAAAGCGACTGAAATGTTAAATGATTAATTTAACAAGAACTATTTTTAAAAATGATGGAGTTTATTTTCGTAATACAAAAATGAATATTTATTACTCTGATATGAATGAGTAATTTTTAATCAAACTATATTATTGCGATGTATACAGAAATATACACGGCTGAAACTTCCCATCAAACTGCCAATCAAAAAGATACATTGAAAAATGACCTAGCAAAACTTGCACAATATATCGAAAATATTCCGTATTACAATTCCGAAGGTTGCACCCCCCGATATGATGGAATACTCTGATTCGTCTATTTTATATTCAGAGTTCGCTGGAGGTCGGACTCCCTCCAGCAGACCCAAGCCAATAATGAAACCCTTAGCCTTTCATGTTTCTAGTTATGTATGGGAGATATCCTTATTCGCGAGATCTTCCACTTAAGAAGAAGAGATCCTCGATCGAGAAAGTTAGGCCCTACCTGCCCTTAGTATAATAAGACCATTTATAAAAGGGCCGCATCCCTCCATTCCTCTCCCACCCTCGTCGCTTCTTGATTATTTTTCCGCGTTAAATTTAAATTTGTCCCTGTTCAACAGCCCTTAAGGGGACAATGCATCAGGAGGAGATTGAATAGGTTTTATTAGCAATTCAAATTTGTCATGGAGGTGTGTGCTGCGGTCTTCCCTTCCACCTGTTACCTTAAATCCTTCATTGATTGGACTCTGGTTACAATTCTACCTGAATTTTGTACGGCTCCTGACTTTGAAATAGAAACCTGGATTTCTCAAACCGTTTTATTAAGGAAATCGAAAAGTACGGGACCGAGTTCTAAATCGTAGAATACACCGACCCGTAAGAACGCCGACAATTCAAGGTGTTTTTATAATATTAGGTCTTCTTCAATCAAAAAACAAACAAAAAAACACAGAATGGTGTTCGGCCGACATAAATTTTAATACGACTTATTAATGTAATGTATTTACCTTTCTAAGCGATTTTAGCCATTCCCTCCAATGATTTTTTTTTTTAATTTCATCAATTTATTATAATGAAATCTGCCTCAAATACGAGCTATAAGCAGTATGGCTCAACCAATATAATAATTTTAAAACAATAGGTCACCTGTGGTGTAGTGGTAATTTCCTTGACTAATAACATGAATAATCCCAGAATAGGTTGTTTGTGAAGGTAGTCGGTTCATTTTTTCAAAGTGACGAGAACTAACCCAGTTTGCTTGTCTATGAACAGAGATATCAATCAGCGGGGTTTGGTAATCGCATAGCCTGGACTAAGTAGGCTAAGATAATGCAGACTTCGGAAGGTGGTATAGGATATAGGATCACTACTTTGTAAAAAAAAAAAAATCTTGAGCGCATAACCCACGACATTCACTTACCTCCGTTTTTAAAATATTTAATAACTTATAAATTAATCTAGGGATCACCTATGGTGTAGTGGTTTACATAACAGCCTTCTATGAAGAAAGTCGTTGATTCAAAACCGGTAGATATCCCAAGGATTTGATATGGGAGTAAAAAATACTCGGTTAATCCGTCCCTGAGGGGGCGGGGAGAGGGACGTACAATGATGATCCTTAGCCTGCCCGATGTACGGTTTTCGTTAGAGATCATATTCCAAATTAAACCTGGACATGCAAAGGTTAACCACCTGTCACGTCTTCTGATAAGCCACAGTAGCAAAATATGACGTTAAATGAATAAACACAAAAATATAGCATTCGACAAGCAATATTAAATTAATTACAGAAAAACAAATAAATTAAAAACTCAGCAAAACCTTCACGATCAATATCATTTCTGTGTTGTTTGTTTTGTTGTTTATTCGTTTAACGTCACTTTTATGCTGCTATGGCTAATCGGACGATGCTACGGTTTGGGTCCTAAATTTTGCCTATCTAGGTTTTATTAGGATAGGGATCTTCAACGAGTACCTGACATCGTACTGGCTCGGGACCACCTTTTAACGTCCCCTTCGAAGGACGGCATAACTAAGGATTTTTTACTCCCATTAAAAAATCAAACGACCACCCGCAGGTTTAAACCCGGAATCTTTGGCATAGAAAGCTGTTATGCTAGCCACTATGCTATGGGTGACACCTTCATTTCTATGTTTATTCTTGTTTGGTCCAAGTTTGAATTTGTATGAAACGATTACACCCTACACACTTATATTGTGAAAAATTCAAAGGTAAAATGATAGCCTAGAATATTGAGTAATGGACTTAATCCTTGACAATCGCTTTGTTTTATCCATTCTTGTTGTCACCGAACGCTGTAGCAAACAAAATCCGTCTCAACAAAGATTTTTTTTTTTTTGCAGTACACAATGGGTGTTCCGCTCATTATCTGATTAAAAAAAGCTTGGCTAATTATACCCGGGTAAGAAACAGATATTGAACTTTTGAAAAATTTCAGTTTACCTGTTTTATGAGAACTTTTACAGTTAAAGTTTTATCATTGAAATTATATTTGCTCGTTATTTCCGAATACTCCTACGATTACTATAAAAACGCAATAATAAACTCTAAAACGTTTATTCATTGAATGAGTTTGACTTGAGTTGAAAATGTTAATGTTTAATCTGAGGGAGAAGCGGGGTCTAGTGTAAGAGCAGAATTTCATCCAGCGGCTGAATGTGATCCAAGCACAATCACCTCACTGCATGGCCGTTGGCTTAGAAACAGTACTAGTCTCTGTATAAAATAGTATTATTGATGTGCATGTGAATTAAATGAGGAATTTATTATAAATTGAACTAATTTTTTATACATTTTGCTTTGGGCTAATACATAACATTATGTTTTGAGCAAGTAAAATACCACTTAAAGATAAGGAATCACTGTTGAAACTGGTGCATGAAAGCACATTAACCTAATTCTATTGTAGAATATGTAAACATTATTGACCATGTAAATATGATTTTATAAATATAGTGAGGAATAAAATGAAATATTGAAAAACACTAATAACTTATTGTACTACCCAATACTCTATTTTCGGTTGAAATAGTTATAAAACTCCATAATCTATTTAACAGACAGTTTCTGCTGCGAAGTGTAAAAGGTTATTTAACACAACGTACAAGTCTCCTTGATTTTCTAGGGTTAGTAAAACATTTTAGTATCATAGAGATATATTTTATAAATCATTTAAATAAATATTGAGATGATCGAAAAAAATTAATTTTTAAATTATTTTCAGATGTGAAACTAAATAGAATTTAAGTGAAAAATATTGTAATTACCATTACTACTAAATGAACATTACGGTTTATTTGTTCTGTTACAATATTTATTTGGTGTAATAAGCCTCTGTATGTATTTTATATTTTATTCACTTTTTGCTAACTTATGGTAAATTTTATTAAGAATATACCTTGTTTCTCTTCAATTTAAATATTATAGATTTTGAATATTAATATTCATTGTGTTTATTTTGGGTAGATTGTTTGTGTTAAGATATAACAACTCATTCTTTGCTGTTTTCACGAGGAAACATTTATTTTAATATCTTCATTTCAATCAATATATAGTAAGGCAAAGCTATCAGTTTTCGAATTAGATTTTTTAACCAAAATAAACTTTTAAGACCGATACCTAAAAGGTGACCTCGGGACCTACTGCCTTAAAATAGTTAGTAAAACTTACTGGGTAGTTCTTTACACAGGCCTTTTCATGACTTTCTTTCTACCTGCACATTTACTTATTGTGTTTTACAATACAGTTGTAAATCACTATAAATAAAATCTGGTGCGGGCAACACACGACTTTCACTTACCTCCGTTTTTAAAATCGATTAAACAATTTTCAAATACAGTTAGAGATAAAAATAATTAAAACCATTAAAGAATTAATTAAATTGAATTAATATAGAAACTTGTGTTTTATTAAATACTCCATTATATTATTTTCTAAAATAATCAGTTAATTTTATCGGATTTTTATCCGTCATTATTAACTTTTACAAGCCATACAATATTTAACTTTTACAAGTATGTGATAATATTTTTTCTAAAATCTTTCTCTTTCCAACGGAATATTATGCGTCCATATTACTGTTTTTATGTTCAAAAACAAACAATTGCATTTAAAAAATATTTTTTCAGTTTTCTCCTTTAGTTGTTTATCAAATTCGCTTAAATTGCATATTTAGCTGTTAATTGTCAATGTTTACAAGATAATACAGTTATTTTTATAAAATATACAGAATTAAAGGTACTTTAGGGGAAGAAAATTTAAAATATCGGCATTTAAGCATTGTCAGATTATTTCAATCAGAATGAAACCTACATCATATCATAGCCTAACAAACTTTACATCGATGTATAGAGTTTAATCAAAAACGTTGGAGCCGTTTTTGAGAAAATCGTAAAAAGGTGCAAAATGCATAGTATAAAGTAGATCTTCCGGTCAGCTGATTTTTATTAAAAAGATTCTGTAACATCTCGGGCGTATATGAAATATGAAATTTTAGTTTCATAGGACTTATCGTTTTCTTCCGGAAGTTACCACACACACACACACACACACACACACACACACCCACAGACATACACACACAGAACTTTTTGTGGGACATGGTCATTTTGGAGTCAGGAGACCCTAAAACGTGTATTTCCGTTGAAAACTGTAATTTGAAACTTTTCACGATCGCAATATTTTCCCTTTATATATATATATATATATATATATATATATATATATATATATATATATATATATATATATATATATACACATATATATATATATATATATATATATATATATATATATATATATATATATATATATATATATATATATTACATATATAGGTAAATGAAATTAAAAAAAAAGGCGTTATTCAATAAACATTTTTTTTCCGTTATCAAGAATATAATATACAGCTAGAAAGGTACTAAAAATCATTAGAACTATTATCAACCATGAACCCGAATTAACAATAATGACGAAAAGCCCATCATATTGTTATGCAATTTAAAATATTTTTTTCTAACTAACCTTAACGTAATTTCATTTTTAAAATTAAAAAATAAAGAAGATAGATTCAAGTAAGGAGGCCGATCAACAAATTACAAGGTATCACCGGTAGCAGTGTGATTAGCATAAAAGCATTCTATGCCAAAGCTCACGGGTTCAAACCCGCAGGTTGCCTTTGGATGGTTACTTGGTGATGAAAATGAAAATGGTTGCTTTTTCATTTTTTCCCCTAAAGCACCTTTAATTCTGTATATTTTATGAAAATAACTGTATTATCTTGTAAACATTGACAATTAACAGCTAAATATGCAATTTAAGCGAATTTGATAAACAACTAAAGGAGAAAACTGAAAAAATATTTTTTAAATGCAATTGTTTGTTTTTGAACATAAAAACAGTAATATGGACGCATAATATTCCGTTGGAAAGAGAAAGAGTTTAGAAAAAATATTATCACATACTTGTAAAAGTTAAATATTGTATGGCTTGTAAAAGTTAATAATGATGGATAAAAATCCGATAAAATTAATTGATTATTTTAAAAAATAATATAATGGAGTATTTAATAAAACGCAGGTTTCTATATTAATTCAATTTAATGAATTATTTAATGGTTTTAATCATTTTTATCTCTAACTGTATTTCAAAATTGTTTAATCGATTTTAAAAACGGAGGTAAGTGAAAGTCATGTGTTGCCCGCACCAGATTTTGATTTATAGTGATTTACAACTGTATTGTAAAACACAATAAGTAATTGTGTAGGAAGAAGGAAAGAATGCCTGGAGAAACAACTACCCAGTAGTTTTCACTAACTATTTTAAGGCAGTAGGTGCCGAGGTCACCTTTTAGATATCGGCCTTAATATTTATTTGGTACTAAAGACAATCAGATTATCTATTTAGATGCTGTCTAAAACGTTTTAATTATTTGAGGACGAAAAAAAAAAGAAAAAGCATAAAAAAGGATTTTTTAATGGGAGTAAAAAATCCTTAGTTATGCCGTCCTTCGGAAGGGACGTAAAAAGGATGTCCCGAGCCTGTGCGATTTCAGGTACTCGTTAAAGATCACAATTCAAATTAAAATTGGATAGGCAAAATTTAGGACTCCCACTTTATCATCGTCCGATTAGGCATAGTAGCATAAAGTGACGTTAAATGAACAAACAAACAAAGTACATCAAGCTTAAAACTTTCTTCTTTATTTTAATAAATTGCTCATTTGTGGCTTATGCATATAATATAATAAATGGCTCATAAACGACTTATAACTAGCTACGAAAAAGCTATGGATTTTCTTCATTTTGATTCGATTGACAAAAATTATTAACAATATCACAAATCAGGATTTTATTTCTTATCGAAGCAACTGTATCAAAGCAACTTATTCGGGTTTACTTCCGTGGCGTTCCAGCCATATTGTGGAGATAACGTTATTTGAAAATTCGTATTACCCGAGAGATGGTTATGAGGAGATCGATAGTGACTTGGCACATCAACTTCCTCTTTGGGTTCCCTTGTCAAGTTTCGTTCTGCGTCGAATCTGGTTCCTGAGTGACAGCTGGCGTGTCCAGATCCGCCGAGTCACGGGAGCTTTGGCTTATATTACGGATCCCAAATCCCCTCTGCCGAATACAATTCACTAACAACACTGTCGGGCCAGCAGATGTATTCTATATTTTTTAATTTCACTTACATATACATGAATTATTTAGGAAGGGAACGTATTGCGATCATGAACATTTTAAATGCTAGTTTTCATCTAGAATACGCGTTTTAAGTCCCTGATACCAAATAACCAAGTTGCTCGAAAAGGTGAATGAATGTGTGTGTTGTAAGTATAACACGAAAACGTAAAATGTCGTACGAAACTGGAATTTTATTTATTTAAAACAACCATGCGCCCGAGATGTCACAGAAACTATTTCATCAAAATCGGCTAACTGGAAGAGTCACTTTATTCTGAATGGTGCATTCTGTACTTTTTTTATCTTATTTCGCTCCCATTGATTCCTAGCTGAAGCTGATGACAACTTAAGCAGCTTATAAGGGCAGAGACATGGGTAAATTTGTATACGATTTGCATATAAATGGCATTAGGAGTGATTGATAAAGTCGAGGTATGAATCAATCAGCTTCCATCGCCATTGAAAAGACATCCTACAGTGTCGTCGAAACAATTACTCATTATAAACCTCGTTGAACACTAATAATAACCTCAGTTTACATTATAAGCTAACCTAACGTTATTATTTTAATTTTATCGGGACATCCCTTGGCTAGTAAACAGTTTAAATTATCCAAATTTTCTGTGACAAATTATTGATGAAATTTCTATTATGCAATCTTGGACAACGCTTTCAAAGTTTCTGCTAAATCAGCGTCCTCAAATATTAATACGATCAATCAATACGATAATTAAAACGTTTTAGACAGCATCTAAATAGATAATCTGATTGTCTTTAGAGCTTCTCAGAAATAATTAGGAATTAAAATGATTTCAGTTTAAAATAAGCCAAAAGGAAAATCTCTCATTTGAGGTCTATAAAGAACAATTTACTCTTGAATACAGATACATCTTGTCTGAAACCAGTTCGAATTCGGCCTAGACGGAATATAATTTATTTAGTAGTGGCCCCAAGAATTGGACTCGATATTTCCGCTCTGGTGTCCTGTGCCAACTTTGGAATTTTCAAGAACATTAAAAATCGACTAGAAAGTTATTCTCTCGAATAGACCTATGAAGAGACAATTTTAGATCTCTTAGTTATGATTGGTAATAAAGCCTATAAAGACTAGCATCTAGCACATGCGAAAAATTGTCGGTCTCGGTATTTAGAGGCATTTTTGGTAACCTTGTGCTCCATGCTTGCCCCCTTTTTGACCCTTTTAGGGCGTGTAATAGCGGCTTTCTTCGCATTGCGAGAGAACTTTATTTATTAATAAATTTATGAATGATCTAATTTTATTGTAAATGATCAAATTTCGTTGAAAAAGAATTTGTAAGCCGGTTTGGGTCTGAACTATTACACATTTATACCGGAGTGTATTGAAACCCTGTTCACGTTTGAGCGATAAGATATATATATATATACTCAAAACCAAATGGTCTTCTAGATCCAAAATCGAAATGTTTATGAGAGTTATCTGAGAGTTCTTATGTCAGGCAGTTCATCATTTATCGCAGTTCAGTTATTTATAATTGTGCTATTCATATTATTTTCAATTGATATTGGAAAATCATCATTGATTTATTCTCCACTTTTTCCAGAATACGTGGTATTTAATAATGTAAATATAATTGGTAGTTTGGTTTTTATAAGCGTTTTTTCGAACCGTTATCTTTGCAAAGGCTGTCGCTTTTCGTCCGTGACTAAAAGTGTTAAATAAGGGCCGCACTACACAGTGAGAGAAGAAGTAGGTGAAAATTCGCGAGTGCGCGGTATTGTTAGAATTTACGAAAGTAGATGAAGATATATTTAAAAAATATGAAAAATCGAATAATAACAACAAATATCACTTTAAAAAACATGTCCTACGATATCATTAAATATTAAAAAAAAAAAACTAAATCATAATGTAATATAAAAACAATGAATGTAACCACTCCATTTTAAGAAATTGACAGTATTTATAATGAAAGTTAAAAAAAAAAAGTCTGCAAATTATTACACAATGGTTTATTATTTCCAAACAACAATATTAGGGTATAACTGTTTACATAGCTATTGATATGTAATTAAGTTATATAAAAAGCAATGATTCAAAGGATAATATCACATCACTATCGCTGATTTCGTATTTCAGATAGTAGTAAACCAATTTCAATGATTCTTTTTTCATTTTGTCGAAAATTTAATTCTCTATCAAATAGCACTAAAAGCAAAATTTTGGTGTATATTTATTTATTAATTAGAAGAAACGGATTTTTTTTTTAATTCGTCATTCGGAAAGTACGCATCTTGAAACGTAAGTTCTTAAATTTTGAGCGGGGGTATTTTTTTTTTTTGTTCAAATACAAAGGTTTATTATTGAAAATAATAAACCAAAAGCTACGTTTCTATTTCCTTTTCTATTTTTTCGATTTTCATTCAAATAATGCAAATAAAATTTCCTAATTCCAGAACATCTTACATTTTATCTTTATCATCAATAATAACCGATTCAGCAGAGAATCACATCTCTTATAAGTTGTGGGTTTTTTTTTTTTTTTTTTTTTTATCGCTCTCTACTGATTCTAAAACTCTAGAAATATTTGTCTCTATCTCTTTCTTCAGAAATATATGAGTTATGAGCGTATTTATGGGTGAAATTAATTTTTTTTTCTTTTTTCTCTCTTTTATAATTATTTCCGTTATTGTGGTCGAAAAAATGAATTTTTCTCTATCTTAAAAAATAACGTAGTTACAAGCGTTTCTGTAAGCGAGATTTTAATTTTTTTTTTCATTTTTCCCAAATTTTTTTTTTTTTTTGTTTATCGCGCTTTACTGATTCTAAAACCCTATACATACTTTTCTCTATCGTCAAAAATAACTGATTTATGTGCTTATTTATGTGTAAAATTTCAATTTTTTTCTTTCCTTTTTTCTCTTTTATATAATTATTCGCGATTTTTGTTAAAAAACACTGATAATTTTTTTTATTTTTGGTCTATTACAAAGGTTTATTATTTAAAATAATAAACCAATAAACGATGAAGCTATGTAGAAAATACGGTAACTGAGTACTTTTACGTTTAAAGTACCTGTTCTCAAGCAATTTAGAGCAGCCTTAAGAAGGGCTCAAGGTATAGGTAGTGCCTGTTAGGCACCACTCGAAACCACTCATGAGAGCAACTAGGTTTTCTCATCTTTTAGACGCTACTTTTTAAAGCACATTAATGAAAGAAAAAACCTACAACCGCAATTAATTTCGATCCCACGTTACAGCTCAAAAACAAACAATATTATTAGTTAAGAAAAATTAAGAACTCGATCTCGAATAGAAAGCCCCTTACCAACAGTTATATCTTCAGAATATTAAATCAATCCCCTTTTAAGTTTCCACTGACGAATGACATTTAAACGGTCTGGTAATAAGGGACAGGTGTAATAAAAAAGAGTTGTAATAAAATATTTTATTGTACCTACCTTTATTGTCCCTGTGATATTCCTCGTACTGTTTCGAGTAACGCTCCTGTTTCATTTTGTTCCTACCTAGAAACAAAAACAAATAATATTACTCGCCTTATGCGCACACCTTGGGCAATATGTCCTTGCTTAATTTTTCATTCTATGCCCGTCTCGTATACTTTAGTTTTCATTTCGCGGTGCCTGGATAGTGGAGAAAATACCGCGTCACTGTTCTATTAATCAATGCTACGCTGCTGATTTAGATTTTAACCTCTTTTATTATTGAGATAGATTATTTTTCATAGCACAACCTTGGACGGAAATAACCCTGTCCGCAATTACTATAAGTCTAAGAACCAAAAGTCTTCGTGATTACAGGTATATCTGGAGTTTGCATCTTAAAGACAATTGTGTTTTCCACAGATATAACCTCTAGACACTATTATCGACACCAATCATAATCAAAGGCACCCCCATCGTCGAGAAGTACGAGGTCGAAGGGGGAGAAATCACGTTAGTAACAATTATAAGTTATTTTGTTTTTTTCAAGAAAAAGTAAAAGAATATTTGTATTAAAATTCATAGTTTTGTTGCATGAATTATTATAAATGTTAGGACAAATTTATCATTTCATGTACATATGTGATATCAATATTTTAAGAAGGATCCTTCTTTTAGGATCTTTCTTCTGCTAAAGATTTTAAGAAAGCTTTTAACATTTAATATTTATTATAAGAACTATAAACTCTACAAATATACTACAACTTTCTTACCCTATTTTAGATTTTCATGATTCAAAAATTGCCAGAGTTAATAGAGAATTTCACAACTCTGAAACCAGCTTATTCTGAGTAACCAAATGTATATACTTTATACTCATCCTATAGAAGCGTAATGTGTATTAATATAATAATTTTTTCATACTTTTAAGATATGTTCGAGTAAAAATCCCGAAAAACATATTTAACCTGTTCTTAAGATCGACTATTTTTACAGCAAGTATGACTATGAATTAGATATATGAGAAAAAATAATCAAAGACGAGCTTATTTTTCTTTTGATACTATTATCTCGCTGAATATTACGTTTTTTGTTGTTGTTTTTTTTCGAGAATTTTTAAACTACTTTCTTTATTATTCATATTATGAATTGTAGGGACAAAAAATATAAAGCATATCCTTATATTATTGTTAGTTTTTATTTTGATTTGATATCAACAAAATTAATAGAAATAGAAAAAAAAATCCAATACATGTTTTAGCCGGAATGCTGAATTATAACGGTAAAAACACTAAAAACACAAAGGAAAGAAAATAGAATTACTGATAAAAAATCCCATTAAAATCAAATTGTTGAGCGGCAAAATAATTGAAAATTGAACGATTTCAAATGGATTGACCCAAATTATGTCAGTTCGAATCCCAGTCCAGGAGGGACTTTTTCAACATTTAATTTAAGCTTATGAAACACTAAAAATGTATCTTCTGAGGAACACAGGCCTCTACGTCCTGACAGAGAGTGACATTCCTCACCTGTTAACCAAAGAAAACTCCCTTACTACAAAGCATTCGTGTACGGGTGGAAAGAATGTGTTGGTCCAAGCCACTTCACGCTGGGTAGGAGAGAAGAATGAAGAAGGCTGCCTAACATCTTAACTAACTGAAGCCACAAAGCAACTGTGAGCTTGTATCTTAGTACAGTTGCTACAGATGCAAGAACCCGTATTGCCTTCAAGGAAGGAAACGATTTAAATAAATAAAAAAACCATTTAATTAAGGAGGATTCACTCACACTCCCCTGGGTATTTGAGACCCGTCAGCCAATTGATGGCCATTAAAAAAAAATATAAAATTCATCGAGAAACGCTAGTGTATTCTCCCATCAGTACGGCCTGTCCCGCCACTGGAAGAAGGAAGGTACTTATTTTATAACGATTTATTTTTTAATGTTTTTTTGTAATAATTTTTTTAAAGGTTGCTTCAATACTTAAAGGATAATTAATAATTAGTGCACTGCCTTGTTATTTCTTATACAATCATTTCATTAGTATTATTAATGTATATAAAATGTGCATGTTTATCATTTTGTTTTACCACCTTTGATCGGGCTTTGAAGTGTCTTATTGTTTTAAGTTTTTAACAAAAAAAAAATTATATTTTAAATAAAAAATTACAATTTATATTGCAATTTCATTTATTGAGTTTGAAGTAACTTTGAGAAGAAGGACCATCATCAGAAACGTTTCATAAGTTAGAAACGACATAATGGCTATATAAAAGATCAGCACTCCATTTAACACACAATAAGGCCATTCTAACTCAGCCTGTGTGTTATTCTATTGGGTGCTTAAGTAGAAAATCGAATAGCAACACAATTATTTGTTAAATGAATGATTGTAAATATGGCTTGTTGACTGACTGATTGATATTCAAGATAAACTTATGAGTTTATCATATTAAGTGATAATTTATGATTACAGAGTCTATTATAAACATATTTTTTTAATACTGGTAAAAAATTGATGGCATCACTTATAGGGAACGTATTGAGGGCCATGGATTCGTTAAAATTGGAGTATAAGGGGAAGGGACCACCTGTTGCAGGGCTGGCTGGCCCTAACCTCCTTGTTATCTCCCGTCTCCCCGATTAAGATGAACCTAACGTCCTTAACTCCTAAAAAACTTAGTTTATTATAGCAAAAACGCCTTATATTAATTTAATAGGTGACGTATATGTGAGGAAGAGGAAATAAAAATTAATTAAATGTTGGTTAGCTAAGAGCAATTCCTCGTGAATTCCATTGTTCTCTTGTTTCTTATTTAAGATTTCTGCTAAGTGTACATCAAGCATTGTTTCTTTAGGATTTAGTTGCTGATATGTCGTTAAATGAATTAATTAATTAATTAAAAATTAACTTTTTTATTGTGTGCCGACGAGTCGGAGTAAATTTCAGTACTTATCAAGGTTAAGATAAATAATTTGTTTTCTTAATTAAATAGTATAAATAAATAAAGTTGAATATGGCGCTTGATACGCCAAATCTATTAAGAGTCTTAAATTAAGATGATTTAAAATGGACCGTCATTGTTAAGATGAGCGACAAAAACTCGATCCCGTGCCAAAACGAGCTGGTCTCAGAGCACTTATAATGAAAAATAAAATAAAATAGGGTAATATAAAATTAGTAAATCAAATTAAATAGAAAAAAAAATATAAGTTTAATCTGGAAAACGGAAAAATTTAGAAACCATTAATATCAATAGTCAATAATATCAATCAATCTTCGATTAAACAAACTGTAAAGAAAATAAAAATCAGGTTATTTGGCTAGTAATTACAAACTAGGAAATACAAAAAATATAATGAAGGTTCGACAAAATACTAGAGTATTTCAACAAACATATTTTAAACCCATTTTCGGAAAAAAAAATTAAATTAGTATGTAGAAGACAAAATGTTTCTTAAATTCCTCTTTTTAACTCTAAATACTTCATTAGTTATTTTATAAATATTATTATTTTCTCGTTTAGTTGGATATTAAATTCACATATATATTAAACCCGGTTTCTAAGCCCATTAAATTTGCAGTAAGAATTTAATCAGAATCCTTGAGAAAATCATGATAAGGTGCAAAATTCATGGTATAAATTGGTTTTTCTGATTCGCTGGTTTTAAAGAAAAGTTGCTGTAACAATTCAAAGATAAAGCTGTCTTAAATATGAAAATGCAGTTTCGTACAACCTTTCGTTTTCGTGCAAGTCTTACTACATACAAAGACTTATTCCTTTGGTCACGAACAATGGTCAGCCCTATTAAAGCCCGAAAATAAATTGTATAATAAAATAATACCTTTATAAAAAAAAAATAAAGAAACTGCGAATAATTAACAAACTATACAGATATTTGTCAATTATCTTATATTCACTTTCACTTACCTATATATGAAATATATGGGGAGCCGGTGGCTGAGTTGCTAGCGCGCTAGTCTCCCACGCCAGAGTTGTGAGTTCGAGTCCCAGTCCCAGCGGGAATTTTATAAGAATATAATTAAATGGGGACTCACTCACAGCCTCTCCCCCGGGTAGTGAGACCCGTCAGCCTACTGGTGGCAACTCGCAAAAATAGGCGTAAAGATTGATGACTCTGCCCTAAACATTTCATCGAGAAACGTGAGTATATTCTCCCAAGAGTCTATACCACGTGGCCAAGGGCCTACACGGCCTGTCGCGCCAGAGAAAAAAAAATATATATGAAATATATACTTAGTTAGGATAAATGTTGCGACTGTGAAAATTTTCAAATTTCAGTTTTCAACGGAAATACATGTTTTAGGGTCTCCTGAGTCCAAATAACCAAGTTCCGAAAAAAAGTCTCTGTGTGTGTGGTAACTCCCGGGCGAAAATGAAAAGTCCTATGAAACTGAAATTTCATATTTAAGACAACTATACGCCCGAAGAATCTTTTTCATCAAAATCAGCTGACCGGAAGATGTACTTTATTACCATGCATTTTGCACGGCTTTAACGATTTTGATTAAACCCCATATATCGATGTAAAATTGAATAGGCTTTAATACCATGTAGGTTTCATTCTGATCGAAATAGTCTGACAGGGCTTAAATGCCGATGTTTTAAATTTTCTTCCTCTAAAGTACCTTCAATTTTAATAGATTTCCAAAAAATTGAAACATCATCTTGCATTGATAAATGACGGATAAGGGATCACTTGTAGCTGGGTGGCTAGCGTAACAGCCTCCCATATTAAAGGTCACGGGTTCGAACCCGCAGGTGGTCCTTGGATTTTTTAATGGGAGTTAAAAATACTTAGTTACGCCATCCTTCGAAGGGGACGTTAAAAGGTGGTCCCGAGCCTGTGCGATGTCAGGTACTCGTTAAAGATCCCTTTCCAAATAAAACTTGGATAGGCAAAATTTAGGACTCCCACTGTAGCAACGACCGATTAGCCATAGTATCATAAAGTGACGTTAAATAAATAATCAAACCAACAAACAAATAACGGATAAATATGCAATTTGAGCGAATTTGATATACAACTTAGGCCCGGTTGCACGGACCGTGTTTAACTTTAACTTTACTAATCTGGATAAGTAAATCACGGGTTAGCAGAAATTCCATTGCACCAATCATACTTAGCCCTAACTCTAAATTAAGTGATGGTGTTAAGTTAATTCACCTTCCTACCTCGATTATCCGATGTCAATGTTACCTTCTCTACTGTTACTTCAGCTTTCAAATAGTTTGTGTCAGTTTCAGTTTGTTTTTTTCTGAATATTTTCGTGATATTTATCCTATTACACCGAAGAAAAATGAACACAATCTCTTCAGATGAATACTCATCAACATCAGATGAAGAAATAATACAACTGGTAAATATACTTCCTAGGAACAAGGTTTACAAAGTAAGGAGGAATCTTTTTGAAATTTAGGAAGATGTGGAATTCATAAGAAGGTATAGATTTCAAAAAGAAACAGTGCTAAATATGATTGACCTTTTTAGTATTAATGATTTTGCATCATATTCTACTTAACCTCAAGAGGTATTATGCTACTAGTAGTTACCAGCAGGTTCTTAGCGACATCATTAATATTGATAAATCTACAGTTTATAGAATTATTCCACGCATAACAGCATTAATAGCCAGGAAGTCAAGTGATTTAATTAAAATGTCTGTAACAGAAGTTGATAAAAACAAAACAGTGTCAGATTTCTACAGGATAAAATGTTTTCTTTGAGTAATTGGTGCGATTGACTGCACTCATATTAAAATCCAGTCTCTAAGTGGAGCTAATACAAAACTATTTAGAAATAGAAAAGGGTGGTTTTCATTAAATATACAAGTAGTGTGCAATGGGAACTTGAAAATCCTGACTCTGTGCATGACAGTTGGATTTTCAATTAAAGTGTATTACGAGTGAGATTTGAGTCAAGAGAATTTGGAGATTTTTGGCTTCTAGGAGATAGTAGTTATGGCTGCAAAACATATTTACTGACACCAATTTTAAACCCAACAAATGCTGCTGAAGAAAAATCAATTGTCACACAAAAATCAAACAATCATTGAGAGAGCGTTCAGTTTTATGGAAAGAAGATTTCCTTGCCTTGCCAATGGAATTCGAATGGATCCAAAAAAAGCCCTAAATATTATTGTAGCTGTAGCTGTCCTCCACAACATTGCAATAGAAACCCAGGACATCTACAACGTACCAGAACCAGAAGATTACTTTCCTGATGTTGTTTCACCATCAGAAATTATATGTGAAAGTGATATAGCTTTTCACAGAGCACTTGTCGACACAAATTTTTCAAGATCAAAGGAAATGACATAATTTTGTATAAATTGCAATCTGTGTTATTAAATCAATTAACCTTTCCCTCTTTTGTTGTCAAGTGGTAATTTATTTGTTTATATTTATCAATAAAGTCTGATTTTTTTATTTTATTTACATATTTTTTTCCCTCTAATTCAGTAAATTGATTAATAATAAAAATAGGTTAATTGGAAGAATGAAAAATGATAATAAATAATTTGTATGTTTCTAAATCTTCCCAAAACAGTTTATTACAATTAACTTTAAAACGAGCCAACATTTCGAGGGCCTTCCCCATCATCAGGACTCACTAAAATACATCAAAAAATTATCAATTAACATTATAAAATAACTTTTTAAATATTAACTAAAAACATTACCAAAAATATGCATAACAATGTTACAAAAAAATTATATTTACCAGAAATTCATTTAAAATTAAAAAAATTATCCATTTTTGATTAAAATTTTGTCAAAAATTTATGTCATAAAATTGGTTTGTTTTTTAAATTAACACTAAGGAAAAAATACCCATTTAACTGACATATTCTTTGGCCCCTGATGAATTAGGGTCATACTATTTACTGTAGTAAGTATACACTGATTTATTATTAAATATAGGTCACTAAGGTAAGGTTTACAAATTTTAATTTCCCAATTGTAGCAAGAACTGCTTGTGAGAGGTGTTTTCAATCTGTTTTATAATTTATGGTATCTTTTATATTTTTGTTTATATATAGATTCGATTGTTTTTCTATATCCAATATTGTAGGTTTTTCAAAATCAAAATTGTGATTAAGCTGAAGACTGTGCTGTGCAAATGCTGTAGTGTTTATATTTTTACAATTATTGCTGTGTTGTTTGACTCTAGTTGTGATCTTTTTAGAGGTTTCTCCTATGTATATCTTATCACAATCTATACAATTTATTTTATAAATAACATTCAGTTTTTCGTGTGGTAAAATCTTTAATGTTTGATAAATGATTACTTAGTTTATTATGGTTATATAGCCCTAATTTTGTCTGTGATGAATTAAATTCAACAAGTGTTCTCTTAATTTCTTTGGATAGATGAGGTATAAATTGCATTTTTTGATTATGGTATATATTTCTATTTCTTCCACTTATCATGTCTATATTTATCGCATTATTGATATTACCTATAATTGTTTTTTTATTATTTTCATTCTGGTAAAGATCTGTTATAGTTTTTTGTTTAGGTTTTACTATTTATTGTCATCAATTTTTGGTTTATTATTGATCAATTTATTGTTATTAACGTTAAGGTTTTTTGTCCTGGGTTCATTTTTAATTTCATTGTACTTGATTTAATTTATTATTTTTTTCGAATACATCTAATAACATTTTATATACTATAGTTTTTTATTCCATTTAGATACTCATTGTCTGTCTGGTTTCACAATTCAATCCAGCTTCCTTGATATTCAATAGATCTTAAAATGTTTCATTATTAATTCTCAACGGTCAACTAATTATATCCATTATTGTATTAATATATATTAATCGGCAGAGTAAAACAATCATTTCAATATAACCTAACTGTCTCTGTCTAGAGGGTTTGGAGTTGTTAAATACGTCACGAATATGATGACGTCCTGCGCTAACCCATGTTAACTAACTCGAATTAAAAATTTGTGGGTGCAACTGGACAAAAACTTTAATCATGATTAGCTTTTAACCCGGGTTAGTTAACAACAAAAGTTAACTTTAACACAGGCTGTTGGTGCAACCGGGCCTTAAGGAGAAAAGTGTAAAAATATGTTTGTATGCAATTTTTGTGTTTTTGAACAATTGATATAATATTGTAATATTATAATATCATAAAATATAATATAATATACAACAATATTAATATAATATTATAAAATATAATATAATATACAACAGTATTGATATAATATACCGTTGGATAGCTAAAGATATTAGAAAAAATACTATCTAATTCACTGAATTGTAAAAGTTAATGGAGAGTGATGAAAAACCGATTAAACTAACTGGTTACTGAATATAAAAAATAAAATAACAGATATTTAAATAAAATATATGTTTCTATTGAAATTCAAAATAATTAATTATTTAACAATTCATTTGTAACTTTAAATGTATTTAAAAATTCTTAAATTGATTTTAACAACGGAGGTAAGTGAAGTCGTGTGTTGCGCGCTGCTGATTTTTTGCATATAAAATAATAAAAATTGTGGAAGCTTAGCGATAAAGTTGTCCAATACAAATCCAAGAGCTTTCTTCCTATTTCAGATAACCTTCCGATGAGTCTGTGATGAAAATGACCAAGAAACCCTCTAACTTAAAATAGTGATTAAAGTAAAACTAATGTTTATTTACTATATGTTAATTATGATATTTTATACCTTTTGGATCACATTCATCAGTTACGGACTTTTCAAAGAATAAACATTTCAAATATAACGTACCTGTAAAATGTCAGCATTGGAAGAGGAAGATTGTTTTCCTTAATCACGCTAAATTAACTTTTATTGTTTTGAGTAATTAACGTTGGGATGCTTGTCAATTGAGGGCAGCCTTAAATAGAAGCAATTAAAATTGTTTGTTGCTTTAGGTCAAACCAGAAAAGATGCCATGGTTATTTTACAGCATCTGAAGAGGAAACTAAGTGCGATGTGGTACATCAAAAAAAGCGTTATAAATAATATAAAATAATTTTGTGTTTGACCAAGTGACTCGTCAAAAATAAAAACGTGGATTAATTCCAGGTTAAAGCTTAGATCTGATGGGAAAACTATGTTTTTTATTGCTTAAGATCAATCGAAATTAAAGAAGTGTGAAAGCAAACCCTAAATATACGCGTCTGTATTTTAAACAGCTAACAAGAAATTCTTCCTTTCTATAATTTAGAGTGTAATTTATAAAAATTATTTTTTTGATTGCTTGACACAAGCTTACATTCAAGCAGAAACAAATAGGCCTATACAAAGACAGGTGTCAATTACCATTGAATATTATTTAATATTGAAATGTATTTAATTAATTATCCTGGTCTACATTACATTCCTCTAACTATTATTTATTACAAACATTTCAGATCAATTCCTTAAACTATTTTCAGTGAGTTCTTCTAGATTGACTTATTATATATATATATATATATATATATATATATATATATATATATATATATATATATATATTTAATTAACAATCTAATTAACTCTGTAGTTCTGCGCATGCGCTTGAGTATAGCAGTCATCTTTCAAATCGACTCTTGGATTTCTTGCTTTTTCAGTTGGAATTCACTTCAGTACAATCTTGAAAACATCACCAGACTTCAGGATAAGAAGAGCAGTAAATATTGGAGCAAACAACAGTAAGTTTTGTTACAATTTACAGTGTAAAGTGAATGCTGGTTGCCACCTCTTCACATCAGCTGATTGCCAATAGCAAGGGTGAGATTGCTTTTCTTTCCCACCATTCATCCAACTCATTGGGAAATCACTTTATTCTGGGTGCAGACCTAAACGCCAAGCTACAACAATGGGGTTCCAAAACCACAAATACTCGTGGACGGGCATTGCAGTCTGCACTCAACTCGAGACGCGTTAATCTTTTACCTTCCGATTCCCCTACCCACTGGCCAACAAATCCTAACCGTAATCCAGACATCCTCGACTTCTTCGTCCACAGCGGATTAGGCTCCCTGAACTATCCTCTGACCATAGTCCACTGATCCTAAATGTATCCATAACACCAATTCTGAAACCTGTTCCACCGTCATTCATCAAAGGCCTTATCAACTGGAACATCTTCCGCGGAATCCTAACTAATGATATTGACCTTAGATTGACTCTCAAAACCCCAACTGACCTTGATGATGCCGTCTATTCCTTCACAACCTCGATTCAACAAGCTGCCTGGACTGCCTCCTCTCCCAAATAATGCCTTACAAAAGCCATTTACCAAAACACTTGACAGGCCTCATCAACTCATTAAGAGAATCCGAAATTCCCACACGATTTCCCATCCTTTCCTGCGTGGTGACAGTTCCTAGGCTGCTTCTGACAAAGATAAAGCCCAGGAATTTGCATAGCACCTTTTCAAAGTTTTCACTCCTCATCCTGAGTTCAATCCGACCCATACTGCAACAGTTGAAGAATTCCTTACTTCAATAATACCACTCGCCTTACCTCCAAATATCAAATATCTTCTTAAAAAGCTTCCTCTCCGTAAAACCCCTGGATATGATCTCCTCACTCCTCAGATCTTAAGACAACTTCCACAGAAAGTCATTACATTCCTTCCATATCTCTATAACAGTATCCTACGCACTACATATTTCCATCTCTTATGGAAACATTCAACTATAATCCTTTTCCTAAAACCAGCCAAACCTTCCAACAGCACGTCATCTTACAGACCTATTAGCCTACTTCCGATCCTCTAAAAATTTTCGAAAAGCTCCTACTAAAACGAATCGTAGCTAAATCTCAAAATTTTCCTTCACATCAGTTTGGATTTCCTTCTCAACATTCCACAGTTCAGCAAGGACTCCGAGTTGTGAACCACATTTCCTCCACCCTTGCATGCAAGGAGTATTGTTCGGGTGCCTTTCTGGACATAGCTCAAGCTTTTGACCGGGTGTGGCACCCGGGATAGTTCTTTAAGCTCAAAACCTCCTCAATCCTTATACCTAATCCTCCGATCCTATTTATCAAACCACTCCTTCCGAGTACGCTGTGGTTCCGAATTTTCCAAACATTATTAGGCCGGTGTTCCTCAAGGCAGCGTCTTGGTACCCGTCCTCTACATCCTCTACACCGCCGATATCCGTACCGATCCCGATACCTTTCTGGCAACATTTGCTGATGACACAGCCATTTTATCATCCAATTCCGATCCTGAAGTAGCATCGCTAAATCTCCAAAGGCACCTTAACCTTGTCGAAGACTGGTTTAATGCATGGTGTATTAAGGAGGTCGAAAGCAAATGCACACACGTCACCTTCACCTTCGACATAAATTTTGTCCAACAGTTAAATTAAATTCCATACCGCTTCCTTCCTCAGACACAGTCCGATATCTTGGCTTTTTACTAGACAAAAGACTGACGTGGAACCCACATACAAGACTTAAAAGGATAGAACTCAACCGCAGATTCGGCCGGTTATACAAAATTGAAACCTATATGGACCTACGGACTTGAACTATGGGGGACAACTAAACATTCTAACATCAAACGTATCCAATCCTTCCAATCCAAAGTTTTTCGAACAATAGTTAATGCTCCTTATTACGTTACCAACTGTACCTTACACCACGACCTTAATATTCTATTTATTTTAGACCTGGTACCATCCAAATTCTCCAAATTCCATCAGAACCTTCTTCATCATCCTAATCCTCTGGCTCAATCGCTCTCCAGCTCCACCCATCCTTACAATCCTCCTCGAAGATTGAAACGGCAGTGGCCCCGCAACATTTTGTAAACATTTATTCTGGAGTTCTGACACTGATCAGATCCTCCACTCATGTACTGTATGTTTGTGGCTATTCCGCCCTAGCTCGGCCTCCACTGGCTTACACCAGTGATGCGCTGAGTGAGAGGGATCTCTTGGATTCGGCTTCTCCCTCCACTTGGGGACCGAGTCTAGGGTCCCTTTAACAGATTGTATATAGTTAAATTTGTTGTATGATTTTTATTTATTTTCCAACTTGTATTTATCTCTACTACAGGTTGTTTTTTTATTTGTTTGTTGTTTCTTTTTTGTTTTATTAATTTTTATTGTTTTGTATATATTTGAATTTATTCATTTCCGATTTTATGTAATTTGATTTTATCATTAGTTTCTGTATATATTGTATGAATGTGTATCACATCACTATAACTACTGTTCATTATGAAAGAAATTGTAATAAATCTCAATAAATAAATAAGAATAAAAAATTTTAAAAAACTCTGAAGGGACGTATCTGATAAATATTTGATTGATAATTAAACTAGTCTATGATTGAGATAGTTCTGACCAGTTGAAAAAAAATGTACATCGAGTTTTTACTGCACGAAAATCCGGTCCTCTATTTTTAACCAATTTTGCTGAATCAAGACATGTTACCTTATCAAAGGATGAGATACTCTAGTTGAACAATACTCATGGACACTTGAGTATCATTCCTACTTTCTTATCTCCGCTGGTGTATCTCAAGGTGGTATCTTATTCCCAATTCTTGATACTTTATGTACAGCTGGTATTTATATCATTCCTAGTAATGTCTTCAGCTCTTACGCCGACGACACGTGTTTTTTAGTAATAACCCAAATGTTGTCTCGAAAACCTTAAGTCTCACATCTGATCCATCTAAGAATGGATAAAACCATCAATAAGGAATTAAAAGCAAATTATTTAAATTACCTTTAACATCTGTCGGAAACCCATGACCGCCCGTCCCTCTTTATCCTTTAGCACCTCAGTGGAACAGATTAGGTACCTAGTACTCTCTCTTGACCAATGTCTTATTCTAATAGACATCTTTATGTTAGATCGACACGACACTGCCCGCAAACAACAACTATTAAAATATTTACAAGACGCTGAATACTCCAACCTACTTCAAAATTTATATATTATATTAAGTTATATTACCATAATTAGGCTTATATGAACATATAAGATTAAGCTTTAGGGATCCACCAAACCTCGGAATTCATCCCGCAACCAATCCTTGCAATCTACAATCCTAAAAAATCCGAATGAACTTTACTTTGATACTAATAAATTCATCCCATTAGTTACAGACTTAGCCCGAAATAGATATACCTCTTTTAAATCAAAGCAATCAACTCACTTACCACTCGCAAAATTAGTCGTAGGGAGTGATAACCCTACACTAAAAATTGCATCGTGAAACGTGAGTGTAAACTCGCAGGAGTTTACACCGCGAGGCCCAGGGCCTACACGGCCTGTTGCGCCACTGGAAAAAAAAAAAAAAAAATCAACTCACTTGAACATACTTGTCCGTGCCCTTTAACCTCCATTTATTCCCAATAATCCTCTGAGAGTATAAAGGATTCAGGACAGGCTAAATTAAATAAACACTGAAGTGCCACCTCTGGCAAGACAAGTCTGTAATGAGCCCACAATCAAATCAGAAAGGTTTACATTACCCTATTGCATTTTTATTATACAGTTGTCAATAAAATTAGAAAAAAAAAAGTTCATCTCTGGAATTTCACGGCAACTTACTTATCAAAATATAAGGAGCAACATGTTCTGGTGGATAGAGCACTGGTCTACTGTTTTCCAGGTCTTGGGTTCGAATCCCGGATGTGGCAGAATATTATTTATTCTGTTGTATAGAATATTATGTGTTCTTTTGTTATTCTGTTGTACGCACCGTATTTTAACGCCAAAATATCTTAAATATTTATATATAAAAAAAATTCAAATTATTTTTAATAAAGACGCAGTAGGAATTTACCAGAGAAAAGCAATTTTAGAATAAGGGTTGCCGTTAGATTCTTTAAGGTTTTTACTTGCTTTAGGAGTTGCATTTTCTTCCTTATTTTTAAAAATATGCAATTTTTTTAAAAAATTACGTGGAAAATATTACAACATTAATAATAATTAAATATGATTAATAATACATAAGATATAACCGGCTGATGAGAACTCCAGCGATAACAGGTCGGCCCGAAACGACGATAGGTCATGATTCCGACTCCAGCAATAACGAAGCTAAATTCCAGCGGGGGGAGGTAGTGGGGGGTGGGGCCCCTTCGTGAATTATTATACCACTTCCTTCATTAACGAACTCAGATAGCGTTCGCCTTGTCTCGGAATATCGGTATCTACTAATGAACCCACTGACAATTCTTAAAGTGATTTCTAAAGTAACGAAAAACAAATTAAAAAAAAAAAAGGCACAGTTATAATTTAATTTAATTGGTGTTCCATCGATTTCACACTACAAATGATTCTGTGATGTCCTGTTAAAAAAAAAAATAATTGAATCGAAGAGTTGAGTTGTAAAATAAGGCGTTTTTGCGTTCAAATTGGAAGAGAAAAAAAATCAGTTTTTCTATTTAATGATGTTTTGTATACAAAAAAAAAAAAAAATCTGCTGCACATACGGTTAACAAATTTTCAGCGTTTATAGTGATGATGCCTTAGGAAAAAGCTCCGTCCTCAAGTGGTTTGCTCGGTTTAGATCCGGAAATTCTTACTTAAAAGACGCAAAGCGCTTCTGTCGTCCTTCAGCTGTTGATTATGGCAAGAAGTAATATATCAGAATGGGCAATATATAAGTGACTAAAAATATTTACAAGAATTTGAAAATGTTATTGAAATCCCGAGTAAAAAAACGCTACGAACTTATTCTATAACACAATACTTTGATATATAATTAATAATATATTTATTGATATTCACAACTTTATTCATATAAATACATCCAATAAATGCGAATAGAATACTAAGACACGATGTAGGGAAATGTAGGGAAACAAACCTAAGGGAAAAAAGTCTCGCAACTATATTCATTTCTTATGCGTTGGAGGATTATGAGGAATTGAGGAATAAGCATGAATAGAAACTAGTGAGGGTGGAAATTGAGTTTCTTATGAAAGATATAAGGTTTTCCAGTACGTCGTTCACTTCAAATCTGTAACATTTTTTTTTTTTTTTTTAATTAATTTATTTAATAACAAGTAATATACAAACGCCTTCGGGCATATATAGTAACTTTGACGATCATTAGTAAACCTCCTCTTCTGTAGGGTTTGTTGTAAATGTGTGGGTGAAGCAACCTCCCACTGAAGGGACTCCTGGCGTGGAAAATCTATGCTAAAGAAGTAGGTCTCTGCACCAGAGGCGTTTAAGTCTCCTTGGTGGGTTTTGTGGTAATGTGTCTGTCAGTAATGTTTGTACCAGTAGGTTTGGGTATTCAGCGAGTGAGTCGTGAAATTTCTTGTAGTATTTTATGATTACATCAGTTAAGATTGGTATGTTAAGGTCTTGGTGAAATGATTTGCTGGATTTGTAAATGGGAAAGTGAGGAATGAAGCGGAGGAATTTAGACTGAAAGATTTGAATTTTTTTCATGAGTCCCACACCTGTAAGTTTGCATAGTGTCCCTACTACACTGCAATTTCGCAGTTGCTTTGGGAAACAATAGGAAAAGGATTGATGAATTGATGTGTCTCCTTTCTGAAATGGATTTTTAGTAGCAGATTTGACCTACTGTTGTTTTCCTCCTATTTTTTTATTTTATTTTATACTTTTTTCTTTATTTTATTTACTATTATTATTATTGTTCAGATAAATATATTTATTAAACCGTTCATTCTTATTTTACTTTAATTATTTTTTACTATTTTAATTATTGCTTAAATTTATTTTTTTAACTAATATTAATCTATTATTATTTTTTATTTATTATTTCATTCCCCTTAGATATTATTTAACATTCATTTATCTCAAATAAACTTATATTTATATTATTCAATTAGGCTAATATTGTTTAATTTATTTTTATTGTTGATAATTTTTTTTTAGAAATTAGGTTTGGCGAAAGAAAATTAAGTCGCGGGACTTTGGTTCGGAAGCAGGGGGACCATCCCAGTATATACTGGATCATTTTTGGAGAGGAGTGGACAGGAAAGAAAACAGTTGCAAAACGTAGCGGAGACCAGGATTATGGACTCACCGGGAATCATGCATCACCACATATATTGAGGCTAGGCTGAATTTATATATGTCCATAAGCAAAATTTCTATGTATTTATTAGTTGGCAATATCTCCCTCTATTTGTTTTTTGAAAATTGTCTTCAGGATTAATGCGGTATGCTGTGTGGTTATGGCAACTCAGCGAAGTTGAGCAGCAGATCCAAATTGAATTTCTCTCTTGTATCAATATTTACTATTTGAACTAATTTCATTTATATTGGATATAATTAGTTGATTGACCGTTGAGAATTACTAGAAGGAATAAGTCCGGGTGGGGTCGATGAATGAAACAATTAGGATAGTTTCAACCATTTATTTTCTGCCAACGTTTCGACCACCATTGTGGGCCATCGTCAGGGCATTACTGAGCTATGTCAAGCATATACTTCAACTCAAAATTAATAAATGGTTAATAAATTGTTTCATTCATCGACCGCCACCCGACTGATTCCTTCTATAAATATTATTTATTTTAAATTAACTTCAAATTGAATATATTTGGTACTGATGTCGGCGATGTTTTGTGCCAATAAAATTTAAAAACCAACCCAACGACCTAACTTATGGATCCATCCAATGACTGTGGTGTCATTGCGGGAATATAAATTATCGTAAAATTTTAAGCTAGAAACGTAGAAATACCTAATAGATGATATTCGTCCGAAAGTTGGGAGGATCGCACTAATGCTGATATTGGATAGGACTAATGGATGGAATCATTTTAGCAAAAAATGGTAGTATCGGCTTTGAGCCTTCTGGTTTGATGGGCCTTTTATTTATTATAATAGCTGGATTTAAATCGAAAAAAAAGGAAACCAAACTACAGAGAGAGATATATTTAGAAAAGTAAAATTATTTTTGGTTATAAACATTTCAGACACTTTTTTAAAAATTTTATATCTATAAAATCTCTAAACGTTTAGCATTTATCAAAACGAAAACCACAAACTCGAATGGCGGCTGTATAACCCGAAGAAACTATTTCCCTCCTCTTGATCTGTTACAAATCGGAAACACTAGGGACAAATCCAATTAAGGAAAACTAATTTCGTTTGTCAAGAAGGTGGAGCCTATTGCATTTTCCTTTGTCCCTGATCCGGTAATCGGATAACTGAGGGACAAAGCAGGGAGGGGATATTTTGGACCAATCACGTTACACGCTTAAAGGGATCACCCCTACATTCCTCTTACTTATCGGGCGGCTCTCATCGGTTCTTTGTTTCGTCGGATGGCTCTCTCTTGTACCCGGCACTTTGGCAATAGGGATTAATTAATCACAAATAAACTGACAATAACAACTTACAAAACAGGCAAAGAAAGAAAATTAACTTTTATTTATTTATTACAATTTACTTTTTTATCTCAATGTATAAGTAAATGTAAGGTTTAGTGTGTTTAAGAGGCTCAACAATGCTTGTAAATGAACTATCAATTGTATAGCTCAATAATCTCTTATTTTAGTTAGCGGACCTAGAGTCTATCATCTTTTTTGATCATCTCGAAATATTATATGCAATATATAGGATAGCAGGTTACGAATGCATGGGTGATATAAGAAAAGAATTATGTCTATTTTGTGCTAACTACAAAGTAAATATATATATTATTCCATTGTGAACGAATATAGTCATGGCATTTCAAAGAATTATGGATTGCAAGGATTGGATGCGGGGTGGAATTTTATTGTTCTGTGGTTTCCAAGACTCAATTATAAATTCCAAATAATTCGCATGATGGTAAAAAAAAAATTCATTTTTAAATAGATTACGAGTTTAGAGTTTCTTTAAATGTTATTAGACATTCACTTTTTTAGGCAAAGGAAAATTAACCATCCAGTAAAGAAATAAGTATTACAGGACCCACCACATTAGGAAAACATCTCGCCTAGCAACAAAACAAGAATTATTTAATATTATGATGATATTCTCGGAACCTTATATAAATTGCTTAAGACCAGAACCAAATGTTAAGAGCCTCCGCTCAATGAAACAGAAAATGATTTGTTAAAATGAATGCAACTGTAAACTTTTTTTAATTTTTTAAACAAACTATTTATTTATATTTATAACTGTATTGTACAAACACAGCTAAAAGAAAAGCGGCGTGAATAAGACGTAGACAAGCTAATCAGCGGCAACACTCTCACAAGGTCTCGAGGCCATCATCTTTTCAGACGCCTCGGAGGGTTATCAGGAATTGAAGTGGAAGAAAGGATTGGAGAGGATTAGAGTAAGGATTGGAGTTTGTCATGAAAGGAATGATATCTGGTTCGGGCCAAATCAGCAACATACGGAATATTAAGGTCTCAGGGATCAGTTTATTAGTTATTAAGTAAGGAGTATGAGGATTTTGGATTATAGGGATTGGATACGGGAAGAATTTGATGGTTTAGCAGAGCCTCAAAGCTCTACTCCGTAACTATGAACTTTAAATACCTTTTTAGTGTAAGTGAATTTTTTTTCGTTGTTTTAATAATGATTTTTGTTTGTAAAATTAGGTTATATATATATATATATATAATTAATATATATATATATATATATATATTTTTAAGAAATAAAAATGTTTTAAGAATAAAAGTTTTCGTGTAAATGGTTTTAATTTTTTTTTTTTTAGAATTAAACTGCTCGCTTAACCTTAAAATAAACAAAAAAGAAAAACTTGAGTCAAATTTAGAGTGGAAATAAATTGTTCACGTATTTATGGAAGCAAGATGAATTACTACCACCCCCTCTGCTTTATCGTATCATCGGGCCGAGAAAGTGTAAATCGCAGGATTATTGTGGGTCAAATTGACCCAATTAAGTCGTTCGGTGACCCAGAAATAAAGTTTGATTCAAAGCAAACGTTTAATTTTTTTACATTTTTAAGCCGACTATGCACAAGCTGCGTAGTTTTTTATATCCGTATTATTAAGGTTTAGAGCGGCTGTGCTCGATCGTTCGCAAACTCAATTTTTTCCTGCCTGGAAAAATCGGAAGGTTTATATGTTGATATATTCAAGATCTATTGTTTTTCCCAGTCAGAGAGATTTTTTTTTGGGTGTTACTCGTTTTTTTTTTTTTTTTTTTTTTTTTTTGTCTATGAAACCTTACACGGTAACTATATACGAAGGAATTTGGTTTTATTTTAATTATGATACCATATTTTACCAATAACATTGCGAAAATTTGTAATCTTATCATAAAATTATCTTTTAGTACATTTTATCTATTATTTATTCCTTCTAAAATCTGAAAGGTTATTAAATGAATTAAAGAAACGTTAAAAAAGTAATATACTCCTGTTAAGGAACCTTTAAAAATTCGATATTTAATTTTAAAGGCTATTTAAATAAGAGTGTTATAAGAGGTCACGGGTTCAAACCCGCAGGTGGTCCTAGGATTTTTTAATGGGAGTAAAAAATCCTTAGTTACGCCGTCCTTCGGAGGGGACGTTAAAAGGTGGTCCCGAGCATGTGCGATGTCAGGTACTCGTTAAAGATCCCAATCCTAATAAAACCTAGATAGGAAAAATTTAGGACTCCCACTGTAGCATCGTCCAATTAGCCATTGTAGCATAAAGTGACGTTAAAAAAATAAACAAAAATAAGAGTGTTATTGAGAATAATTTAACTGATCAATAATATCGTTTTATTAAAAAAAAGTCAAACCGATAAAATAAAACTACTTGAACATGTGGAATTTAATGAAATCCCATCATTTCTTAACAAGATTTACTATATAGACGAACAGATCATATATATCACATTACTTTTGTAACTTTCATTTTTAGTTTTTTTGTCCCGATCAAATACTGGAGTAAAAGTTAATTAAAAAATTTATTCCGGATATTAAATATTATTTCCAAAGCGCTATACGTATATAAGACTTCCTTCCAATACGAGTTATAAAACTTTCTGACCGGAAAGCTAAATTTTATGACGGCTATCGCTGCCGAAATTGAAATTGCACTAGCCTTGTTGCAGAAATTCATTAAAATAGAACAATAAAACACTTCGCTCTTTTACAGAGAGCAATTTTCACTTGCGGAATATCCGATAATAAAAACTGATAGCAATTTCTTTGCCGTCGGAATGTGGAACTAAAAGGGGAATGCTGAAGTTGTGGAACGAAATGAGATTACTCTATTCTTTACAGTGATTTTTGCGGACAGTTACTAGTGTGTGGGAGGATCAATTGGTCTCCAGACTACATTTTTTTTCTTACTTTTTATGTATTCAGATATATAACGATCAGTCTGAACAGACAATAGTAAAAATATCACATTCATACAGTATTTACAGTTTGAACAATGGTAAAATTTAAATTTTATTTAAAAAAATAACCGTATACTATATGAAAATGAATAAATAAAATAAATACAAACAACAAAAAATGAACAGAACATTTTTTATTTATTTATTTAAAGAAATTTACAAGTGTATTAAATCAATACAACGAGTAAATAGGTTTAATATATGGTTAAAACACATGGTAGTCCTGTGAAAAAACTACCCATTGGTAGCACTCCAACGTCTAATTCATGGTAGGAGGTCTCTCAGCCATCTTCTTTTAAGACGCCTCGGTTGATTGTCGGGAACAGATATGGAGAAGAGGTCAAGGATAAGCGGGTTTGAGTGGGCAGGGAGTTTGGAATAAAAAGAGGTATATCTGTAACGGGCAAAGTCTTCAACGAATGGGATATTTTGGTCTTTATGGATAAGCTTATTGGTAACAAAGTAAGGAGCATTGAGGATTTTTCGAAGGATTTCGGATTGCAAGGATTGGATGCGAGAGGAAGTCGATACTTTAATAGACCCCCATAGGTAAATGCTTTAGGTCTAAATAGGCCTGATAATGGTTATACGAATGAGTTTTTTGTAATAAATAGGAAGTTTTGAGCGTCTGTCGAGTAAGTGTTGTAGTAATCTGTATATACGAGCAGTTTCCTGTCGTTTAAGTATATCATGAGGATTCCAGGTTAGGCGGAACAAAACATGAACACATTCATGCATATCTACGATATTTCCAATCTGCAGAGGAACCTTATACGGGGCTAGTCCTCCTACTTGTGGAGGGACAAGCAGAATACAAGGGATCCCAGCGCCTCTCCCTGGTGAAGCAGAGAGAGGGCGTCATAGGCACAAATACAGCGCACGTTCAAAACTTCTATTTATGAAAAAAAAATTAATTCATGAAATAATGCTGCTTTAATTAATTTTATAAAACTGAAAGTAACCCACGGTTTTTATCGTGAATATTTTATCTTACTTTCAGTCAAGAAGTTATTCTTTCAACTATTTTTAAGTACAACGAACATAACGTTATTATTTTTTAATAATAATAATAATAAATTCTTTATTTATTCTGGGACAAGTCCCTTCAGAATAATGTTACAGACAAATCAAATTGGAACTTCAGTATCTTAGAGTAATAAAAAAAAATAAAATAAACAAAAAACAACAGAAATAACAAAGAAAATGAATAATAGTAATAAATTAACTGGTAGCTTCTAATAATAATAATTTAAAAATAAATAAATAAATAAAACAAACTAGACAAAAAACAAAATATTTACATATTCATATATACAGGGCTAATTAAAATAAATTTACAATGCTTGTGAAAATTGTAACATAAAATACATAAATGTTTGAATACAATGCATAATAAGATATAGTAAATAACTGTTTTTCTCTGCTCTATTTGCTGATTTTTATTGAACTTTGCTGATTAGTTGGGGTTATTTGAGAATTGGATCGACAAAAAGTGTTTGAACAAACGGGATTTGAAGGCCGGAAGAGTATTGGAGTGACGGATATGAGACGGAATAGAATTCCATAAGGACGAGGATCGGATTAGGAAAGATCTGTCGAAAGCTGCGGTTCGATGAGGCGTTACATACAGGTCCGAAGGTCGCGAACGACTGTTGCAGGTGTGGACGGAGGATTTAAATGAAAATATATCTGAGATGTAAGATGGACGTTGAGATCGGAGAACTTGGTAAAGGAAGGATGCCAGGAGGTACTTAGAACGGTAGGAAGGATAAAGCCACTTTAACTCATCGTAGAATCGGGTTACAGAGGTGTCCCTGGATATCCCAAAGATAAAACGTATAAGGCAGTTGAATAATCTTTTTAGTTTAGCTTCAAGATCTCCAGAGACACCCGCATACACCGCACAACAGTAGTCAAAGTGGGGGAATATTAATGAGCAAACCAAGAGCCTACGGGTTTCAAATGGAAGAAGGTGACGGTGGTAATTAAGGAGTTTCAGAATGGAAATTGTGCGTCGGGAAATTTCGGAAACATGGATTTTCCAGGAAAGAGATTGATCGACAGTTACTCCAAGGTTTTTGACGGTTTGGTGGAACTTTATAGGTTGATTATTTAAAAATAGAGTTGGGATTAGGGAAAGGGTTTTAAGGAGTGGATTGGAACCTATTTCTATCGCTTTAGTTTTCTCAGCATTTAACTTTAGCTTGATTTAAGGTCTAAACTCAATTTTATTCAATTAAAGTTACCATTGCATATCTTTAGCAAGTAGCCACACCCTTTATAATATAATACTGATGTTTTAGCTTTTAAAAATACTCGTGCAGTGTAACATACCAACTACTACAATACACTTACTGATAGCATGCAGGTAATTAATGGGTGTCAACTTTCCATATCGTTTGAATACATTTTCAAAGGACAATAATGCATACATTCAAAATTTATTTGAATATTTAAAACAAGTAACATTTTTTTTCGTTTAACTTTGTTTCCGAATCCTCATTAAAACGTAGTTCTCCCGAGAATGATCATCCTAAATCTTTTAAATAGAATAGAATAGAACAAAAAACTTTATTAGAATAAGAAACTTTATAAGTAATACCTTTGAAACAGCATTACTGTAGGTGGCAAATATCACAATTTTCGCGGATTTCCTGTATCCTAAAATAAAATAAAAAAATCGTTGTATTTTACTTCATCATATATCGTTCACAACATTAACGCGTTTTGTTTTTTTTTTTTGTTTTTTTTTTACTCATTTATCCACATAATATAGAATAAAAAGGGAACGTATTGCGATCATGTAAATTTTAGAATTCCAGTTTTCAACGGAAATACACGTTTAAGGGGTTTCCTGAGTCCAAATGAATAAGTCCCGCAAAAAGGTTTCTGTGTGTATGTGTGGTAGGTAACTCTAGCCCCAAAACGATGAGTGGTATAAAAAGGAAATTGCATCTTATTTTTTTTTTTTAATTCTTTTATTGAAATTAACAACTGTACAATTTACATAGTACAATAAGTAAATGTGCTAAAAACAGACAATTGGCTTGAAAAAGACCTGAGAAGAATCTACCCAGCGGTAGCACTTCAATGTTTATTTGTTCAGGAGGTCTCGAGGCCACCGTCTTTTCAGACGCTTTGGAGGATTATTGGGGATATATGTCGATGAGAGGATACGGGCAAGCAGGTTTGTACGGGGGGGGGGGGTAATTTGGAATGAAAGGAGGTGTATCTTTTTTGAGCGATTTCTGTAACTAGTGAGATATTCAGGTCTCTATGGATGAGTTTGTTGGTAACAAAGTAAGGAGCGTCTAGGATTTGACGAAGGATTTTGGATTGCCAGGCTTGGATGCGGGAGGAATTCGATAGTTTAGTGGAGCCCCATAGCTCTATTCCATAAGTCCAGATAGGTCTAATAATGGTTGTGTAAATGAGTTTTTTGAAGTAAAGAGGGAGTTTTGATCGTTTGTCAAGTAAGTGTTTTAATAGTCGATATCTACGAGCTGTTTCCTGTCGTTTAAGTCTTGTATGAGGATTCCATGTAAGACGTTTGTCAAGATGAAGTCCAAGGTATCGTCTTTGTTCTACAGTGTTGAGTGGGGTATGATTAAAGGAAACAACGGGGCAGGAAGGCATAGGTTTACGTTGTAGAGTGAAGGTGATTTGGTGGGATTTATTTTAATTCTCCAATTGTGACACCATTCTGCTATGGCGGATACATGGTTCTGTAGGAATTGGGAAGCAACAATAGGATCATTATTTACGGATAGCACACATGTGTTATCAGCGTAAGTAGAGAGGAAAGTGCTTGGATGGATAGGAATATCAGCTGAATACACCGTGTAGAGGATTGGACCTAGGCATATTCTTAAAAACGTATATGCTTGAGATGTTACAGCAACCTTTTCAAAAAAATTAGCAAACCGGAAGTGCTACATTATACCCCACATTTTTCAATATTTTAAGATTTTCTTGAAAGCAGATCTAACGATTTTAATTAAACTCGCTATATCTACGTAAAATATCATTGGCTTTCATTTCTTATAGGTTTCATTTTGATTAAAAATACCTACATTATTATGTTACTCTTGATAAAAAACGAGTAAATATATAAGTTGAACGAATGTGAAATCCTACTTAAGGAGAAAAGAGCAAACAAATATATTGTATATATACTGTATTTAAAAATCCTTAAATCAATTTTAACGACGGGGGGTAAGTGAAAGTCGTGTGTTGTTCGCACCATTTTTTTTTATAGTTTTTATTTTATTGATAATTTTGAACATTTGTAAACTAATCTCGAAAGAAGTCCGTTCCTATGGTCCAGATATTTTCTTTTGTGCCGTAGACGTCTATGTAAAGGGCTCAATAAGACAGAAACTAAGATGGAATCATTATTGGAGATCTGAATTAGACTAAAATACGTGAAGGTGGGTAAAAAGTAGCAAACATGGTTAGAAGATAGGCTCGAACCCAAAGCGAAAGAAAAAGTGGAGTGAATGGTAACGCATTGTATTTATATAGATAACTTTTTGAAAATTATGTAATATAAAACCATTATAGGGGTACTCACTACGTTTGCTATAGCATATTTTTTGTGATATTTTGCTAAATCCATCGACTTTATACAGGAAATAACTGCAGAAACTCAACGGGTTTAGCAAAATATGCTATAGCAAACGTAGTGAGTACCCCTTATGTAATACTTTCAAGAGTGATTGAAAAAAAAAAAAAATTGTAAACACTTAAAAGAGCACACATTTACTTCCATTTGTCACTTAATCACTTTATTTCATAAGCTTTTCATATCTGTCGACGTTTCGGGGCTGTTTCCGCATTTTCAAGACTGAAACAAATTTTTTTTTTTAAACTTTCATTAGTGAATAAAATTACATTATTTAAATATTTGTCTTTGAAAAATTGTCTTCAGCAATTTGTCATAATTAATTTAAAAATCACCTTAATTAATTACCTTATTTTGTCATTATATAAATGCTTTTTCATATATCACCCATCATTTTATTTCATAGCACACTGCTATTTGTCCTTGAAAATGGGGAAACAGCCCCGAAACGTCGACAGATATGAAAAGCTTATGAAATAAAGTGATTAAGTGACAAATGGAAGTCAATGTGTGCTCTTTAAAGTGTTTATATTAAGAAAAACTTCCAAAAAAATTAAAAAATGTATTATTCCTATTACTTAATCGTTCATTTTATATCCAGAAGCCTTGTCATAGTTGCTTTTCGAACTGTACTGAGCTCTATAGGCCGAGAATTCCAGATGATTGGACTATCTGTGGACTGGGAAGATTAGCGACATAAGGACCGATTTAGGTAGATGTATAGTTACTCTAGGGCCATTGGCATATCTTGTTAGGGATAATCTTACCGCTACGTGACAAACTTAGTCGATTACCTCAAAGGATAGTGGACGATTGATGGGACTCACTGACTCGGCAGGAATCGGTTATACCTCTTATAATAATTCTCTAAAACCTTAAAAACAAATTCAAAGTTATTGAAAGAAACGTTTAACATTTTTTAATTGTGTAAGTTACATATAAACATGACAGTGGATTCTCTAACTAAAGTTATAGGTTTATAGCTTTGTTCCACAAGGAACATTTGTTTTGGCGGTTGAGATGGCTAGGCCACCTATTAAGAATGGATTATTACCGAACAGTTCAAAATGTTGTAGTCTAGCTTTCCAAAGGAAGTGAGTGGAGGGGAATGATGGAGGGACTGTGTAACTGAAGATTTTTGCCGCATATGGCTTTCAGTTTAAAGACCAAAGCCGCGGTTGAAGAGGACGGAAAGAGAATGAATGAATTACCTGCCACAACTCTTAATAATATTGCTTTATTGGGAAATAATACAATCTGCCACTATCTTGGGCAATAAGTATTAGGGCTAAAAGAAGTCATTCACACCATATGTACAGAGTAAAAACAAAACAAAACAGACATAACAATATACAAAAAAAAAAAAAAAATAATAATAATAATAATAATAATGCATAAATAAATAAAAATATATATAAAATAACATAAGATGAAATAAGATAAGTAAACTTAACTAACAGATCAAAATAAAAATAAAATAAAAGTAAATAAAATCTTAATTTTATTTAATATCTTAAGCCACATTAATACCTAACCTGCCACAACTGGAGACGAAAGTTGATCCCTGTCTGATCCCCGTATCTACACGGCTTTTATCAAAGTATGTATTTTTTAATTGCTCTTACCTTTCAATTGCATATATATGAAATGTACAGTAAGAGAAAATATTGCTTTCGAAAAATTTGAACCCCCTGAGTCCAAATGATGAAGTCCCACAAAAATGTCTGTGTGTGTGGTAAGTCTAACTTAAAACGAAACGTTGTATAAAATTGAAATTATAGAGCTTATATGCCGGGGATGCTTAAACTTTTTCATCAAAATCGGAGAACCAGAAAGAGCCACTTTATACTATGCATTTTTCACCTTTTTACGAATTTCACGAAAACAGCTGCAACGATTTCGATTAAACTCGCTGTATCAATGGGAAATTCAATGGGCTTTAATATCGTGTAGGTTTCATTTTGATTAAAATAATCTGATAGGACTTGAATGCCGATAGTTTACATTTTCTTCCTCTAAAGTACCTTTAATTTTGTAGATATTATAAAAATAACCAAATCATTTTGTCTACATTGATAAAAAAAACAGATAAATATACCAGTGGGCCAAATATGATAATCAACTGAAAGAGAAACGTGTAAAAGTTTTTTTTAATATAATTTTTGTTTTGTTTTTGAGATAAGAACCATAACATATATGTATAATATACCGTTGGAAAGGTTAAAAATTAAAGAAAAATATTATCTTATACATAATTTTTTTTAAATGTTTTTTCTACTTTCAGGTATATATTATAATTGATAGTTTCTAAATTGATTTTCACATCATAGGTAAGTTAAGGCTGTGTTTCCCGCATCAGATTTTTTTTTTGTTTAATGAAGAAGCATTTGTATTTGAAGTATAATAAGAGCAATACTTAGTCATAACAATGTTCAGTAAGAAAAACGTTATTGGAAAGAAATTATTAATCTAATTAAGAAAATTTAGACTATAGAGCGTTTATCTCTCGTAGTGCCGTTGAATTTAGACAAAAAGCAAATGAAAAATTGGAGGACATTTTATAAAAAAAAATATGAAGTTAAAACTTAAAGTTTTTACCTTTGTAAATAAAAATAAAGCTATAGTAAACAAAGTAAGAGATATATTCAACAACCTACAGATGTATTATGGATAAGCTGTCTAAATTCATAAATAATCATAGGAAAAAAAAAAATTAACTTTCACTGATGGGAAGCGGACACAAGAAGTAGATCGACAAAATCAGATTTAGTACATCCATTGGACGCGGATGAAAATTGTATCTCTCGAACAGACGAACTAATTTTGGATAGGGACAAAGATGGCGCTTAGCGAGGATTACTTTCTGGTGACCCGGGGACACACAATAAAGACGTTGATGAACGCTTAGCCTCCGACGGGAGACAAGAAGGTGATTAAGAGGAGGCGAATTATGCGAGGACTGTTGACCATTTGGCTAATGAAAGAGCGTCGAGGGCGGCAATTGTTTGCCCCGATTTGCATATCAAAGGCCTTCCCGGCGTTGGGGCCTCAATATCACTAATTGAGCGGCTTGCTGTCTTAGGCCAACCGGCCGGACCACGGTCCACTGGGTCTGCGCTAGCCGCCATAGCAAGGAGGCACCTTCCTCAATGTTGTGGCACTGCCAACCGGGACATCATGGCTCAGGTTCTTCTTTTTCACTGGTTAGGCAACAACTACATAGCCATAAGTTTATGTTACAGCATAGATGGGATGAAGGGCAGTTTCTATTTACTTGTGAACTGCAAGTAATTATTAACTCAAATATCATAAACTTAGTCCCTATTCCATTATTACAATACCTTGGCTTAACTGTAGCAAATCTTCCACATTTATGGAACTATATAAAAACGCTGCAAGTTATTACACAATGGTTTATTACTTCCAACTAACTATATTAGTGTATAACAGTATTTTTTGTCTTTTTCTCTATCATCAGTAATAACCAAATTTTGGTGGGATCAGGTCTATTATAATTTGTGTTGAATATTTTTTTATTATTTTATTTATTGAGACATACTAATAATTTGTTTCTAAATGAACGGTGGTATTAGTGATATAAGATCACATTCATACAATATATAAAGAAAAAAATGATAAAGTCAAATTACATAAAATATAATATACACAAAAAATTAAAACCTATAATTGAGATAAATATAAAATGAGAAATAAATTAATATCATAAACACAATCATAACTATATACAATATTTACAATCTGCAAAAGGAACCCCAGACTGGGCTTTTCCTTCCACTTGTAAAAGGGAAAAGCGGAATTCAAGAGATCTTAGAGCCTCTCTCAGCCGCGTCACTGGTGTGAGCAAGTGGAAGCTGAGCTATGTAAGAATAGGCGCAAACATACAGTGCATGAGTGGAGGATCTGACCAGTGTCAGAACTCCAGTATAAATGTTTACAAAACGTCTCGCGGCCACTGCCGTTTTAATCTTCGAAGAGGATTGTAGGGATGTGTAGAGCTGGATAGGGATTGTGCTAGAGGGTTAGGATGATGAGTATGGGTATAATAGATAGATCAACTTTTTTATTTTTTCCTGTTTATCGCACTTTACTGAATATAAAACACTATACATATTTTTCCCTATCTTTAAAACTGAGTTACGGTTATGGGTAAATTTTAAATTTTTTTTTTTTTTTTACGAGTATAATTCCGCAGTTTAAAAAAAAAAAAAAGTAATAATAATTTTTTCTCTATCTTCGAAAATAACGGAGGTACAAGCGTATATATAGTCATGATTTCAACTTTTTCTCTCTCATGTTTATCGTGCTATACTGAATATAAAACTGTATACATATAACTCTCGATCAAAAATAATTTTAGGTACACTAAAATATCCTCTATACCTAAAAGAATTACAACTCTCCAGAATACAGCAATCAGTTTTGTTCTAAACTATCTCATGTCTCAACAGAACAACAAATTCTTAAAAAAAAAATAAATAAAAGAATAATAATAAATAAATAAATAGAAAATGAATAAAACAATAAAAATGTAAATCTTCTTTTAAACGTTACGCTTACAAGAAAACTTAACAGGTATTGTTAAGTTAACAATACTAATTCCATCTATGTTATTCATATTTTATATTATTTATCTAGCTATTCATTATTTGTTTGTTTATTTATTTAACGTCACTTTATGATACTATGGCTAATCGGACGATGCTACAGTGGGAGTCCTAAATTTTGCCTATCCAGGTTTTATTAGGATAGGGATCTTTAACGAGTACCTGACATCGCACAGGCTCGGGACAACCTTTTAACGTCCCCTCCGAAGGACGGCGTAACTAAGGATTTTTTATTCCCATTAAAAAATCCTAAGACCACCTGCGGATTTGAACCCGTGACCTTTGGCATGGGAGGCTGTTACGCCACCCAGCTACAAGTGATCCCCTTCATTATTTGTTGTACCTAAGTTTTCTTTAATACAATTTTTCCTACAAATAATTAGAAATAAACAGAACAATTTCTGTTAATATTGTAACAATATGGAAGTATTTCAATCATGTAAATTTTCGATTTCCAGTTTTCAACGGAAACACAAGTTTTAGGGTCCCCCAAGTCCAAATAGTAATAAAACAAGCAGCGAGAAAAGGTATGTGTACTTCCAACATGTTACAGCAACGTTTGAATTAAGATAGGCTAACCTGAAGAACTACATTATACCTTGCATTTAGAATATTTTTACGATTTACTCAAAAGCGTTAGAGAGGCTTCGATTTTGATTAAACGTATCGATGTTAAATTTAATGGGCTTTAATATCATGTAGGTTTTATTCTGATTAAAATAGTCTGACAGGACTCAGATACTGAATTCTTTTATTTTCTTCCTCTGAGATACCTTCAGTTTAGTAAAACCAAAACATGTAAACGTGTAAATTGAAAGAATTCGATATTCAACTAAAGGAGAAAATAGTTAACTTATGTTATACATTATAAAACGCAAAGTTGTAAAACGTAATAGATAAAAACAGACATAACTAACTGATTGTTGTAGCTGATAATATAGTAAATTATTCCATGAAACACATGTATCTATCGAAACTCGGTCCAATTAATTAATTGAAAATATTTTACCTCGGTCTTAAAAAAATATTAAATTAATTTTAACAACGGAGGTAAATGAAATTCGTGTATTGGGCATACCAGACTTTTATAAAAGATTTATTTTTTAATTTCTAACCAAATTGATGACCAGTGTAAAATGATAAGTTATGACGGTTCTAGTATCTACTGCTCTTCAAGAATTGCATTTTTTATTCCACATTGGAGACTACCCAGTTAAGAGAATGTTGATTTTTTTCGCTAATATTAGCTTTTTATAATAACTTAGAATAGGGTAGACACAATTAACGTAGTTTGAATATTTTACTTCGGATCGTCAATGATAATAGCCATTCAATATCTGTTTGTTAGGCAAAATATTTCCGATTAGGAAAGGAGTTAGGCAGGGAGACCCACAATCACCAACTATTTTCGTTTCAGAATTAGAACGAATCTTCGAAGCTATTGAGAAGATATGGGAATCTCTTTCAGAGGAACGAAGCACAACGCGTTACAATTTGCGGGTGACATAGTTCTAATAGCAAGTTTGGAAGATGAGCTAGTCATAATGATTAATCAACTAAAAGAAAAGAGTTCTCTCCATGGCCTGATATTGAATCCTGAAAAGTCTGTAATCATGACCAACGGGCCTTCGGGAATAATCAAGCAACAACTCGCAGGTATGAAGATTTCCAATGAATCTTGGACAAACAATATCATTTGTAAATAGAGACGCAAAGGAAATAGAATCCAGAGTAGGTGAGGTGGGAAAGAAATTTTGGAACCTCAAGCTCATATTTAAAAGCCAACTAGAAATAAAATACAACGCACTAGCTTTTAATAGCTGTATCATTTCAGTACTTACATATGGATGCCAGATATGGTCACTGACAAAGAATTTAGAACGGAAAATAAATGTCTGTCAACGAAGAATGGAGCGGATTATGGAATCTTCTTGCGGGACAAGATTAACTCTAATAGAATAAGAAAATTAACAAATTTCTTATTCTAGAAAAATGAAGTGGATACATATGAGAGGACATCTCATGCGGAAAAGAGAAGATAGTTGGGCAAAGGTAGCTGCAGAATGGATCCCTATAAATAAGAAAAGACGTAGAGGCGGACAACGCAAGCGTTGGGCTAACGAATAGAGGAAAAGGGATGGTTCTTTATGGATAAGATACGCACAAGAAATGATATTGTGGAAAACTAAGTGCCAACAACTCAAGTTTTAGGTTCAGCTTGTCTCCGCCCAAAAGACTTTAACCTCCCATTCTGTGGGGAGGTCCATATGTATATACATTTCATGTAAATATTTACTTATTGTTTTGTTTTTTGTAAATTGAGAGTAATTAACTTTGTATTTACACATAAATAAAGATCATTATTATTATTATAATTTATTTTTGACTTCGAAAATATAGAATTAATAATATTCGAGGTGTAGCCTGGAAAGTATCACACAATAAGACTGGAAGTATGTCGGGAACGACTAAGAACAGAACAGAGCAGCATCTTTCATGAGCCCTGAATAATTAAGGTGTTTCTTAAGGACTCTCATTAAGCCCCTTTATTCTCTTCTCTTTATTCCGAAGTTATTTTATCCCTATTAAGATCTTCGCCTAATTCGTCATGGATTGTTAAAAGCAAAATTCTTTTTCTCATTGGTGGTATGTGTTCATCAGAATGAGCCACATTTAGTGATTATATATATATATACATTTTGTATTTAACAAAATATGCTTCACTATAAACAGTCTTTACAGAGTGTTACAGTAGTTAATTTCATTAGTACTTCAATACACCATATCGATTACGATAACTATTCATTACGTTATTGAATGTGGGGTTCATCTCATAAATGCAAAGATAAAAGAAGCCAAATTGAAGTAATTACATTTAGTCTGATCCTTATAGCCGATAGTTTTAATTACTGTAATTGATATTGTAATTATTCTTTTGAATCTAAGTAATTACAATTCACTTTAAAAAAAATACATAATTAATGTTTGTGAGTTGTTCTCAGGCATTTAAAATACCTTTTGTATTAACTAACCACAAAATATCGTTTATATCCACCACAAAATACACGATTTGATATCTTCCGCTGCTCTTAAATAAAGATAATTTTTGAAAGGAATTAGTCCGGGTGGTGGTCAGTAAATGAAACAACTAAATAGTTTCAACTATTTATTTTCTGCCAACGTTCCGACCCCCATTGTGGGTCATCTTCAGGGTTACAAAGATACAAAAGAAGTACAATTTCAATAATATTAAATACAATATTATATAAACTATTGAGCTAGAGAACGCCAGTATTAAAAAATATACATGTAAAAAGAAAACTAATTAAATTACAATGGCTAAAGTATAATAATAACATTGAAAAGAGATAAATAGTTAAAACTATTTAGTCGTTTCATTTACTGACCGCCACCCAGACTAATTCCTCCCAGTAATTCTCAGCGGTCAACTAATTATATCCACTAATAATACTAATACTAATTAGAATACTAATTATAAAGAAATACTAATAATAAATTATAAAAATAATTTTATTATATGTTAAGACCTAATCATATTTTAGAGCTACAAGTCTATCAAAAGAATAAACATAAAGTAAAAGTTGCGGAGGAATTCTAAAAGATCTTACTAATGCCTTCGATGCATTTATTTATTTATTAAATAAATTAGCCCCTACAAAGTTCTCTTTCAAACTATCCCCTTCTTTATCCCAGTGCCTATTCACTTTCATTCCTAAGTCAAAAACTTTTTCTCTTTCTTTTATTTCTCAAATAACCCAAAAATCTATCGCTATCCAAAACAACTCCTAAGATTTCGTGATTCTATCCCACCAAAAAACCCTTAGCTGATTTTCTCTTCTCTTATTTTTCCCCAGTTTGACTACGGTTGCCTCGTATACAGCATGTTTCTTGTAGTTATACTGAGTTAATTGGCTCTATCCCTCTTTCCGTAGGCAATACCTGCTTGGTGTCTGTCTTTTCCGATCTTTCAAAACAAAGAAACCTCCTTATATTCTGATATGCTAACCACTTGGTCCTCTGTCTATTCAGTAAACATTACATTCCAATCCATAAACTTGTATATATACCTTCTCACAGATCCGCCCCTTTAAAAAAACGTTTGTTATTCGTACTACATTATTTAGAAATTCCTTGTCATTATCCATTCATAAAGCCTTATCATCAACCACTTTTAAACATCAACTGATTATTCATTTCCTAAACTATCAATCTATCAATACCAGCTGTTGCCCACGACTTCGTCAGCGTCAATTTCTGTTATTATGATCGCTATTAAGAAGTTTTTAAAAGAATATATTTTAAAATGATTCTGCGTAAATCATATTTTTAGTTTTATTTTCTTGCCACAGAAGAACCCGAACTTGACAATGAGACATGTAGTTGGCCGTGTGAAAAGCAGTCTTGACGTAAATCGATTCCTACGTGTTTAAATGTTTGCCACTGCGATTTATTAATTGTTACGGCAAAAGATAGCTTAGCGGGAAGTGGAATTCATTTAAAATTAAAAGGTAAATCATTTGGATTCATTGCGATGCGAGGTTGATTTCCCCCGTATTTTCCACATTTTTCACTCATTCTTCACTTATATTGGTCGCAGAGTGATGGTATATAGCCTTCCTCATTAAATGGACTATCCAACACAAAATAAATACGAACCATTAGTTTCTTAGATTAGCGCGTTCAAAAAAAAAAAAAAAAAAGAAAAACAACTATTTAGCTTTATAATTAGATCGGGGCCACCTTTAGCATAGTGGGTAGCATAACAGCCTTATATGCACAAGGTAACATTTTCAATCCTACAGGTGGCCCTAGAAGTTTTTAATGAGCATTTTCTTTGCTATGCCGTCCTTCGGAGGGGATGTAAAAAGGTGGTCCCTAGCCTGTGCGATATCAGGTAATATTAAAAATCCCTATTCTAATTACACCTCTATGGGCTAAACTTAGGACTCCCATTGTAGCATCGTCCGATTAGGCACAGTACAATAAAGTGACGTTAAATAAATAAACAAACAAAGCTGTAGATGATAACTATTCCCTGTCATAACATCCGTATGTTTAATTGTTAAACTGAAGTCTTAATACCAGACTGAAGTCTTAATATCATAAGACCAGACATTTATCATTCATATTGTACTTTCTTGTTATTCCTAGAGGACTACTGGTCTTAGAATAAAATTCATTTTCATTTTCATTAAATAACGACCAATACCCAACAAGAAATACATAATAATAATAAAAAGAAATCGCGGCTCCTTCAACAGTGGAAATATTCCCATATTAAAATAAACAAATGAGTCAAGGAAATCATGAATCTCTCCTCCTGCAAACCCATTACCCCCTAACCTTTACCAGCTGTAATATTCGAAAAATTACCATACAGACAACTCCTTGACGGGCTTATTGACCGGCCAACTGATAATCCTGACCGTCAGTGGAATACGCATCGTCGGTTACGCAAGATATAATATAAGATATTGATAACATTATCAATTTCATACTGTAGCTTACTAAATAGTTGCATTATATCACGTTATTTTTATAAGACAATATAATAATTTATAACAAAAAATCAATAGAGGTACCGTAAAGGGCTTTTGTCAATTGAGACGTTGATTTCCAAAAGGGACTAAACGACATTTTTTACAAAATTGATATTATGACATACGAGTATATGTGTCCTCATCATTAGGTTTTATCGAAATCATCTTTATCTAATGAACACTTATGTCCTCTAAAAACGTGATTTAGAAATGCAGTTTTTTCCTAAGGGTACTAAGTACACATTCATTTTCGTTACAAAACTAGAATTTAATGCAAAAAGAAGCAAATAAGTTGGTTTAATAATGTAGTAATTAGAGAGTTCTTCGCTTCCTGTAAAAATTCCCAGAATGGATATAATACCTTTTGGAAATCAACGTCTCAAATAAGACGTTGATTTCCAAAAGGTACTTTTTTACGAAATTGATATAATGTCATATATGTATTCCCATCATTTAGTTTTATCTAAATCTTCTATTTGATTTTATCTAATGAACCCTGAAGTCCTTTAAAACGGGATTTAGAAATGCAGTTATTTCCTAAAGGTACTAATTACACATTCATTTTCGTTACAAACGTACTAAACCATTTAATTCTATAACTTTATAATAGTTTTATTAATATAGTAAAAAAATCTAGATTTCAATGGGAAAATAATTAAATACTTTGGTTTAATAATATAGCAATGAGAGGATTTTTGAGCTTCCTGTAAAATTTCCTTGAATGGATTTAGAACCTTTTGGTTTTATTTTGGTTTGATTACACATTTCGAAGCTAATGTGTCTAAAAGTCCAATAAACCTACTTTAACAAGAGTGGGTGAGTCAAGATTCATTTTTGGTACCGCCACAAATTAAATTTCATCCCGCTCAGGTAGGATTCTAACTTGATGGTTAATTTCTCTAAACGATGCTGATTCTGATTTGGTTCTGAACGAGGCTGATTCAATCACCTTGTTTACACTTTATGTGTGATATTTTTTTATTGTATTAGACTGTTTATACATTTTGTGATATATTTTTCTGATACATAGGATAGTAATATATTCATTTTTTTTTTTTTTAGCCATTTTTTTCTTTTTTAGATATTTGATATCAAGGTCTGTTTTTTACGAGCTAATATTTAAAAAAAATTAATTATCGTCTATTTAGTTTTAAGATAGTTATTGATTTTGATTTTTTAGAGGGGAGGGGTAGTTTTGGGAATAATTATTATGTTTTCGGGTTTTATAATTACGTTTTTCGAGCTGTATTTTTTATCGCTCACGTTAAATCGCATTTACTCTTAATGTTTTTAATACATATAGGGGTTGATAATTGTATTTTCGGGTCTTATAGTTACGATTTATTTTTTTATTGCTCCCGCGCATTTTAACTTGAACTTAATTTTAGTATTTTTTACTGTCATAAGGATTGATAATTGTGTTTTCGGGTCTTGTGGTAACAAGACTTTTTTTCAACTGCGTTTTTTATCGCTCACGCTTATTTTAACTAGAATTTACTTTGTATGTTTTTCAATAAATACATAAATAAAACGGAATATTTAAGGCTAGAAGTGAAGAAAAGGGTTACAATTGCTTTGGAAAATGTAACATTTGAAATGGAAAAGGTAACATTTATAATGGAAAAGTTACATTTGACTTGGAAATGGTTATAATTGACTTGGAAATGCTATATTAGACAACTATACTCTCGACATGATACAGCAACTTTTTCACTAAAATCAGCTGACCGGAAGTGATACTATTATATAATTTGCATTTTGTAACTTTTTACGATTTTAGTTATATTAATTAATTAATTTTGTAGATTTAAAAATGTATACCGTATAAAAGTAATTAGCATTGATAAATAAAGGCTAAATGTACTGGTTGAACTAATTCGATATCCGGTAAAAGGAGAAATGAGCCAAAATATTTTGTAAGTGATTTTTAAGTATTTGATAGTGAGAGCAGTAAATCAAAAGAGTGACAAAAAGCTGATGATGAAATTGTTGCAGACAATAATATAATATATTATTTAATGAAACATATATTTCTATTGAAATTCAATATAAATTATAAAGTTTGTTTTTTTATTACTTAACGTCACTTTATGCTACTGCGGCTAATTGGACAATGCTTTAGTGGGAGACCTAAATTTTGCCTATCTAAGTTATATTTGGATACGGAACTGTAATAAGTACTTGGCCTCACACAGGCTCGGAACCACCTTTTACGTCCTCTCAGAAAGACTGCATAACTAAGAATTTTTTACACTCATTAAAAAGTCCTAGGGCCATCTGCCAGGTTCAAACTCGCGACCTTGGGCATAGAAATCATTTAAAAGTTCATAAATTGATTTTTAAAAACGGAAGTAAGTGAAAGTCTTGTGTTGTGCACACCAGAGTTTTTAGACTATTTAAAACTATAACAAATACAAATTATCAATCATTCTATTTTTTTCTTTTCTTTTTTTTATCTTGAAGCCATTTTAAGGAATAAATAAAAACTGGATTTTATATAGAGATCAAACAAAAATTACTGTGGTTCATCTAGATTCATAAATCTACAAACATAGATGTCTCCAATTTTTTTTTTTTTTAACTACTGATAAAAAAAAATGGTCGACCGATTGAAAGGAAAAAGAGCGGTTTAAGAATTAGCGATCAAGTCAGGGGAAGTTAGCGGGAGGAATGAAGAATTTTGAAAATCTAAACGACGAAGTTTGTCAGAGTTGCGGGAGGTAAAAGCGCGGGATTTACACGTCGCACGTCCCCGCGTTACAAATTGCCCGGGAAAGCTCTCGGGGGAAAAAAAAGCGCCACGACCACACGTCTCCCCCCTCTCCTACCACCATTAGACCTAATTTTCAAGTCGCCCTGTCAGGGGAGACTTTTCTGTCTTTCACTCAATTACTCTATACGAGATTATGGTTTTTATATATTTTTTTCAGCCCCTTTTTTAACAGACAAATGGGAGTAAATTGTGTTAAGTATTTTACAGGATCCTCCGATTTTGTCAGTGACCATATAATGAGGTAGGAAAGTGAAACTATATCCATTTTGATTAGGGTGAAGTGAAAATAATTCAAGATTTTTATTTTATTTTATTTTTTTTAAACACCCCTCTATATAGCAAACTATTTGCGTGGAGTTTATTATTATTTTGTAAGAATTCGACCACTTATTTATCCTCTTCCAGAGAGAAATGCTTTATTTTATCAAATGAGAGCTGCCCAACTGTATTGGGTTGCCACCACACACAGCGTCCTTATCAATCTAATGTCATGTGATATTGATTTGAAATGTAAATTTACCTTACATGTTTTTCTTTATCAATATCTTTTTATATGTTATAGTATATAATATAGTCTACAATTTAAAGCATAATCCATGCAAAAAAGGAAAAAAAAAAATTGAAAATGCACATTTCAATGACCAACAGTATCAAAGCACATTAATGACAAAATTTAAGAAAAATGATATTAACAAAAAAAAAAAAAACCTTCAAGAAAACTGTATACATATAAATAAAAAGATAGAGTTAGGTAGAAATCTTAACCCCACTAACATCCATACAGGTGATGATGAATAATCCCCAGACAGTCCAATATTATATTCTCGGGAATCATGGCCCAATTACCAACACCGAGTTCTTCTAAAAGGCTCTATGTTCTACTGGGGATATTCCTGGTAGAACCTAACCAGAGGCATCCCATGGTGAATAATGAACATTTACCTCTGTAGCATTTCGCCACTTTAAAGTAATTCAGTCTTTACTAACATGTCGACGCACAATATTCCTATAATTTTGTTTTACGATATTAAAAAGTCGAGGGAAGTGACTCCTTTTCATAATGACCACGTTATTCAGGCTTTGGTGTAATAATACCCAATAACAAATGTTTGAGAATTCGCAGGGAAACTTAACCAAATCAAAGAGTCACCAAAACGTTCGGCGCTTAGATACGAAAATCTGCCACATCCGCCCTCCTCTCCGGAATTCTGTCCTACAAACTATATTTTTTTTTTCAAACAAGAAGGCTACTACTTGCGTAATAAAATAATTAATAGACAACGGGAATTATAAAACGCCTTTTTGGTGTTCATCAATTCCTAAAATGGAAAATTTTGTTGGGAGGAAATGGAAAAGTTGCTAAGACGCTTGTATTGATAGCAGTGGGATCTATTATTATTAAATAAAACAGCTGTAAATCTTTCTTTCTTAACCAAAACCCTATATTGTTTTACTGACTTCCCAATAGAAAGGAAATACCTCTGTTGCAACCAAGAAACATTCCTGGGTTCAATATTCAGTAAGAGAAGTAGTTTCTAAACCAGCGGCTGGTCAAGGTGGTGATTAAGCCATCATGCTCATCCCTTAGGTTTTCTTCTCAATTTACAGTGCACACTTTATGAAGGCTAGGTGTGCCATAAAAAGTCTCCAGAACTTAATGTCATTAACTACCTAGATTCAAACCCGTAACTAGTACCATATCCACTAAATTATGAAGCTTTAGAAAGAGAATAATCAAAATTAATTTTTTACATTTACGGACACTATCACTCAATGCACAATATTTTTTAAGTATACTATACAATAAGAATTTCGAATTCTGGACTAAGTCCAATGTAGTTAAACTGGAAAATGGTAGATTTGAAAAAACCGGTTGTTTTCGAGAGTATTGTATTGTAACGGTTGCACGGTCAATCACAACACGGAGGTTACACGACGGTTTTTCAGGTCCCTCAGTGTTGCCAGGTGGAAAGTAATTTAATTATTAATATTAATTTTTTACCTGCAACACTGAGGTAACCAACCAATTACCTGCATTGTGTGCATCGCATGTACTGTGTTGTTTTGTGGTAGGATCTTTAAAAATTTTGTGTGTGTGGATTTAAAAAACATTTTTTTTAAATTTAATTTATTCTAAAGAAGAAGCCTATTTTTTTATTTCTCATTTTTCATCATTTTAATTGTGTTTTTAATCGTTTTCTTTATTTAATTAAAATAACTTTTTATTTCGAACTTTATTCTTTTTATTATTATCCAACATCCACCAAAGTATTATGTTTGCTAGGTATCTACTCGTAATTATAATAGTAAATTTATTAAAACATGTTGATAGTACACAAGTTTAAAGTTGAGCATTGAAAAATGTATTTCGTTCTCGGACAGCTTTAAATGTTGTAATAAAATTAATACGCAAACATAATGCTGCGCTGCAAACGTAACTTTGCAGCAATTGGAAACTCACTCATAATAAACGAATTAAAACTTAATAAAACTTTTCTGGCTTTGTCAATTAGAAACAAATGTTTTAGGAAGCTCACTTTTTTTTTCTTTTTATTGCATCCCAAAGTTTGAATTTATAAAATAAAAAATATATGGTAAGAGAAATTGAAAAACGATACAATACAAACTGAAAAAAGTGATAATAGAATAATATCCAATTATATTAATTTAATTCGTAAATAAATCAGTTAACATTTTATTTTAATTTGACAAAAGACAATTGTAAATAAATAAAAATATTTTGTAGTATTCATAGTTCTATCACGCTTCGAGTTCACATAATGTTTTTAAAAAATGAAAAGAGAATAATTAGAGCATAACGAATTCGAAAATTGATTTATTATTTATGACAAAGCACAATTCATAAAATATGAGTAATAACTCGATAATAATAACTTTATAATAATTTGCATAGCCACTATTATTTGCACTCTATTTAATCATAAAGTACCCAATATCAACGTTAATTAATTGAATTTTCATTCAAAAGTAATTAAATAATAAATTGACAGTACTTGAGTAAAGTAATAGATTTCTGATAAATTTATAATTTCTCTGTATTATTAATGTATCACAACAAACAGCATGCAACTTTTTCCTTTTATTAAAAATGTTTTTTTAATTGTTTCTATCAATGATTACAAATTCTAATATTAAATATTTCTGAACCTTTACAGAAGTATAAATTTACTAACAATGAAATAGAAGATCTTTTAAGAACATTAAAATGAGGTAGAATAAATTGTTAACACTTGAAAACAAATATATGTATTGTATATACTATTGAAAAATTATCCCTAGAATAAAAAACACGACCATTTGTGTAATATACCTTTATATATCTTGGACATGGATTTTATTTCAATAATTACCTACTATGAATTGCCAATGAAAACTATGTATTTAGAGCGGCAACAGTATTTAATTAAAATCTTCATACATGATTTTTCATATAAATTAAATTTTCTTCCAGCAAGATATTAGTTAGAGAATTCCTGTGATTAAAATTCTAATGATTCAGTAAAAAACCAAAGTTAGTTGTATCCAATTTACAACTACGAGTTTGAAGTACAAAAAGAAATTTACATTATGAATTGGCACATCTGATGAGTAGAATTGGATAAACCAATTTCTTTAGTACATTTTATTAGTTACATTCTACAAAAAACAAAACAAAAAACACACCATTTATAGGATTTTAACAAATAATTCTCGAACATGTACGACACGATATTATATTTTATATATCTTCCGATTGTTTACCAGGCCAATCTGCACAGATTATTTTTCAGATGAATATGCCTGCCCTCAGTAATTGTAGGCGCGTTAAGCACCTGGAAGCAATAAACACCAATCGGAAGTAATTATGACCCTACCAATGTCATTGGTTATGATACATATTTATGGAGAGATGATAAAGGAAGATAAGGGTAAACTAAGAAATCATATTAATTTAATATTATTAATGTTCTTTAATGGTTAATGTAAATAATAATTTCATTTATTACTGATTACGATGAAACTTTTAATTTCAAGTCTGATCACCAGATTTTCCTAGGGAAAATGGAAATTCCGTTTGACTTGGGGCTAAGGCAAGTAGAAAACTAGGACATGTATGAAAATTTCCAAAAAGTCCAATAAAAGTTACTATATAATAATGAGAGTTAACAATATCACTATTAACAGCAACGATTTACTTTTTGAAAGTGCAATTTTCGAAAGGTGGGAAAATTTCACATTTTTAATAAACAACATCTATTTCCATTCCTGAAACGCTTCAGACTGTTGGCAATAGTTAAGTACTTACAATTTTCAAAAAAACAAAACAAAAAAATCATGACAAGCTGTACAAAACAGAAAGTTCCAAGTCAGAGAAGAAGGCATAAAGGCTTAAGAAGAGCTGAGCTAGGGATCCTCTTTCCAGATCAAATAAAAAAAGAGTCGATTGAGTAAAGAGAAGCTTTTAGGTGCAATTCTTCTTATAGGGAGAGTTTTGTCTAATCTGATTACAATTAATTTTTAATGGTTTTTAATTTTATTGTGTTAAAGAAGTACAAAAATAAATAAATTATCGTTAATAATTATTGTATAGTCCCTTATTGCCATAAAAATATTTTTTTTGAGAAATAGAAGGTTGTAACGCGACCATGAAAAGAAGATTTCTCTGAATTAGATAATGCGCTGTACATTAAAGCTCTATTGGCAGCCAGCCGCCCAGACTGCGGCAACATCTTAATCCTAACACTTCAACATCTTTTTTTTATGCAAGTCAAACAATTTGGCATGATTTTGGCTTTATGAGTAAAATAAAATCTTGTGCGCACAACACACGACTTTCTCTTATCTCTGTTGTTTAAATCAATATGTCATATAAATGAAAAAAATTAATTTTTTTTTTTTTTTTTTTTTTTTTTTTTTCGAGATTAAAAAAGGTCATTATAGGTAATAAATGAAATTGATGTTCGATAGAAACACGTGATTTATTGAATAAGATGATTGAATTATATTATCATCTGCAGTCAGTTAATTTAATCGGACTCCATCACTCTCTATTAATTTTGACGCTATTTTGTATAAAATAATATTTTTTTTTAAATCTTTAGCTTTTCAACGATATATTATACATCAATATGCTCTAATGTTCAAAAGCACAAAATTTGCATGAACAATATTTTTTGCTCTTTCCTCTTTTAGTTGGACATCGAATTCGTTTAACTTACGTTTTTACCCGTTTCTTGTTAATGCTAACACAATTGTATGGTAATTTTTTTTTGAATCTATAAAATTAAAGATAATTTAGAGAAACAAAGTTCAAAATATTAGCATTTAAGCCCAATCAGACTATATCAATCAGAATAGAACCTAACTGATATCAAATCCTGTTAAATGTTACTTCGGTTTAGCAAGTTTAATCAAAATCATAAAAATCGGTAAAGCACACGTGGAATCTTCTCTTTGGTAGAAACATTAATTGTGTTCCAACGCTTTTTCAGAGGTATTTCTGACGTATCTATGATTACTCTTCTCTCCATGTTCGCGCTTTGACCGATCATGGATTTAAGGATGTATTGGACCGTTTTTTTTATTTTATTGAACGTCTGATTATTTAATTATTTATTTCGGAATCCTCGTTTTGGCTTAAAATAAATATCAAGGCCTAACCATCTTCTTGTTAAATCTGTTTTAAAATGTGCTAGCACTGTTTTTTCTTTTTCTCTTGACAGCATGTTAACAATTGTGTTACAAAAAAAATCTTGGAGTTCATGGGTCTATTGGAAGGATAAAAAAGAACTGTACATGCTTTCATAGGTTTTTGGTGGTCAAAACCAGGTATTAAAATTTAATATAGATGCTTGAACTTAAATTTTAACTATAAAAGAGTTTGAGCTATGTCACAATGTATGTTCTAATCATCGAACTATGTGAAAATTTATAATACCCTGCTATGTATCGAGAATACTGGGGGGAAAAGAGATAATTTAGAATCATTTCAAACAGTTTCCGGGCTACTAGCAAAAACGTTTCATAGAAGGGCTATACAGAAAACAAACCCAGTGCGTACAAGCTAAATTTTGCTCTCCAGTTTTCTGTGATTTTATTAAGGAAATAAGACTTAAATTAATTAAAAATTCGGTCAATATAGTGCCTGAAGTCTCTCAGAAGATTGAGGAACCGCTGCTGACCAGTCATCGAGCAGATAAGCCAAAAAAATGTTTTGATGTTTTTCATTAATTTTAAGTTCAATAGGTTTAACAAATTAATTTATTAAACATATTCTTTGTGTATATTTCCAATCCTTCCTTTGTTTTATTGTTTTTTTATTTTCTTACTATTTTATAGCTTAATATCATATATATACCGACCACGTTGACTGCCTAACCTCAACATGAATGGAACTGATCCACCCAGTCCACATTCAAAACGTAGGAAAAGAGGCCGAATGAAGTCGTTTTTTGACACTATTAACGCCTCTCATGTTACAACTAGTGAGATAATCCCTAGTTATATTGTTTTGAGTTGAAAGGATGATAATGATTTTAAAAATATATCTCCATTTTTTATTAATAAATTTATTACCAATAGCGTAGGTAATGTTAAAAATATTAGAAAATTAAGGGATGGGAACTTGTTAGTGGAAACAAGTAACGCTAAACAATCCGAATAATTACTGGCAATAAAGAATTTTGGAGGCCAATTCGAGGTAGAGTTAGTCCTCATCGCTCACTCAATTATTCAAAAGGCGTGATCAGGTGTTTTGACCTACAATACGCCATAATAGATGAAATCAAAGATGAATTAAATGACATCGTTACTGATGTACAAAGAATAAAAATAAAGAAAAATGGCGTTGAAAAATTTACCCACACCTATATTTTATCGTTTAAAACCCTCAGCCCCCCACAACAATTAAAATCGTTTTTTTAACTGTGAAAATAGAGCCGTTAACACCCAGTCCATATCGTTGTTTTAAGTGTTTGGGTTTCTCACATCCAACAAAACATTGTAAAAAAGTCGCACGGTGTGCTAACTGCGGTGAAGAGCGTCATACCGATAACACAAGCTGTGGAAAACCACCTAAATGCATCAATTGCCAAGGTAACCATAACGCTCTTGACAAAAGCTGTCCTGTTTTTATATTACAAAAAGAAAATAAAAAGGGTACAAACTGAGAACAAAATCTCATTTATGGAAGCTAAAAATATATTGAGGGAAAGAAACCCAAATATTTTCATAAAATCTTATGCACAAGCCACAAAATGCACTGAAAAAAGAGATATAGGAATACAGGTTAATTTCACTTTTGCTACCCCTCCCTCTACTACAACACTCTCACCCAAAGCGCCAATTCCGATCGTCAAGACTCGCTCAACTTCGGTCGGAACGGAGCCGATGCCTCCAACAACCTCCCAACCCACCCTTCTTCCTCCTTTATTCCCATCTACTTCCTCCCCTTCTTCCACCTCTTCAATCCCTTCTACCTCCTCCCTTCCTTCCACGTCTTCTCTCCCACCCGCTTCTGATCCCTCTCTCCTTTCCAACACCACCTCTCCACCACCTTTCAGGACCTCGCGGCCCACCACCCCTACACCTCTCCCTACTCCACTTGAACAGCCACCTGATCGGGCTGTGGAGGCGGGCGAGTCATCAGTTCCGGACTGCTCTATGTTGATCGACGAAGACGCCGCACAAACGGATACTGATGGTTATCAGCAACAAATAAAAAAAGGAAGGCAAAAGAAAAAGAATTTAGGTAAAAACTGATTTACTTTAGCAATGACAATGCCTCAACTAATCTTATCATTCTTAAATTTGCAATCATATTTTTATATTTCAATTCACGATAATCCTTCATTAACAAAAAAAATAATTAAGTTACCTTACGACTTCAAATTGTATTATTTTTTGTTGTCTCCACGAAGTAACGCTTTGAATAAATATCATATGTTTACAACATTTGGAACCACTAACCTCAATGTAATTTACTTTTTGTATACAGCATTCATCAGAGTCAAATTTCATGGTACCTCGCTCTTAAATAAGATAGTTAATTATTCAAAGCAATTTCCTTTTTCATTTTCTTTTATCTTTATTTTATTAGATTTATCAATAAATCAGATATTTAAGAGTATATTATTTAATTTTCTATTTTTGTTACTAACTATAAAATTTATATGTCAAGTCTCTTTTATAATTTATAATTTGTTTTCTTTTTTTTATTATTACTAAAATGACCACAATTCAGTGGAATTGTAATGGCTTAAAAACACATTTTAATGATTTAAAAATCATAATTAAGGACGTAAACCCGGTCTGTATAGCCCTTCAAGAGACACATTTATCTGTCAATGAAAACTTTACAATTAAAAATTTTGAACTCTATCGAAAGGACGGTATAAACTCTAAACATAATAGCCGTGGAGTTCTAATAGCTGTTCACAAATCGGTGTATTCTGAGCCAATCACAATAGACTCTCCCCTTCAGGTGGTAGCAGCCACTATCCATTTAGGTTTCACTTTTTCTCTGTGTAACATCTACCTCCCACAAGACCGCTCAATAGATGCCCAACACTTGTTAGATATATACAACCAATTACCTCATCCTGTTTTGTTTGTTGGAGACCTTAATGGCCACAATCCCTTATGGGGTTCACGAGACACTAACTTACGGGGTAGGGTAATAGAAAATTTCATAGACCTCTCTAATTTACTCCTTTTAAACTCCGGCGAACCCACATTTCTTAGCTCAAGTTACGGGACATATTCAGCTATAGATATTTCCCTTTGTAGTTCTAGCCTTTTTAGTACAATAGACTGGACCATCCTTCCGGACCTCTATAGTAGTGACCATTATCCAATCCTTATTAAATTTACAAACTCAAACACCTCACACTGCCTAAAACCAAGGTGGATACTGGACAGAGCTGACTGGTCTCTCTTTTCTTCTCTAGTCACCCCTCCACCGACCTCTCCAAGTGAACTGACCATTGAAGAAGGGTGTGCAGCTATCACGAACACAATCATAGAAGCAGCGAAATCAGCCATACCAATGACCAGAGGAGTTCCAAAAAGACCACAGGTCCCATGGTTCAATGATACCTGTAAGCAAGCCCTAAAAGACCGTCGGAAAGCATACAAAAGATTTCAAAGGTGTATGACGGTGGAAAATTTGGTAGAATATAAGAAACACCGCGCCATATGCAGGAAAACTTTTAACCAATGCAAAGCTGAATCATGGAGAAACTTTTTAGGATCCATAAGCTCATCCACGACAGCTGCCGATGTTTGGAATAAAATTAGAAAAATCACAAAAAAATCCTCATTTCCTCGCTATACCATATTAGTTAATGGGCAACTGTCCGATGATCCACAAAGCGTCTCGAATGAATTTGCCTCCTTTTTCTCTGAAATCTATAATCCGGTACGACAAAGTTCGAACACTGAACACCACTACGGTGGTGGACTTTCAAAATACTAACAATGATTCAGCTTAAGACTATAACCATCCTTTTACCATGTGGGAACTCGAAAACATATTAAATTCCGTTAAAGGATCCTCACCCGGCCCCGACAATATTCACTATAGCATGATCAAACGTCTTCCTAACAATACATTACGTTGGCTCCTCGATTACTACAATCACATATGGTCCGTTGGAGAATTACCAAATACCTGGCGAGATTCAACTATCATTCCCATATTAAAAAATGGAAAAGACAAAAGATTACCAAACAGCTATCGTCCTATTTTCCTAACAAGCTGCCTTTGTAAAATCATCGAGCGAATGGTCAACAAGAGATTAATGTGGTTTATAGAAAAGAATGGTCTAATCCAATCCTTTCAGTCAGGATTTCGCAAAGGACATTCGACAGTAGACCACTTGACTGTATTAGAAGCCGAAGTACAGTACGCTTTTGTAAACGGACAACAAGCAATCGCAGTATTCTTCGACATGATGAAGGCTTTTGATAATATAAACCATATGGCCATCCTTCGCAAAATAACAATGTTGGGAATCAGTGGACAAATGTTTAATTTCATTAAACAATTCCTTAAAAATAGACGTTTCAGGGTTCGAGTTGGCAGTGAACTATCCCACGATTATGGACAGACCAACGGTGTCCCTCAGGGCTGCGTCCTTAGTCCAACTCTATTCTCAAATCGCAATCAACGATCTGGGGCTCAACTTACCAAGAGGCGTCAAACCTCTGCTATTTGCTGACGACCTAGCGATAGTCAACCGATTAGAGAATATAAACACCATACAACACAAACTACAAGATGCCATTAATAGGATTAATAACTGGTCCACTACTATAGGTCTAAAAATGTCCATTGAGAAAACTGTTTGTCTTCACTTTAGTCGAAAGAGAAATACTCCACCTTCACCTGACTTACTTTTAGGCAATTCATTAATACCCTACACACCTCACCACAAATTCTTAGGCCTCATATTTGATCAAAAATTAAATTGGGAACCACATATTTCGGCACTAAAGACAGCTGCTACCAAAAAACTAAACATTCTTCGCTTCCTTAGTGGTACATCTTGGGGTTCCGATAGGTACACAATGTTAAAACTATACGGGGTTTTGGTTCGTGCTAAATTGGAACACGTTTCTTTTATTTTTGACTCTGCCCGCCGCCGAACCCTAGCTAAGCTGGACACAGTTCATCACACCGGAATTCGAATAGCAACCGGCGCATACAGAACCAGTCCCACCCTCAGTCTATGTTCGGAAGCAGGCTTACCTACACTATCATTCAGAAGACAAACACTTGCAATAAGTTACATTTCTAAATTACTTCCACAAACCAAACATCCCTCTCACAAATATATTTTTAAATCTAAATTCTCGACGGTTTTCCACCTAAAACCAAATTCAACCCTACCTTTGGCAGAAAGATTCACTAACGTTATCTCATCACTCAAAGCTATTCCACTAGTAAAATCCGAAATCCAAATACCACCTTGGACTCTACCATCCCCTAAAATTATTCTAAATCTTTCTAATATTCAAAAAAATAACACCACTTCTTCTGAGTATAAGATAAAGTTATCTCGACTTCTTGAAAACATTCCTAACCATTTCCTAATCTACACCGATGGTTCCAAGTCTGAAAATTCAACAGCCTCATCTTTTGTAACCAGTAATGCAACTTACAAATTTAAATTACATAGGTTATGTTCCATTTATACCGACGAACTTTACGCAATAGCATCAGCACTCCAATTCTGTATACCTTTATCCCATAAATCTATTGTCATATTATCAGATTCTTTAAGCTCCCTAAAAGCTTTAAAAGTTATGTATCCAGAACATCCAATCATTATCCGAATTCAGTCCTATCTTTCGACACTCGTAGACCAGGGAAAGTCCGTCAGCTTCATATGGATCCCGAGCCACATTGGCATTGTCGGCAACGAGCTCGCAGATCGGGCAGCGAAGGAAGCACTAACGCTCCCAGGTCGAGGTATTGCCGTCCTCACTCCATCGGAACTAAGTCGACCTCTGAAAATGGAAGTATGGGATAATTGGCAGGTTATGTGGGACGAAAGCCCCCCTAGCAAACTTAAGCAAATCAAGGGAACAGTAAAGCCGTGGTCCACATCCTGCCGGCGTAGCCGTAGGGATGAGGTAGCCTTGGCTCGTATAAGAATTGGTCACACTGCACTAACCCATTCATACCACATAAAAAAACAGCCACCGCCAAAATGCACCTACTGCAGCTCCACCCTTACCATAAAGCACATCTTTGAGGATTGTACTCATTATAAAGACATTATCATCAGAATGGGTATGACTCCTAATTTGAGCAGTATTTTGAAAGACAACGAAGCTTCAATAGTAATGGTTATCAATTTTTTAAAAGCACACTATCTCCTATCTCAACTATAAAATTTATGTGTGATTTTATTCCTTATTTCCTTTGTCAAATTGAACTTTGTATCTTTATAACATTATTCGATTTTCATTTATATTAGTCATTATTATTAGTACTTTTCAACTTGTTATTTTTTTTTAGTTAAAATAGAACTCCTCTTTCCCTTCAAGTGAATTTTTAGGCGTTTATGACCTCGAAGTTTTACGCCTCTAAGCATAAACAAACAAACAAACAAACAGAAAACAAACCCCTCCACTCATAGAGCCGGGATAGCCCTCTACCTGCAGAGAAGTCTTAGCCCGGATAGTATAGGAATCGGAAGTCCAGCCACGGACGGAGGAAGTTAGGGGTCAACCAGGGAACAATTATACAGATATGTCCAAAGGTACTTTTAAGTTATATTATGTGGTAAATCGGAACCTCAGTATTCTCGATAATAATAATGCCTCGCTGTACCATGTTTTTATGTGTAATAATAAGTGCTATTTTATATATAAATGTATATTTTAAGTCAATTACTTTATTACCTTTCATGCCACCGAAACATAGTAAACCTTATAATTAGTTAAAAAAATTAGTATTCTTTTACCTATTGTACTTATGTTTCCTTGATATTCCAAGCAAATGTAAACCACTTTCACCGATTTATGGAATCTATTTGCACATGCATATTACTTTACATACATTTTTTTAAAACACATTTATGGATATTTTTACATGTATAAAATACATCAAGTAAATGTGATAGACTTATGGTAAACAGACATGAAATACATGGAAGACACGACCCATTGGCAGCACTCTAAAAATATTCGAAACTAGAAGGTCTCGGGCCATTTTCCTTCAGACATCTCGGAAGTTATCAGAATGAAGAGGAGAAAGAATAGAAGCCAGTGGGTTAGAGTGGGAATGGAGTTTTTCAGGGAAATGAATGATCCTGGTTCGGGCTAAATCGTAACACATGGATCATTTAGGTCTTTATGGATAAGTTTATTCGTGATAAATATGGAGCATTGAGGATTTTACGAAACATTTTGTATTGTAAGGATTGGATGCAGGAGAAATTGGATGGTCTAGTAGACCAACAGAGCTCTACTCCGTAAGTACAGATTGGTCTTATGATAGTCATGTGGCTGAGTCCTTTTGTAGTTCAGAGGAAGTTTGATCGTTTGTCCAGTAAGCTTTCCAAGTAGCCGGAAACGGCGATACATAAATTTAAAAATTATTAGTCATACTATAAAAAAAAAAAAAAAAATTAGCGATTTACTATTATTATTCAAATGAAACGGACTTTAAATAAAATTTGACTCAGAACTAAAAGGATCAGGCGATAGTATTTTTAAAATCAGCTATACCCTCTCGCTAAAGCTTAAGAAGATAAACTACCCATTACCAGGATAAGAATTGAAAGGCAAAACGATCCAATTTTCGTTTTTCAATGAATTATGCACTCAAAGTAATTGACGTATAATAACATAATTAAATCCTATTAAATAAGTAATTCACATTGGTTATTAAGAATCAAATTATATTAGCCCAATCAATCAAAATATTAAAGGAACCTTGACGCAAGAGAAGCTCTTTGAAAATTCGATCAAGCTGTAAGACTATAAATGAGGATAGGTATTGCTTTCATTATAAATAAAATATTTAATTTAACATGGATGAACCAAAAATAGAAGCCCGTCACCAAACACAAATCCTCCTTAGTGATCTCATTGTTGTAATCCCAGGATTAGCTGCGTGAAGCTATTTCAGAACGCTATTACGAAATTATTATCACAAATCTCCCCAGCCGTGTTACAACTTCTTCCTCCAAGTATAATTCCTCTCTTCTCTTCCAAAGTGATTTCATACCATTCATTACTTATAACTTTTGGGTCTTGCGGCCATACGTGCTCAATAAAGCTCATTATTTTTTTTTTTTTTTTTTTTTGTGGGATGTGATCTTATGATGAAACAGTTTTTTTGTCATCATAATCTAAAATATGTTTTTTGAAATAATAAAATATTGAGTTGGGTTATATTAAAATGATATAACCTATTAAATTTGCCTTACTTTTACAGATTTACTGTATGACCAGCTGTAATGGTTTTTTATCACGCAGAACCCTTTCATTTATCATGCTAATTCTCTAGCTTATAATGTACATTTGATGGTCCGAAACTGGAAGGCAGCGGCACAGAACAGAGAGGCATGGCGATTGTTTGTTAGGGAAGCCAAGACTCTTTACGGGTTGTAGAGAGAGCTATTAAAAGAAAAAGAAAAATTCTCTAGAAAAATCCGTATTCATCTCTACCCGTCCATACAATGCTGCTCGAAGGTTAAAATGAGAGTGGCACATAGAATTAGAAAATATCAATATTAGAATTCTGGCGATGCCTATAACAACAGCGCTCTTGGTCGAAAGTCTACAGTCTCTCACTGTATCTGCCAGTAAGGCAGGTGAGAAGCGTTTGGAACTCCACAGTTCTGCTTTTTACACCCAATTAGGGAAAAAAATCCTAGAATGGGATTCCCCAACTGCTTAAGAATATTTTATATATGCATGCTTGCCTTTCATGTTCATTCATTAGTATGTCGCAATTGTAGAGAGGGAGGGGGTGGGGTGTTCAAGTCTCGGTGCTGGGGTACTTTTATCTCAGCATTTATCTCCAAAAAGTCGCAATTAATTAAAATCGAATCAAGTGTTTCTATATAGTAGTACAGTTGTAACAGTGACTGTCCTGCGATAAACAACAGGGAATCTCATAGCCTTGCATTCTCTCTACACATATTTACAGACGTTGAAATAATTTTTTTTTTCTAAATATCCTAAAAGAATTAAGTAAAAAAACTGTTTTATCTCCTTCATATATATATATAATAAAGGTTTATAAGTAAAATATTAAGTTTTTATGCAATTGAGATTTTCTTTATATAAGAAGTATGAAATTTTCAGTAATCAAAGCATCAAAATATCTTTCCTGAAATATAAGTAGTAATATATACGTATATAATATACTGTTGGAAAGCGCAAACAAAAATATGTAATGAAATGAGTTGTACAATTTAACAGAATGTCATTATAAGGCCATAGACTCATTAACATATGTTATTAGTTATATGTTATAAGAGAGGTTATATGATTCAGTGTTTCCATCATAAAGTATCGTACAGGTTACATTATTCTACATAGTAATAGTTTTAGAACAAATACCAGACCGTAGTTAGAATAAATGATAGGTTGTTATAAAGTCATAAACTTCCATTGTTATTAATTATTTCTACTTTCAATGATAATAATAAATTATTTATTAATTCTCGGACTAGTCTTTTTTTAATAATATTACAATAACATTAAAATAAAATCTTTAGTGTTTTATCTTTAGTGTCAGATCCTCAGACAGCTTCCATCTTAAGCCATTATATTCCTTACATATAGTTGCAACTACATCCTACGCACTACTCATTTTCTTCTCTTATGGAAACACCCTACCATAATCCTCTTTCTAGAACAAGGTAAAACTCCCAACACTACAATATATAGACCAATTAGCCTACTCCCAATCCTTTCAAAAATCCTCCTCAAACAAATATTACCTTCAATAGAATCCCACACTATTCCTTCCCATCAGTTTGGATTCCGTTCCAACATTCTACTGTGCAACAAGGGTGCGGGTCGTTGACCATATTTCACCTGCAACTAGCTCTAGAAAACAAGTAGTACTACTCGAGTACATTTCTGGACATAACGTAAGCATTTGACCGGGTGTGACACCCGGGATTACACTCAAAGCTCAAAAACCATTTACCTCAATCCTTAAACCTAGTCCTCCGATCCTATCGGTCAAAACACTTTTTCCCATCCCCCTAGAAGGTTGAAACGTGAAATCTCAAGACCTCTTGTAAACATGTAGAAGAAAAAGACAAAGAAGAAGAAAAAAACACATTATTTTGGGACTAAGTTTCCAAAGAATAACATAAAATTTAACATAAAATATTCACATCTGGCCAAGATACAAAATTAATGAAGTAAATAAATTAAAATAGCTAAAAGATAAAATAGATTTAACGTAAGTAAAAAGAAAATAAATAAATAAAATTAATGACAAGAAATAAATACATTTGGTGACAGTATAATTAACTAATATTTAATGCTTATGTATATTGGAGTTCTAGCATTGACTAGATTCTCCACTCACGTGCTGTATCTTGAGGATTGTATATAGGTATGAGTGACCTTTGTACATATTCTTATTAATTCTTTTTGTATAAATGTATATTGTATTATTATTTTGTGTGAATGTAGTACGACTGCTGTACTTGATCACTATTAAAAATGTCCTAATTAGGACAGATTGTAATATTACTCAATAAAAATTGTTTCTGATCTGAGTCTTTTATTGTAAACAAAAACAAACAGAAATCATAAATAATAATAAATTAATAAGAAACTTAAAAAAGTAATATTGAAAATTAAACTAGGTAATAACTAAAATAGAAGAAATCGTAATATATATATATATATATATATATACATTTTTTGCTTTAGTAATAATATAGTATAATATGTACAATATAAAAAGAACATTAGATGTTATAAATAAACCTTTCTATCTGTTTTATTACAAATTTTGATTGATATTGGGATTTATCAGAAATTGGAGGTACAGGAAGTGATTGAACAGACGAGATTTGAAGGCCTGAAGAGAATTGGAGTCACATATATTAGAAGAAATAATGCTACATACGGATGGGGATCGAGCTAGGAAAGATCTGTCGAAAGCTGCGGTTCTATGGGACGTTATATACAAGTCTGAAGGCCGCAAGCGAGTATTGCGTAAGTGGACTGAGGATGACAAAAGGAAAATATCTAGGTTGTATAACGGACGGCGAGATCGGAGAACATGGAAGAGGAAGGATGTCAGAAAGTACTTACAACGGTAGGATGAGTAAAGCCTCCTTAACTCTTCGTAGAATCGGGTGTCAGAGTCCTAAACATGAAGCGGACAAAACAGTTAAATAATCGTTTTAGTTTTACCTCGAGAACAGTTGTAGTCAAAGTGGGGGAATATTAAGGAACTGTGCCGCGAGAGATTTTGGAGACATATTTTTTTTTCAGGACAGGACTTTTAGATCATTTTAGGAAAACAGATGTTCCAATGTAAACTAAATGGGAAGCTCTTAGAACCTAAATTAAACATTAAAAACATATTAAAATTCTGAATTAAATCTGAAGTTTGTCAAAAAAATAAAATAAAATAAACTGAACCAATCTTGAACGTTCACCAATTTATCTTTCCAATTTCTACCGATGATTCAATATCATAATGAATGGACATTATATAATAAATATAATATTTTCTAGCTAAGAGCACTTTTCTTTATAATCCTAAAGTGATAAATTCTTAATTGATCAAACTTAAATTAAAGTGTAATGATTAATTTAAATATATTATAATTTAAATATTATATAATTTAAATATAAATGACACCACATTTTTTTTATTTTCAGGTGAGCTCAAAGCAAAACTCAAGCGTATTATGAACTGTGCAATACGATTTGTATTCGGGATCGCCAGACACGCAGTATTACGCCAAGTTAAGATGGCTGCATCCTCGTTACAGATGCCAGTATTTCCTAGCTTCCTTCCTCTACCAGGTTATCAGAGCTCATTGTCCCAGCTATATCTTCCAATCCCTTCTATTTAAATCATCAATTCAGTTCCGTTCTACCAATTCCCGTTTTCCTGACCTCTACCCTCCTCTTCACCGTACTGCTGCGTTTCTAGCCAAAGCAACCTTCCTTTGGAATTCTATCCCTCCTGAGATCCGTCATGTATGAACTGCCTCCGCCTTCAAATCGCACTTTTTCAACCACCTTTTCCTTACCCAGTCAAACAGACAATAACCTCAAACTGCATATGCTAGAAATACCAATTTTGTTGTGTTTATACTATTTAAATTAACATTGATTAAGTGGCTATTATTCTAAGAGTCTGATTTGTAAATATGTGCATATATTACAAACTTAATTATTTTTTTAGTTTAGCAATTTGTTGTTCAAAGCCATGACCACATTGTTTCGGTCTTTAAATCCGTATTTTTATTTTATTCTTAAGAGACTTTAGTTCCAAGATAAAAAACTTTTAATTGCATCCGTGTGAAGCAAAGGCGGATCGCAAGTAAGTGAATTTCAAGCCAGCTATTGAAGAAATATTATTTACTCGCGCGAGCACATTGAACCTAAACATGATGGAATACCTTCAGAATGTACACCTGACGGGGAAACACTTGAGGCAATGCTCTACTTAACGTAATTAGTTCTATACCCCCGTCAACCTCTCATTAAGCCCTTCCTATTTACCTTTATATACTTTGCACAATATCATAATATTATACGTGCATTATATTTATTTGAAAGTGCGTGCATATATTGATAAATGCAAATAAATGAATTCAAGAAATTTCTAAATCTATTATTTGCATTGCATTTTTTATTTTAAACACAAATAAATATATCAAACGGAATATTAGAGAAAAAAACAGTGAATTTATCATCAATTACAAAAACTTGTATCAAAAGATTTCCACACACTATAAAAAAAAACACAATAAATACAAAGAAAAAATATATATAGTTTGATTAGTTAAATACTGCATAGAAGAACATAACATGTACGATACAGAACGGTGGTAACACTGAATCACCATAACCACCATCACCACAAGATTACAACTTACAACTTAAAATATCTTTATTTCAACTTGCACGACTTACTTTATAGCATATAAACGTTTTTAAATATTTTCCAACGGTATATAACACGTCTATGTCACTACTCAGAATTTAGTGAGAAAAAAAAATTGGTAGCTTGATTAGAGAAAATGTAAAGAAAAAGTGAATTGCAATGTATTTAACTTATAATCATTCAGGCAATAATACCCAAAATTAAAGGGAAAACCGTATAAATATTCGCTGCGTAATCTAGAAAGAGTTTGCTAAAACTAAGAACCGCGATATCATTGTATATATTGAGAGATTAACATTTATTTTATAAATAATTGCATTCTTAAACAACCGTTTCCTAAGGTTTTATTATATTCAAATATTTCCCACAGTAGAAATGTAGTAAATATACCCTATTTTGCCTCCCTCTACCTTCTCCACCCACGAATTTAAGACAATTTTCCCTGAACCTGATACCATTTTCACTGTTGAAATTCCCTTTAGTTTAACTGAACGAATTTCTTCCTTATAAACAATATTCCTAACAGGAAAATGTAACAGATAACTCAACAATTGGATACATATACATACATTTTGGATACAATCGCTCCCGTCATCTCCTCCCACGTCCCACTCGTAGGATGTTGGTTTCCTCGCTTATTTCCCCCCACTTAGATTATTGCTGTGTGGTATATGGAGACCTCTCGACTCTACTTGATGACAGACTCAAGCGGTTAATGAATAAGTTTATAAGATTTATCTTTGGTACCTTCAAGAGATAACCAATAACCCACTTATACGGATCTGCCGATCCGACTCGTCTATATGCGCTTAGAGTGATCGTTCCTACGGGGCTGAGGACAGCCATCGGCGCGTTTCGTTCTAGCCCCACTAATCAGTCTCTTCGGCGAAGCCGGGGAGTTGCCATCCCATTATCGCCGACAACAAATGGAGGTTAAATATTTCCTTAAAGTTCTCGCCAACCCTCATCACCCACTAAAACCTCAATTTCTTCTTTCTTTGCGGGAACGGCCGCTGATGCCCACTCTTCCCTCTCGGGTCCACGACGCGATCCTGCCTTTCCGCCAGAGTTTAGAGCAGCTATACCCCATCGGGCCGTCCCCTATACCTCCCTGGTCCGTCCCTTCTATCCATTGTCAACTGTCTCTCATACGATTTCCAAAACTCACGACTCCACCAAAAGTATACCAGCAAGAATTTTTAGAGCTTATCCAAAGGTACCATAATGCTAATGTTTATTACAAAGACGGCTCCCGGGGAGAACTAGGCGCTGGAGCTGCAGTTGTAAATGAGGCCCAAGTTAACATGTTTGCTCTCCCTTCTATATCGAGTAGCTATACCGCGAAGTAACTGCCATCCTCCAGTCTCTCCTTCTTCGCCAGCAATCTTCCTCGCAAGTAATCATATGCACCGATTCCCTCTCCACTCTTTCCTCTATCAGTAACATATATTCCTCTGACTACCTCATCCAAAGAATTCATACCACACTTGCATCCTTTTCCTCCCGGGTCAACATTGTTTTCTTCTGGGTTCCAGGACATTGTGGGATCTTGGGGAACGATCGGGCTGATTTAGCGGCACGTCATGCGGTTTCCGAGGGTCTTGAACTTCAAGGTGTGAGCCTGCCTGACCTTGTCACTTCAGTTCGATCGAGCATATTGGGTTGCTGGCAGCGGGAGTGGGAGGTCCTCGGGAACAACAAGCTTCGCCTTATTCGGCCCCGTGTTGGCCCTTGGGGTCCTCCTGCCGGCCGTCTCGACGCGAAGAGGTTGTGCTCGCGCGACTTCGTATAGGACACTCTCGGTTGACCCACGGTTATCTCATGGCCCGTGGACATCCGCCTCATTGTCGATCATGTCAGGTTCCTCTCTCAATACTCCACATCCTCACAGAATGCCGACAATATACCGCTTCACGTATTCTTTTCAACCTCCCCACCGATCTGTCGCTTCTTCTCTCTGATTCCTCTCCTCATATAACTAACATCATTCGCTTCCTAAAGTCACACCATCTTTACTCTCAGATCTAAACTATACTCTCACTCTACTCCTATAATCATGTAATCTGTGTCTAACGGTGTAAAGGCGAACATGACCCTGGTAGTTGTCGCCTCGAAAAAAAAACAAAAAAAAAACTCAAAATTACTAATATCACTTAAATTCTTTTATATCATTTTTATTTCTTGTTTTGATAACTTGGATTAAGTTATGGAAGGAAAGTATTCTATTGATTTAAAAAAAAAAAATTTATTAGGCAAACACCTGGTTATTTCTATTTGTTAAGAAATATATTTTTATTGATTTGCTAGAGTTCTCTTGTTTTGTTTTTTTCTATATTTCTTTACTGTTTTGTGGTCTTAAATACAGCATTGAATAACAAAATAAAAAATTTAATGCTATAAATATTTTTTCCTTTATATTATGTTCAATATATTTTTATATTTGTACATTTTGTTGAGCGTAGTATACTAATACTCTTTCAATATATTTATAGTAAATTTACATTGTTGTAAAACGAAAACATTATTTACTTACGGTAAGTTTAGAACGTGAAATATTTTATATATTTTTTATTTGGACGGATCAGCGGAGACATCGGAGAGAGGCTGAAAACGGCCGGAAGATGCTTTTACTCCCATAGGAAAGGTTTTCTTGACAAAAAGGAAGTATCAAAGGCCACTAAGAAGGCACTTCATAAACACATTCCTCCCTATCCTAACATATGCTAGTGAGTCTTGGACCCTCACTACTAAACATAAGAGCCAAATCCAATCTATGGAAATGCGCTATCTTAAAAAAAAATGAGAGGAATACAAGAAGGGATAGAGTGAGAAACTCAACAAAAAGGGCGAACCTGGAACTGAAGCCAGCTGAAGATGTTATTGAGGAGAACCAGTTTAGGTGGTTCGGACACATCTCTCGAATGGATGAGGACAGAATAGCCAGAGCTACTCACGAGTGGAGGGGAGGAGACCGCAAAGAAGACCAAGAAAAGCCTGGAAGGAAGGAGCAAAGGAGGCCTTCAAGAAGAGAGGAATCGATTGGAGAAGGAGAAGACAGGTGGTACAGGATAGAGAACTTTGGGTCGGGCTCTATAAGATAGCACCTCACACTGCTCTGCGGTAAAGAGGACTCGATTAAGTAAGTAGGTATATTTTTTATTTGCTTAAAAAATTGTTTTCTTGACAGACTTCTTAAGGAGAAATATATGTTTAATAAGAAATATTAATTTGTTTAAGGTCTCATGATCCATTCCATATTTTATTACTATTGTTTTTTTCTTATATTTTCGCCGACATTATAAAGTAGATATTACACTATTAAAGAACTCATGAAAAAAAAAAAAAAAACTACCATTTTTTACTATACATCCCTTTAATATGTGAAAAATCTTTTTATTTGTACAATACACGTTGAAATAAAATAAATAAAAAATCTCCTGCCATCAATATTTTTTCGCCTTTACTTTCTTTAAAGTATGTTCAATGTCTTTTCATATATATATATATATATATATATATATATATATATATATATATATATTTTTTTTTTTTTTTTTTATATGTTATATATCGTAGAATACCAATACCATTTTAATCTATTTATGGTATATTTAAATTGTGGTAAAACGATAAACATGGTTGACTTACAGTAAGTTTAGAAAGTGAAAATTGTAGAAGTTTTTTTATTTCTTTTAACAAAAATGTTTACTTGACCGACTCCTCCTTATTTCTACTTCCCCAATATTATAGACTACATGGCACACACTATTTAAGAACTCGATTAAAAAAATAAATAAATAAAAATACTCGTACTACCAGAATTTACTATATATCCATTAAAGTATGCGAAAGATGTTTTTATTTGTACAATTCATGTAGTACAAAGTATAACAATACCATTTCAATCTCTTTATGGTAAGTTTAAATTTTTGTTGGTCCAAAAACTTTTTTAATATTTTTTCTTTCTAGTTTAGTTAACTTACAAGGAAACGTTGTTCTTCCGTGTCGTAAACAGTAAATTGTTTATAAACAATTGTTTACACTCATTAATGACTCAGGTTGATAAAGGATCGTAATGATATTAAATAATAAATTTAAGTACTTGGAATCTTGGAATTTAAGTCATATCAATCTGTTGGAATGGTTCTAACATCTAATTATTACAATCCTATAATCAATTTTAATCAAACATTAGACAGCAATGTAGGAAAACTAAAACTAAGTAAGAAATGTATACTACTAATGCTTAAATAATAAATGAATTTTACTTACTTTTGTCAACGGCGACGAAGGTGGGTACAGTAGTCCTTGCCAACGGCGAAGGGATTTCTGAAACAGAAAGGAGACTATTTCAGGAAAAGAAGATGTGTTATTAATCGTGACATGGCCACCAGAGTTTTTTTTTTTTTTTTCCAGAGCGGACTGGAGTGCTGGACAAATCCTCCCTTGAGACAACCCCGCCATTAGTACGGTCGAGCAGCCATCACCTCGGACCTTAAGTACACCTCACCCTGTTAAGAGGTCCCAAGGTCTTTAGACTAGTCCGTCAGGCCCTTCATGTGTTCCTTCAAGGGCGAAAGAAATGTTTGGGAGGGTTTTGCAAGGGGTGAAAGAAAGACAGCTATCGTGTCAAGTAAATTAACTTGTCTCAATGAACATTTATTACCTTAATGGCAGGCTGAAACGGGATGAAAAAGTTTTCAATAAATTAAAAAAAAAAAAAATAGTTAAGCTCTGTAACTATTGCGCAGTTTCTCTGCATGTCTTTTTCACGTATTTTATCGTATTCAGTAGATGTATTATTCAATACAGTCATAAATTAAGAAATAAAAATTAAATGATAAATAAAATTTAATATAAATATTTTGTTATTTATTTTTAAGAATTTAAACAGGAAATTAAATAAAGGAGGTAGCAGTAGGGGTGGGTACAGAAGGAAGGCAATTCCCCGATACCCTATAATATTAATATCGGTTACTTTTAAAGGAAGGAATTATTTCTCGGATTTTTCCTCATTCAGTTCATTTACCTTTCATTTTTTTTTCATGGTATTTTTATTACATAATTTTGAAACGATTGATATAATTTTCCCAGAAATACATTCAAAATTTTAGGAAGATCTTTTTTTTTCACATTCGCATGAAGCAGTGAAAGAAAAAAAAACATTTCATTGGTATTTTGAGAGGCATTTTATACAAATCTGTGTAATTAAAAAATACTCCAATACCTTTGAAATAGGCTAGATTATAACTTATAATAATTATCTCTTACCATAGAGGAATATATAAACAAGTTATTTTTTTTTTTTCCATATTTTATACGGTCATGATGGTCATAAATATGATCGTTTTAAGTGATCTTCTTTTAGATCCTAATATATATTTTATAAAATTATTTATTAAGATTTATAAAATTAGGGTAAAACGAAACGTTAAACGCCAATAAAAAATAGAATAATAATAAAATGCGTTCAATGTGTTTGTTAAGTAAGTATATTGTCTTGTTTTCATCTTTATTTTGTACATGAACTAATTTGATAACCAACTGAAAAGAGGGAAAAAGAGCAAATACAGTTTGCAGGTAACTGTTTTTTTTTTAATATTAGAATACTATTATTTATATTTATACAACTATATTAGAATACTATTATTTATATTTATACAATTACATTAGAATACTAATGTAGTTGTATAAATAATGTTGGAAACCAAAGGTTTTAGAAAAAAAATATTATTTAATAAACAAAGTGATGGAGAGTTATGAAAATTGGATATAACTTAACTTGCGGTACTTAATAATTTATATTTTTATATTATTTAATTTAAATTATCGGCCTTGACAATGTGTGTTTATTTGAGGGAGAGAGTAAGATGGAAGTCGGTGCCCGCCATGGCAGAAGCATGTAACAGGTATAAAGTTACCCATCCAGGGGGCGAGCCCGCGCCTATCGGTTGGCAGAGGGGACTGGTTAGGCAGTAATACCCCGGCCTTGACAATACGTGTTCATTTGAGGGAGAGAGGAAGATGGAAGTCGGTGCCCGCCGTGGCAGAAGCATGTACCAGGTATAAACCCATCCAGGGGTCAAGCCCGCACCTATTGCATCGGTTGGCAGAGGGGACTGGTTAGGCAGGAATACCCCGTGGGGTAGAAGCTCGGCAGCAGCTAATAGCACTCCTCATGGGTAGAATCCATGCAACCTATCCTATGAGGAGGATGAAGAAGGATGAAGGAAAGAAGGTAAATTAAGAGCAAGAAATAAAGATACACCGAAACGGAGATACACTGAACTTGGGAGATTTCACCTGGTAGAAGCAGGTTGGTGATCTGAAGAGCTAAGCTACTTCTTGCTGTACTAATAAAGCAAGGTATGTTATTGTGAGTCACCATGACTATTGCCTTAGGCCTAGGTCAAATTACCTGGAATGGTTTATTAATTCTCATAAATCGGCAAGACGATCAATGATATTTACAATGGTACTAAGCTACAACATTACTATATTTTTAGATATTATCACTTCTTTTGTCTGGCCGGTGACTTAAGTATAGGTGCTACCTGTGAGCGAGCGCGTAAAGAATTTCCTACAGCATGTTTGCATCGAAACTTAGTGTAATTCATTGACCTTTATTCAAACCGTTATTTTAACAAAGGTGGTGAGTAAAAGTCGAGTGTTGGGCGCACTAGATATGTTTATTACCTGTGATTTATTATTCAGTCCACATATTATTTAATTTTTATTAGTCTTATCTTATCTTCTTCATCTTGCATGTAGACCATAATAAAAACAAATCTTAATACGATTTATAAGAATATTTAAAATATAAAATAATATAATGATAAATAACAATATGATTATGAAATAAAGATGATTATGGCGCAATAAAACGCCATATATTTTTGCTTTCCAGAATTTTTGGAACCTAACAGTTTAAGAACTAACAAAATGAGATTTTTAAGTACACATTTAATATTTTCTTAGAAAACAAAAACAAATCCTGCTGTTACCGAACTGGAGATAAGGGATAGAGGAAGACATCGGCAAAGCCATATTCAATTTTAGAGCGTCGTTAGACACCATGAGAACTCTTTAACAAGTTCTTGAACAATTTGTTCAAGTTTCTCTCATATCGAGCTGTCGTGGAACACCTTCGTTCTTGACTCTGAACTTAAATCCCAAGGTCAGCTCTTAAACTAAAATACATAAGTTTTGTTTTTTATTATGTTTTTCATTATTATGTACACTGCCGGACAAAATTAAAGGATCACTTCAATATATTTGAAATTACTGAACTGTATAGGATATTTTTGAAAATATTCTTTTTTTCTTTGGAAGTCACACTTTGCATATTTAAGAACTAAACAAAACTAGAATGATGATGAGAGTATTTTATTTAACTTTGGTCGTTACAACATATTACCTATGTAGCCAAGAAAAGATCACATGAAACGCAAAGTCAGAGATCACATGAAACCTACCCAATGTTTAAAAACACATGTGATCTACTTTGTCACTATGATAAATGGCGACACTTTCTACCACTAAATTATGATTATAATTTACATATATATATATATATATATATATGTAAAATGATGTCGCTGTACTTGGTTTCCGCAAACCCCTTCTAAACCACCCAACGGATTTTGATTCGTGTTTCAATATCATTCAGGGTATGCTTAGCTGAAGGTTTGAAAGTAAAATACAAAGTTTAGTTGTTTTTTTTCTTTGGAAGGGAAAATTAAATTTTCTATAATAAAGTCACCACACCTTTTTCCTGAAATAGGAGTAGTAATATAGACGTATAATAAGCCGTTGCAAAACGCAAGATTGTAGAAAAGTCAAAATGCAAAAGCTATTAAAAAGTTGTTAGACGTCCATAAACTTTTGAACATATTGAATATACACTGCCGAACAAAATTAAAGAATAACTTCAACATTTTGAAATTACTGAAATGTATAGGGTATTTTTGAAAATATTCTTTTTTCTTTGGAAGTCACACTTTATTATAAGGGTAATAAAAAATAAGAAATTCTTTTTTAGAAATTTTTAATAGGAAAACAAATCACAAAATAAAAATGTCCTACAGTCTCAAAATGAAAAAGTAAATCTTTGAAATGAAATGAAATAACAAAACTGAATAAAAAGGAAGAATTTGAGGAAAACGATCAATAAATGGTATTCCCACCTCTAGCTCTGATAATTGCTTCCATTCTCCTGCCCATTCCAGCGACCAGAGCTCTTACATGTTGTTTTGGGATGTTGTTCCACTCTTCCACTAACATTTCCCTTAAATCTGCCAAATTTTGGGGGTCTTGGGAGCGGACACGTCTTCCAAGCATGTCCCATACATGCTCTATTGGGTTCATATCTGGACTTCTGGGTGGACAAACCATAACGTCAATTTCTTCTTGCCTGAGAAAATTTTGCACTGATCGAGCAACGTGAGGTCGGGCATTATCGTGCATACAAATAAAGTTACCTGCGATATTTCTGGCGAAAGGTATAAGGTGTGGCTCAAGTACCTCCCTAATGTACCTGTCAGCAGTTATAGAGCCACGGTTCACATGAACCAACTCTGTACAGGAGTTTAAATTTATGCCCCCCCCCCCACACAATCACTGACCCACCACCAAACGCAACCCTTGGATAAAAAATGCATGGAGCATACCTCTCTCCGCGCCTTCTCCATACCTTTTCCCGTCCATCTGGAGATCGGAGACAGAATCTTGACTCATCGCTGAATAATACGAGGCTCCGATCTTCCTGAGTCCAGTTTTAAGGATGGGAGGTCAATCCATAATCGTTGAGTCGTTTTTTCACGGTTCGCTCTGAAATTTGCACATTTCTGAACCTCTGGAGGAGACCACGCACGAGACTGTTATCAGTTGACCGGGGATCCCGAAGAGCATGCAGTTGCAAAAGTCTCTCGTCACGGTGAGAAGTTGACTTCGGACGGCCTTGTATGCCCTCCAGTTTGACGGGCCTATTAAACACCCTGGACACAACGGATTGTGACCACTGGAGCCATTGCGCAATATACCTTTGAGAAAACCCTTCTTCACTCAAAGCAACAGCACGAATTGATTCCTCCAAGGTCAATGTTCTTCTGTTGGCCATCACAACGTTCTTACTAAACTCACAAGTAAAAACTAAAGTCTCTTAAATGTTAGAAAATCTTCAATAAGATGAATCATTGCTAACAACTAACCATTTACTGATAGGAAGAAAGAAAAGAAGACGATTAACTGACCCTTTTCTCCATAAACGGGTGGGAATATAAACAGGTAGATGATTAACTTGATAAGATACAACACAAAGTCCAGTCTGGGACAAAGGAATTCCTATTTTTATCTCTTACGTAATAATAATATAAATATTTGTAAGTGATCCTTTAATTTTGTCCGGCAGTGTATATGTATGTATGTATGTATATATATATATATATATATATATATATATATAATATATATATATATATATATATATATATATATATATATATTAATATAATATATATATTAAATATATATATTTAATTTTCGTGATTATTTTTCACCTGTATTTCTGTATCTTATCCTAAATACAAAACCGTGAATACAATTTTATTCTGTTTAGTACTTTTTGTGTTGCTGCTAATTTTGTATATATCAAATCAAAAATATTATGAAAATATCCCTTTTTCACCTTCACTTACCTATATATGAAATACAAAGTACGAGAAAGTGTTCCTATCCTCAAATTTTTCGTATTCGAGTTTTCAACGGAAATACACGTTTTAAGGTCTCTGAGTCCAAACAACCAAGTCCCAAAAAAAGATGTGTGTATATCCCTATGTGGTAAGTGTAGCGCAAAAATGAAAAGACGTACAAAACTGAAATTTCATATAAAAGAAAACTATACACCCGAGATGTTACAGCAACTTTTTCATCAAATAGTCAGCGAACCAGATAAGCCACTTTATACCATGAATTTTGAACATTATTAATATTTCCTCAAAAGAAGCTTTAATATTTTTGATTAAACTTGCTATATGGATGTAATTTTTACCGGGCTTTTATATGGTGTAGGTTTCATTCTGATAGGGCTTAAATTCCGATATTTTAAATTTTCTTCCTCTAGAGTACCTTTAATTTTGTAGATTTAAAAAATAAAATAGGCACATCATCTAGTTATCATTGATAAATAACGGCTATATATGCGAGTTAAGCGAATTTGATAAACAACTAAAGGAGAAAAGTGCAAACATATTTTTTTATGCAATTTTTGTGTTGAAGATGTATAATATATTGTTGGATAGCTTAAGATTAGACAAAAAATATTATCTAATATATGGAATTAGAAAAATTATTGGAGAGTAGTGATAATCCGCTAAATCTAACTGACTGTCAGAGATAATAATATAATAGATTATTATTAAATTTAATTAATTCTTTAACATTTTTTTTATCTCTAAGTGTATTAAAAAATCTTTATAAACTATTTAAATTTATTTTAATAACGGATGTAAGTCAAAGCCGTGTGTTGCGCGCCCCAGATTTTTTTTGTTCACACAACGCTAATAGTTTTTAAGCAAAAACAAGAAGGTTGTTTAAATTATCGAAAATTAACAATAACAAAAACAAAAAAAACGAGACTTTTAGCGAGTTTGTTGTTTGTTGTTTATCCTAACAAACAAATCTCTTATAAAAGAGCATACATACAGACCTTTTTGCGGTACTTCGTCATTTGTACTCAGAGAATCTTAGTACATGCATTTACGGCGAAAACTCACGATCGCAATATTTTCTTGCTTTATATATTTCATATACAGGTAAGTAACAGTAAAAAGGTTATTAAAGTAAACAATTTTTTTATAATTATTTATTTTAAATAATAAAACCACTGTTTGTTAAATTGCAATCCGTAGTAGAGAATGTAGCCATTAATAACAAACTGATACGGGGACAAGAGTAAGACAGATCTGATTGTAGCCACATTTTAATCAGGCAAATTAATTGGGCCATGTTTGGACCGTGGGTGGCACCACCCGTTCTTGCTCTAAGGGTAGACTTTAATTATGGTAACGTACTTTTACAACCACAAACTTAAAAAAAAGTACTGCAAAACAAAATAGTGCTAATGTTGAATAAATTTATATTAGATATGGAAAATCAAATATATCAAAACTTTATGTCATTAAATCATCTATTTAAAAAAATTATTTATCTAACAGAAAATCATATTCATTTTTATATACAGAATGTCCAGATCACACAAAGACATGGGACAATCATGCCTTCTTTTGCCTTTAATTAAATATTTTGAATGAGAAAAGCCCATATTTATTACAATAAAATATAAGTTTAATAATTAGCAACAGTTTAGAATTAAAAAAATCTGGTGCGGGCAACACACGACTTTCACTTACCTCGATTTTTAAAATCAATGAAAGAATTTTCAAATACAGTTAGAGATAAAAATACGTGAAACTATTAAGGAATTAATCAAATTGAATTTATATATAAACATGTGTTTTATTAAAAAATCTATTATATTATTATCTAAAATAATCAGTTAGTTTTATCTTCTTCTCATCACTCTCTATTAACTTCTAAAAGCTTGTGTATGAGTTGATATTTTTTCTAAAATCTTTAGCTTTCCAACGGTATATCATACATGTATATTACTGCTCTTATGTTCAAAAACGAAAGATTTCATTAAAAATATATTTTTTCTGTTTTCTCCTTTAGTTGGGTATCGAATTTATTCAATTTATATATTTACCTGTTTTTCATCAGCGCTAACAAGATAATCTAGTTATTATTATTGAATCTAAAAAATTAAAGGTACTTTAGAGGAAGAAAATTTAAAATATCGGCATTTAAGCCCTGTCAGACCATTTTTATCCAAATAAAACCTACATGATATTAAAGCCCATTTAATTTTACATCGATATAGCGAGTTTAATCAAAATCGTCGGAACCGTTTTTGAGAAAATCGAAAAAAGTTGCAAAATGCATGGTATAAAGTGCCTCTTCTGGTAAGCTCATTTTGATGAAAAAAGTTTTGTCACGACTCGGGCGTATAGTTGTCTTAAATATGAAATTTCAGTTTCATAGGACTTACCGTTTCCGCCCGGGAGTTACCACAGACACACACACACACAGACACACACACACACAGACACACACACACACAGACCTTTTTGCGGGACTTGGTTATTTGGACTCAGGGGACCCTAAAACGTGTATTTCCGTTGAAAACTGGAATTCGAAAATTTTCACGATCGCAATACTTTCCTTACTATATATAGTAAGTGAAAGTAAAAAGATATTATTTTCCGATGGTTCTATATTGGTAAAAACACTTGATTTGAAGGATGACCCAAAGCCTTACGGTTTATTGTAAACTGTTTCAATCCAAATATTGAAAAAAAAAGTTTATGAGCCTTAACTTTAACCTTGAAACAAGCGCTGAAGAGTGAAAAATATTGGTTTACAACTCATATTTTCAACTATGTACTGTTTAACTGTTTCTTTACAATTGTTTTTTCTCAATTTTATTTAATTCATTTTGTATTTACGTGCCTTTATTTTATATCCTATGTATTGTTATCTATTAAGGATACTGAAGGGTGTAGATTTATCATTTGCAAATTATTTGATTAACTAAATATATATTAATAAGCCTATGTCGGCAAAAGATCAAAAGGCGTTTACATAAATACATGGGGCCTCCAGCGATATCTCAGAAAACTTCCTAGACCCCAGGGGCACTTCCCATATCAGCCCCACCTTTTTTTGTCAGAGAGAGATCGGTAATTTCCAAATAAGAGTATTTTTGGAAAGAAGAAGTGGTGAGGTGATGAGGGTGCGATTTTAGAATCAGAGGAGGTCAGACTTATTTCAGTCACGAGAGTTGAAGTTTCATCTACAAGATGAAGAGAGGTCCGTTGGGGGTCAGTGCAGTTTGAGGATGAAGCCGAGAAGGGGCGCCTAAGACTGATTCCACCTTCCTTAATAAAAACCTGTTAAGTTTTTGTAAGGTATTTCTTTACTGTAATATTGTATGACAAGGTTAATGGTAATGTCCCTCAGTATTCTCAGGCATTGTGTAAATAGATTATATATGTTTAAGTTAATTTAAATAATAATGTCAATTATTGAAACATGTCTAATTTAAAATAGTGGATATAATTAGTTGACCGTTGAGAATTACTAAAGAAATTAGTCCGGGTGGCGGTTGACCATGAAAAAAGACTCATCGCTGAATCCGTCCACATCCATCTCCAATCTAATCCGGTGTTTATTTATTAGTTTATTTTTTATCTATTTATGTATACATTTATTTTATATATGTATTTATTTTACTTGTTTATGTACTTTTAAAAAATCTTAATGGTTTTACTGTTCAATTTATTCCTACATGTAATTATTTTATTATTTTGTATCAACTGGTATGATCTGTCAATGATTGTTACTTAAAATTTTTTTCTCATAATATTTTCACCTTGTTATGTTTACTGTCTTAATATATTTACCATAATTATTGAAATGTTGGTTGGGAGGTAGTCAGTTTTACGACATATACTTTATCCATTATAATTCTTATTCTTGTATTATATAGGTTTTTACTTTAACAGTCTTGTTAAAACATTTTCTAGTACCGTTTTGATATTATTACTATTATATGTTTAATCTGATTACTTATGTTTATGTTTGTATTACAATTTTACTCATTGTTGTCAGACCCCGTCTAAAAATGCGGTAAGTATTTTCCATTTTACCCAACCTTTCTTACGTATTTTCCTATCTACCTACCTACATTCCATACTACCAAATTGTACCTAGTTTCCACTCACCTATAACACGGTACGCATCTCCACTGTTCTCCATTTTTCAATGTTTTTTATTTCATTATCAAACCATTATCTGCTTATTAAAAAGAAAAAATATTATCTTATAAACAAGCTTGTAAAAGTTAATAAACAGTTTTATTCACTCTTTATTAACTTTTACAAGCTTGTGTATAAGATAAAATTTTTTTCTAAAATCTTTAGCTTTTTAACAGTAAATTACACATCTATATTACTGTTCTTATGTTCAAAAAGGAAAAATTGCATTAAAAAAATATTTTTGTAGCTTTCTCCTTTAGTTAGATATCGAGTTCGTTCAACTCATATATTTGCCGGTTTTTCATCGTTAATAACAAAATTATATTGTTATTATTTTATTTTACAAAATTAAAGGTACTTTAAAGGAAGAAAATTTAAAATATCAGAATTTAAGCCCTGTCAGATTATTTCAATCTGAAACCTACACCGTATTAAAGCCCAGTAAAATTTACATCCATATGCCAAGAAAAGCGGATAACTAACTGCTTGTTTTTTCAGATAATAATATGTTTGTTTGTTTATTCGTTTAACGTCACTTTTATGCAACTATGGCTAATCGGACGATGCTACACTGGGAGTCCTAAATTTTGCCTATCCAGGTTTTATTAGGATAGGGATCTTTAACGAGTACCTGACATCGCACAGTCTCGGGACCACCTTTTAACGTCCCATCCGAAGGACGGCGTAACTAAGGATTTTTTACTCCCATTAAAAAATCCTAGGACCACCTGCGGGTTTGAACCCGTGACCTTTGGCATGGGAGGCTGTTACGCTAGCCACCCAGCTACAAGTGAGATAATAATATAATAGATTTTTTAATAAAACACATGTTTTTTATAGAAATTCAATTTAATTAATTCTTTATTAGTTTTACTCATTGTTATCTTTAACTGTATTTGAAAATTCTTTAATCGATTTTAACAACGATGGTAAGTGAAAGTCGTGTGTTGCCCGCACCAGATTTTTTAAAATTTTAATTATACAATGTTTCAGTTCATTATATTTCTTTTATTAATCATAAGGTCGCAATATTATCTTGCACATATATATGCGTGTGTTTAAGTGCATGTATGCATTTTTAACTTTCACCTAACCATATATGAAATATATAGAAAGGTAAATTATTGTTTATTCATAATATGCAGTATAATTTGTTATATGATGTATATTTTGAAGATGTAAAAGCCAGAAGATTAATATTTATTGTACATTTATATTATTCTTAGGGACTAGCTGTCCCAGAATAAAAATTATATTTCATTTCATTTCAATTCAAAGCGGCAAACTCTAAATCGATCGGATTTTTATCAATATGACACCTCATTCAAATTGCGAGGGGTGAGTCCGCTAGTTCAAATACATTACAATTTAAAACGTAATAAAAAAAAAATTAATATAAAAATCTATCATCATTCATGAATGTTGGTTATATGGTTATCGCTAAGGGTTATTGGAAACAGGAGGCTATTGGTAGCAATAAGGGGCCACTAAGTCAGGGGGTTATTTTTCTCCACCCCCACCCCAGCTCTCACCCCTCCCCGATAGCGGGGCAAGATAATGTTTTAATGGCGAAGAAAGAGCTCCAATTAGTTTCCTAACAGCCAAGCTAAATCCTCTCCCCACTTTATAATCCCACCGGATTCCGGCCATGCAAATTCCACCGTTTTTCCTTTCCGGTATCAGCAGGTCTGGGAAAAACCCTTCCTACTATTAGTATAAATAAAGATGGGAATTCTAATTTTTCCGAAGGGAGGAATAGGCTTGGAAAGTGTTGGAAGGCTGCCCGCTAGCTGTGTACCTCCTCCCCTTTACATATTTATCAACTCTCGCCACAACAAAGTGTCCCCTCTCGCTCTAATGACGGGGCGATACCCGATATGACCTGAAAAGTTGTGAATCAAATGTAAAGGCTATCGTTTCATTCATATAAGCCAAAAAATATATATCAAACAGATTTCCTTCTAAGAAAAATGGTATCAGCATTCAAAGCAGAATAGCAATGTTAAAAAAATATCAATTTCATATATTTTATGGGGGGGGGGGCATGGATATGCCTTCTAGCTGTGGTTCAATAGTTCTTATCCTATAACAGTTATTTTATTTATAACTCTCAAAACGTATTTTGTTACACGCTAGAGCTCTGTCGGTGTTGATCGGATTCACCGAAAGTTTCCTTATCAGAAATTTAATGAATAATATATAGTTTCGTTATTGTCTAACGTCTAGGAGGTAAATATTGGAGTAAAAAAAAAAACCTACGTATTGCCAACATTTTGGTTTATTATTTTCAATAACGATCTTTGTAATCGATCAAAACAAAATAAAATACTCCCTCTCCTCTCAAACTTTTCGGGCTGACGTTTCAAGAAACGTAAAACCCTAATAAAAAAAATTACGTTTGTCCGACATCCGCATTTCTCTCTAACTACTAGACCATTTTTTTTTTTTTTATAAGTTCGCCACATAAATTGATTGATAAAACGGCCAAATATACAAGTTTAACGAATTCAATAATGAACGAAAGGAGGAATAAGCAAACATATTTTATTATATAATTTTTGGTTTTTCGAAAATAAGAACAGTAATATAGATTTTATATCAATAATTAATCTTATAACGTTTCGAGGTTTCACATGCCTCATCTTCAGATGTTCAATATTAATACATTTCCATATCGTTACTCAATATAGGTCATTTAACACTACAATTCATTCACATTATCAAATTTTAACTTTCACCATCACATATATTAATTTATCTTGTGTACTTGAAACTATCATATGTACTCTCTCAGTACACATGAACCCGAACGTTATAAGATAATTATTGACATGTATGAATAATAAATGCATATAACAAAAACAAGAAGAGATAGTTCCAATTGATATAATCATATGAATATAGATTATATACTGTTGGAAAGCTTAAGATTTAGAAAAATATCTTATATAATATATTTCTTTAATTTTCTTAAAACTCTATTTATTAGTTCTTAAATTGATTTGAACAACCGAGGTAAGTCAAGTCGTGTTTTGCTCGCTTCAGATTTATTTTATGATGAAATCTAATTTTCCACATTATGCATCTTATAAATCATGGTACCTACAGTTTCATTATGTCCACATTCTAGTCATACTTTCAAGATGACCATAAGGAAATTCAGAACCTTATTTATTACTCTAAAGAAATATGGAACTAGACAAAGTATAATACCACTTCTATGATGAGAAGGAATCGAATTGAGGCGGAGAAATAGGTATTGGTATTCAAAAGCAGTTTCTTGGATGTTTCTGGGCCATTTATTCCACAAGGAACGGCCCTCCAGATAAGTCGAACCTTAAAGGGCCTTCTATCAATAACCAAAAATCCTGGAGACGAGCTCAATAAACCCTTTGCAATGTGTTCTATTTTATCACGAACGTATTATGACCGTTCGACATAGAGTTATGATTTATGATTAGTGGATTGTTGGCAAATAATTCTAGCTAAATTGAGTCACTAATTTTGCTATCTATCGAGAAATAAAAAAATCTGGTATGTCCATTTACTTAACTCAGCAGTTAAAATAAATTTAAGTACTATTAAGCCAATATTCGACAATTAAAAAGGACAAAAAAAAAAAAAAAAGCAATAAGGTACAAAAAATGTAAATTAATAGATAATGAACATAAAATTCTTGAAAATAGAGACAAAACACTGAAACATCGAATAATAGTGACGAGTAGTATAGTTGGATGTATAAATGAAGATATGATGGAATAAATTAATGCTTAATCACAAATGTAAGAACTATTATGTAAACTTCAAGTTAAACAAGTTTTAAGTTAACTTAAATTAAAGTATATTCAGTTTCGTTAGGATATATGGACCTACGGACTTGAACTGTGGGGACAGCTAAACATTTTAACATCAAATGCATCCAATCCAATAGTTAATGCTCCTTATTACGTTACCAACTGTACCCTACACCACGACCTTGAAATTCCGTTTATTTAGACCTGGGACTATCGAAATATTCCTAATTTCATCAGAACCTAAGTCACCTAGCACAATCTCTATCCAGTACCACCCATCCTTACAATCCTCCTCGAAGATTGAAACGGCAGTGGCCGCGAGACGTATTGTAAACATTTAAATTGGAGTTCTGACACTGGTCAGATCCTCCACTCATGTAATGTATGTTTGTGGCTACAGCGCCATAGTTCAGCCTCCACTGAGTCACACCAGTGACGCGGCTGAGAGCGAGGCGCTTGGATCTCTTGGATTCCGCTTTTTCCTCCACAAGTGGATGGAAAAGCCAGTCCGTGTCCCTATAGCAGTTGTATATAGTTTTGTTTGTTTGCATGATGTTAATTAATTTGCCAACTTTTTATTTATATCAATTATTTGTTAATGTTTTGTTTTTATATTTATTATTATTTAATTCTATATATATCATTAATTTGTATTTATTATTTCATTTATTTGTATTTATCTCAATTATAGGTTGTTGTTTGTTTTTATTTTGTTATTATATATATATATATATATATATATATATATATATATATATATATATATATATCATTATATTTTATTAATTTGACATTATAATTGTATACTGTATTATTGTGTGAATTGGATTTTTTTATCACTATTACTAATGTCCATAGAAACAATTGTAATATATCTCTATAAACAAATAAAATAAGTTTTGTTAGGAACATGTGGACGTAGGTTAAATAATATAATTATATTATTTTTTATGTACAATAATCAGTAAATGAGTTTATGCCCTATTTGTCACTTTACATTACCTGTTACAACATTTTTTATGAGTTAATATTTTTTATAAAATCTTTCTCTCCCCAAAGGAATATTGCTGTTCTTATTATCTAAACAATAAAAATTACATTTAAAAAATATTTTTAGTCTTTTATTAGCCTTTCTTTATTTAATTTGCATATTAAGCCGTTGTTTATCAATGCTATTAAGATGTATAGTTAACCTTTTAGAATGTACAAATGTAAAGGTACTTTAGAGGTAGAAAATATAAAAATAGCTATTAAAACCCTGTCAGACTATTTTAATCAGAATGAAACTTATATCATTTTAAAGTACATTAAGTTTTACATCAGTATAGTGAGTTTAATCAAAACCGTTCGGGCCATTTTTGACTTGATCATAAAATGGTGCAAAATGCATAGTATAAAGTAACACTTCCGGTCAGCCGATTTTAGTGAAGAAGTTATTGTGACATCACAGTTGTATAGTTATCTTAAATATGAAATTTCAGTTTCGTAGACCTTTCGTTTTCGAGATGGACTTCAGACTTTTTTTTGCAGGATTCCTAAAACATGTATCTCTATTGATAACTAAAATTCGAAAGATTTCACGATCTCAATACATTCCCTTTCCATATATATATCTGAAAGTATGTGAAAGTAAAAAGTTCTTGATATGAGTGAGGATTTAAGTTAGTTAAAGTAGAAGAAACAAAATGATTATCGCGTTCGAACGATTCTCAGAATATAACATTTGACATTTAGTTGAGATAAATAAGAGTAACTTTCCTAAGAAAAGCTCATTTTACTTTTATTTACTTACATATAAAATAACTAAAAGTATTGCGATAGTGAAAAGTTCCGAATTCCAGTTTTCAACGAAAATACACGTTTTAGGATCCCCTGAGTCAAAATGACCAAATAACACAAAAAGATGTGTGTTTTGTTTATTTATTTAACGTCACTTTATGCTACTATGGCTAATCGGACGATGCTACAGTGGGAGTCCTAAATGTTGCCTATCCAGGTTTTATTAGGATAGGGATCTTTAACGAGTACCTGACATCGCACAGACTCGGGACCACCTGTTAACGTCCCCTCCGAAGTACGGTATAACTAAGGATTTTCTACTTCCTAGGACTACCTGCGGACTTGAACCCGTGACCTTTGGCATAGGAGGCTGTTATGCTAACCACCCAGCTACAAGTGATCCCTGCGTGTGTGTGTTTGGGGTAAGTCAAGCACGAAAACTTAATGGTGTACGAAAACGAAATTTTATATTTGAGTCAACTATACGCCTGAGATGTTACAGCAACTTTTTTATCAAAACCGGCTGACCAGAAGGGTCACTATATACCATGCCTTCTACACCGTTTTACGACTTTTTTAAAAACTACTCTAACCATTTTAAAAAAACTCCTTATATGGATATGAATTTATGGCCTTCAATGTGATAAAGGTTTCATTCTGATCGAAATTTTCTGACAGGGCTTAAATGCCGATCTTTTAAATTTTCTTCCTCTAAACTACCTTTAATTTTGAACATTTCAAAAGGATAACCATATCATCTTAATGACATTGATGAAGGACGCCAAATATACCAATTGGGCGAATTTGATGATCAATGAAAGGATAAAAGAGCAAAACTATTTTTTAATGTAATTTTTTTTAAATAATAATAGCAGTAATATAGACGTATAACATACCGTTGGACAGAAAAAGATTTTAGAAAAAATATCATCTGATAAAAAACGTTGTAAAAGGTAATATAAAGTGACGAATAGGGAATGTACTTATTACTGATTAACAATTTAATATAGTTACATTATTTAATGTAAATCATATGTTTCCAACAAAAATGAAAACACGTTTTCATAAAATCAACTTAAAATATTTTTAAATTAATTTTAACAGTCGTGTGTTGCCAGCACCAGATTTTATTATTATATATTCTGTACCTATGAATATTTTATTTTATTTGGATTGGACTTGTAAAAAAGCTATAGTCATCAACGCCCATTTATTTTTATGGTAATTTTTAGTGTTACTGACAAAAATATTTCACCCCAGGACCCTCGAATTAAAAGTCTGATGCTCCATCGACTGCGCTATCTAGCAAATTTATTTGTAAGTTAATTTTTTCCTCTTTTACCATATTTAATGGATCTAGAGATGTTGGAATTACAACGGAGGGTTTTAAATTATGAACTATAATTTACTTTAAAAAAAAACTTTTATTTTGCCTTTATAATAGTGGTTGGGATAAACAATAAATTTTCTATTATTAAATTTTTATTATATTTTCTCTTCTTTACACCATGTGTATTCAAGAGTAGTGAGTGGAATTATCAGCTGAGTGGATCGAATACATGTGGTCTCATAAATATCTCGTCATATATAAAGAGCACATAATAGACCCCAAATGAAACAAAAAATTCATATGACCCATGGACCAATTGTCAATAGTTAGAATAAAAATGACTGAAACCATTTAAGAATTAATTCAATGGAATTTCTATAGAAGTATGTGTTTTATTAAAAAATCAATGATATTATTATCTAAAACAATCGCTTAGTTTTATCGGCTTTTTATTACTCTCTATTAACTTTTACAAGCTCTTGTGTATCAGATAATATTTTTTTCTAAAATCTTTAGCTTTCCAACGGTATATTACACATCTATATTACTGTTCTTATGTTCAAAAAGTAAAAATTGCATTGAAAAAAATATGTTTTCAGCTTTCTCCTTTAGTTGGTTTTCAAATTTGCTCGACTAGCATATTTAGCTGTTATTTATCAATGCTAACTAGATAGTTTGGTTATTTTTATAAAATATACAAACTTAAAGGTACTATAAAAGAATAAAATTTAAAATATCGGCATTTAAAGCCCTGTCAGACTATTTTTATCAGAATAAAACCTACATGATATTAAAGCCAATTAAATTTTACATCGATATAGCGAGCTTAATCAAAATCGTCGGAACCGTTTTCGAGAAAAAAAAAAAAAAGATGCAAAACGCATGGTATAACGTGGCTCTTCTGGTAAGCTCATTTTGATGAAAAAGTTTTGTAACGTCTCAGGCGTATAGTTGTCTTAAATATGAAATTTCAGTTTCATAGGACTTATCGTTTCTGCCGGGAGTTACCACACACACACCTTTTTGCGGGACTTGGTTATTTGGATCAGGGGGCCCTAAAACGTGTATTTCCGTTGAAAACTGGAATTCGATAATTTTCAGGATCACAATACTTTTCCTTACTATATATAGTAAGTAAAAGTAAAAAAGAGACGATTTCTCAGAAGACTAAGATTCCAAAACCTCTAAGTGAGCGCTGCATAACGTCTTACAGAACAAATAAGTTAATTGTGGATGTAATTAGTTGACCGTAGAGAATTACTGGAAGAAAATTAGTCCGGGTAGCGGTCATTAAATGAAACAGCTAAATAGTTTCAACTATTTATTGTTTGCTAACGTTTCGACCCCCTTTGTGGTCATCATCAGGGCAATCAATCAAACTGATTCCATTCTCCCACCATGCGCCCTGATGATGACCCACAACGGGGGGTCGAAACGTTGGCAAACAATAAATAGTTAAAACTATTTAGCTTTTTATTTAATGACCGCTACCCGGACTAATTTCTTCCATTAAAAATTAATATTTCTATGAATATCCCGGCATTTCAAATTTACGTGTACTATTCCATTGTCTGGTTTTTAATTTTCTGGATCAGAAAAAGTTCTTCATTTGATTAGCATTATAATGGTGAAAAAATAAAATTACCTTCATTGGCCAATCAAGGATGGGAGGAGGCAAGAATAAAAACAAAAAAAGGTACCAAAAAGAAAATTCGTGCTCAATATGTGTTCCATTAATTCATAGTCATATTTTAGGAGCCTATTCTAGACTTCATGTAGAACAACTATGTTCATATGACCCTTGGTCTGATTGTCAACGGTTAGGGAGACATGAGATTTTTGCTGTTATCCGTGTTTTTTCTGGATGGTTTTTATGAATGTTTTCTGTTTTATTTTTTATTCTGTACCACTTGTTTTTTGCTTGTACATCAAGTAGATATATTTAGTTTTTATGGAGAAAATGGATAACAGAAAAAGTCTCAACATGTTTCTTCCAAACCCTTGAAAATCGGACTATGGGTCATATGAACTATTCTGTTCACTTAAGGTGCTCTCACCATAACGTGACATTTATAAGACACTCTGTATACCGAAAAATAATTTTATAATAAATCTTAGACTATTAGAAATATATATGACTTTATTTTGTTGAACCTCTACATCAACTTGGTAGAAGAGTAAAGGAATACATATGATGTTTATTTCGTTTTACTCATAACAAAGGAGCGGTATTATTTTAAGAAAAGCACACCAGATTATTCTATGAGTTCGAACCTGGCTGTTGCAGAACAATTATTTATTCTGTTATTTCAGCAGTGAGGCGACCATGGTGTAGGTAAACCCTCATGAAGGCTGATCGTGAATTGAGACGTTGATTTCCAAAAGGTACTATATCCATTTTAGGATATTTTACAGAAAGCGCGAAAATCTCTCATTCCTATATTATTAAATCAGCTAATTTGGGTCTTTTTGCATTAAAATTTAGAATTATTTGTTTACTATAATAATAAAAACATATTAAAGTTATAAAATGATTTTTTTTAGAATGATTTCGAACGAAAATAAATGCGTAATTAGTACATTAAGAAAATGACCGCATTTCTAAATCGCGATTTTTAAGGACTTGAGAGTTCATTAGATAACATCAAATAGAATATTTAGATAAAACTAAATGATGAGAATACAAATATGTCAAAAAATCAATTTCGTAAAAAATGTCCTTTAGTACCCTTTGGAAATCAACGTCTCAATTGTTGGAATAAATCTACTCAGTTATTCGTTTGTCAATCCCTAACTATCCCTCATTTTTGACGAATCAGGAGTATTCTTAGTCTAATGGATAGAGGAATAAAATATTCATCTGGCTACCCTGGATTCATTTTAACCGTAGGGATACTTTGCGCCCTCAGTCAGCCTCTAAAAAGTGGGTATCAGAAATAAAAAAAAAAAATATGGTTGCTTAAAGTTATCTCAGCCTATTCACCTGTGTGGCCATAATGGATCCTTGGGGATATAGGTTGTAGAGCTATAGCTTTTTAAAAATTTAAAACATAATCAAGGATGCCTATAACGTTTTTGAAGATACCTTTTGAGAATAAATGCGAATTGATTTGAATTTTGAATACAAATTAACGTTTTTTTAAAAAAAAAAAGTCCTTTATAGCTTCGAAATTATTGAGAAAAACTAAAAATATTGAAACTCGTTGTGTCATATTTCCATAGGTCCACACTGACTTTTATTACAATATTATTTATATAATAAATGATATAATATATTGAGTTGTAAAATAAGTTTGTATCTTGTTTTTTTATACTTCAATTTAATCCTCTCTGTTTTTATAAAATTATGAATATTAGTTAAATAATATTTACATATTTTAAAAAAAGTATTATTGGGGGTCTTGTGTTTCAGTTTCAACCGTGATTCCGTATCTTCAAGTGGTACTTTGCTTGCTTAAAATGGAAAAGAAAAAAAATTACTTTTGTCATTAAATATTTTTTTTTTTTCCCCGAAAACCAAAATCCGCTGCAAAAACGGTTCACAAAATTTACAGTGAATATATGATGATGCCACAGGAGAAAGCCCACTACGTTTGGGTCGTTCTTTAACTATTGATAAATAACAAATTCAAGCATAATTGATCAAATTTTGTATTTAATAGCCAAATCACATAGTTGATCAAAGATATTTACAAGAATCTGAAGTATTGTTTGAAATTAACTGTAAAAAACGCAACGAATTTATTTTACAACCCAATACAATGCTAAAAAATACCGTAAATTAAATTACAATAATCTATTTAAAACAGATATTGTATAGCTATAAAAAAAATGTATATTGGAATTCATAAAACTGTTTTACCTTCCAGCTTGATCACCCCGTCGGTCTCACCCAGAGAGTTCTTAGCAACGCACTGATAAGAACCGAAGTCCCTAGAAGTGACGTTCCTTATTTTCAGGGTCATGTATCTGCTGTACCCGTCGTCGGAGGAGCTTGTCTCGTACTTCTCACCTAAAAAACAAAACCGATTCAGGACGGTTTATAGTTTATTAAAATTGTATTTAAACTTATCATAGGATTTATTTAAAGATTTACCGGAGACGATCATATCGCCATTGTCGGTTGTCCAGTAGTTGATAGACGACGGAAAGGCTTCCGTCTGACAGCCAAGTGTGACATCTTGGCCGATGTAGGCACCCTCCAGTTGGTTCGGTATGGACAGCATTGGAGGAACTATGATAAGACACAAGTTATTATTAACGATATATTATTGATATAGTAAAATATCATATATTACAAAATAAAAATATATTCACTTACACTGAACCTTGAGTGATACCCTCCTACTTATGGAAGGAGGTACCCCGTTGGAGGCTATGCATAGGTAGGTACCCATGTGATAGCCTGCTTACCCTGTTGATGAGGAGGATTTCACCATCCACAACGTTAACTGAAACAATATGATATTAGGCATAATTATCAATGAATGTCTAATAACTGGTCTTTGCTTTTATAATTTAAAAACGCTGCAAATTATTACACAATGGTTTATTATTTCCAAATAACAATATTAGGGCATAACTGTTTATATGGCTGCTGATAGACAATTAAGTAATATGAAAAGCACTAATTCCAAGCATAATATCATAACACAACCACTGATTTCAAAAAAGCAATATCTAGACTAGTTGCAAACCAAATTAAATGATTCTTTTTTCATTTGGTCCAAGATTTATTGCTCTATCAAATGGCACTAAAAGCAAAAAAATGTTTGGTATTTATTTATTTATAAATTTAATAGAAACAGATTTATTTTTATACGTTATTCGGATTCTACGTCGCATCTTGAAACATAAGCTCTCGATTTTTTTTTCTTTCCTTTTTTCTCTTTTATAAAAGTATTCGCGTATTTTCGGTTAAAAACAATAATGAATAAGCGAGATTTATATATTTTTCCTCTTTTTTATTTTTGGTTTGTCGCGCTTTACTGATTCTAAAACTCTTTACATAATTTTCTCGATCGTTATGAGCTATGAGCGTATTTATGTGTAGAATTTCATTTTTTTTTTCTTTTATTTTTTCACTTTTATGAAATTATCGCGGTTTCTTGTTTAAAAAAACTTATAAATTTTTTTTTTATCTTCAAAAATAACTGAGTTATTGAATAAAATCACATTTAATCGGCCGCTATTTTAAAACTAACCAGCTAGTATCAACGTCTAGGTGTTAGGATTGAATGGACTAGTATTTTTGAGGCAAATTTAAAAATAAATTGGTCCAGTAGTTTCAAAGAAATGCCGCGGACGGCGGACAAACGGATTTGTTTAATTCGTTATTCGGATTCTACGCAAGCTCTCAAATTTCGTGAAAGAATTATTTATTTATTTTTTTGTTGGTCGATTACAAAGGTTCATTATTGAAAATAATAAACCAAAAATAAAGCAATAATAGATAAATGTTATGCTTAAGATGTATTTAAAAAAATGTATATACATTATCTGAAATAATTTAATGTAATGTATGTTTCTTTTATTCTATTCATTTTGTTACCTAATAAATTTCATTCATTTATCATTTAAAGCTGTCATATTATTGCATCTCTATATATACAGATGGTCCGCTAAAGAGGCTCTATTCAACTGTTAAATAAAAATAAAATAAAAAGTAATTTCAAAAATACGTGCTACAAAAACTAGTTTAAGTAAATTCACGATTAATTTATTTGTACGCATAATGTTTTAGAAACCTGTATGAGACTGCAAAAGAAGCTATAAGATCAAGAAAAGAACATTTTTTTTTTAAGTTATGACGGGACTGTGGCTTTATAATAGCTAGAAAAATAGTTATCGACTGATTGATCGATATATAAAAATAATTTCAAATTATGTACTTCAATAGATTTAGGTATTTACCTATTTATACATAAAACCCTTTTTTTTTCATTCTTCAACAGTTGGTAATGTAATCCCGGCAAATGTTTTTATACTTCCAATTCAGAAAATTTAAAATATCCCGTTGAGGGAGATTTTCTACAAGAGAGGTTTGATTATTACAATTCAAGATCGTACAATAATGAAAGCCCTTAAATATGCATTCTATAGTTTTATTGATTAAGATGTAATCCTACATTGACATTTAGATTATCGTGACTTATTATAATATTCAGCGAAAACAGAAGAAGACGTCCTAATGCATTGTTGCTGAATACAAATTAATACAGTATGTGCACATTTCAGCACATTTTATTCTCGTAACGATTTGATATTTTTAAGCTTTCTTTAGAAGTCTAAGACGAAAATAATAGGTAAACTTTTTACTCACGTGCTTTGAATGTATTCATGCTTATTATCTTGTTAATACGTAGTTATATAGTATTCTTATTCAAGCTATTTATTGTTAAGTTTAAAAGTTCTCGAACAGCTGAAGTCACAACATGTGTACTTATGATTCTTTGATTATATAATTTTTTGTTATTGTATTGTTTCTGTTAGTTAACAACCAATGTTTTAGCTTACAAACATTTGGAGGAAGAACAAGTACATTGTAGGCATGCTAAACTTTTTTAGCATTCGCGATTCGTTCCCGTACACTGTCGAAGATGAGATCGTGTCCTTCAGAGGTTACTCCGTGTTCTCAGTGAGCAATGGTGTGAAGAAGACAACAGGTGAAAAGGTAAGCATTTTCATTCACAATAAGAAACAAGATAGTGGAGACGATCTCTTGAATCATGCCAAAATAGCAGTTAAAAAGTTAAAAAAGTTTAAACATCCTTCAATATTGACGTTTGTCGACAGCCATGAAGATGAGAACTGCATTTACCTGGTGACTAATCATTGCCTTCCCCTTTTTGCTTACTTACACAAGCTGAGTACCGAAGACTTGGAGAGATGTACCTCAAGTGGGGGCTGGCATCCATCGGTGATGCTGTAGCCTTCCTCAACTGCGTCAACCTCCGTCACAACAACATCTTTCATGGCTCAGTCTTCGTAAACGACCAAGGGATCTGGCAACTCGGTGACCTAGGCTACGTTACAGATTTCAAATCCGAGTATCCCACAAAGCACATCAACATATTAAATAAGTACAGCCCACCTGTTAATCAATTATTGTCGGACGATTGGGGCGTTGGGATCCTGCTTTGGGAAACATTCAATGGAGAAATAGAAAGCTTGGAGAGTCTCAACAATACTGCTAACATCCCTATCGAGCTTCATCCGGTCTTTCAGCAATTGATAGGTTGTTACGGAATCTGCCAAGGAATTATCAGAAGCTTTATAGAGGTATGTCGCGACGATAATATGTTAACGAAAACCTTGGAAGGACTAAACAGCTATCATATGAAAGACAGAGATGGGAAAATTAAACTTTCGAAAGACATCATCAAAGTAGTATCGAAAACACCTAAAGATATTATTATCTTCCGCATATTGAGACAAATACGCCAGGCTTATGAGTACGAAGAAGAGAACGGATCATTCCTCGTACCGGTGATATCTAAAATTGCTGCTATACTAAACGAAGATGAATTCCGTTCTCATTTAGAACCTTTTGTCGCCTTTTATTTTCCACTAAAGATAGAGCAACTCGATTTACTCTGTTGGTCAACATCAACGAGATTGCCAACAAAATCGATAATAAAAGTATCAAAACCTTTACCCCATTATATCCGCAGGCTTTTTGGACACAACCCCCCAGATAAGAGATGAGACTGTGAAAGCTATGATGCACGTGGCTCCGAAGCTTTCCAAGTCGGTCAATCGAGAAATGATCCGACATCTGGTCCACATCCAGAAGAACGACGAGAACGCTTACCTGAGGACCAACGCGACCATTTGCCTTGCCAACATCGCCTACTGCCTGGAGCCCCGAGCTCGCCAAAAGGTCCTTCTCTGCTGCTTCTTGCAGGCACTTAGTGATACCGACCATCACGTGAGGAATGCTGCTGTCCATGCTTTCAGTGTAACTCATCGGTTCTTTACCGTCGAGGTGATTGCAAAGAGTATTCTGCCCCGGTTAGTAACTCTAACAGTCGACAAGGAATCGCACGTGAGACAGAGCGTTTTTAAGATATTAAAGATACTTCTTCTTAAGTTGGAGGAAGTCTCGTATTTTCCTCAGAGGCAAGCCGAAGTAGAGAAGGACGTAGCCAGTGAGACTTGTGACAACAACACGTCTTGGGCTCAATGGGCTATAACTGCACTTACCAGGGTTTATTTCAAAAGCCAGATCAATTCCGATCAAGCGCTACCTGAAAAAAACTCAACTGTATGTGATGGAATGGAGCTTGACAGAAGAGAAGATGAGAGTCCTGATCCACCTACAACACTAGTTCATATGAGGTCAGCAAAATGAGCTGGGCGCTGGGGATGACAACAATAGTTTTAATCATCCACTGGATTGCGGTAAGTTCCTCACTGTGAATCTCAAGCGGAGCCTAACCGAAGGAGTCCCACGAAAGCGAACTAATTCTGTAAGGTCAAGGCAGCTTTATGATAGAGATATGTTTGAATAAAATTTTTTAAGCTATCATGTTGTCTGTGTTTTGTTAATTTGCTAGTATTATCTCATTTCCAATATGTTTCGTCCTCAAGCATAACTTACCACTTATTTATATTTTGTTTTTAATTAATATTGAATGAGAAACACCTTCCTTATTCCTAAAATGTATTCGAGAGTGAAATAAACTTTTTGACACACAAACACGTATCCTGAAATTTCTACAAAGCGAGTATTAAACTTTATCAAGATCGGAATAAATTTAAAGTATTCCTTAACCAGCTCACCTGAAGCCTTCTTTATGGGTTCTTCCAATCCCTCTCTCGCTCTATCTCTCTCTCTCTCTCTCTCTCTTCTCTCTCTCTATATATATATTATATATATATTATATTTATTTTTATTTTCGTAAAGGAGCGGCGTGGTCTAGTGGGTAGAGCGCTAGTCTACTGTGCTCCGGGTCCTGGGTTCGAATCCCGGCTGTGGCGGAATATTATTTATTCTGTTATTTCAGCAGGGGGGCGATACTGGGGCACGGAGACCCTCCTGGGGCACACCCAGCCTCTATAAAGTGGGTACCAAAAAAAGGGGAAAAACCTAGCGGCTGAGCGTGATCTTGGCCGAATCACGTCATTGCGCGCCGTTGGCTTAGAAACAGTACGAATCTCTACATGTAATGAGCCCAAAAATCTTCATGGGTTGTAGTGGTACAGGTTTTTTTTTTTTATTATATTTAGGTAAGACATAGTTCAGACAGGACATCGTCTGTCGAGTTAGCTAGTTTATATATAAATGTTTCTGCCCAATGATTTCTCTTGTTGGTATTTTGTAAGTATGATAGTTATAATTTATTGAAAATAAATTATATTTGAAATGTACTTATTCTTGTGTTTGTAATTTCTTTGTGACGTAACAGTGCGGTTTCACTTTTTGAAGTTACGATTTCAACTGAAGGAACGGCTACATTCTTGGCTACAATCTAGCAGTTCTTAATTGTTCCATACTGGTTTTATGAAAATCGCATAAAGGTTTGTTTTTTTTGTTTATTTATTTACTGTCACTTTTGCTGCTATGGCTAATCGGAAGATCTACTTAGGATTCCTAAATTTTTTCTATGTTTAATTAGGATAGGGATCTTTAGAGAGTACCTGTAATCGCACAGCCTCGGAATCACCTTTATACATCCCCGCATATTTCTGGTCATGACTATGGTTGTAAGTTGAAATTTTTCCTGTTCGTTCTACCGTCTAATGTGCAATAAGACTTGGTTTGGGAAAATTCACTCTCTAAGTGGTTAAAAAAAAACATTTTTCTAAAACGTAAAATAAAATTGGTCTTTAAATAACTTAAAAACTATACGGCTTATGGAAAACTATAAGTACTCATTTGAATGACAATCAAATTTCTAACTGTATAAAAGCAAAGTAAACCTGGCCAGTATTAGCAAAGATAATGTATAATAATTTATAAGAAATATATTTAAGCATATTGAGCATCGTATCAATATTTCATGTGTATGGTCCCAGACACATGTTAAATTATTAGTTTTTTTTTTTTAATTGATTCAAAGTGACCACAAAACATTTTGTTTCAAGTACATAGTAAAACTTATTTAAAAACTTGACATTTTTCATATCTATAAATGGATTCTCTTGAAATGACAACCACCTAAAACCCCCCAAAAACGGTTTTATTTTACATTTTATAGGCTGAATGCTTCATCCACAGGTAGCAGGTTAATAAGTAGTATTAAGGTTGAGAACGTTTTAGGACAACATACAAGGCCTAAAGGGATGGGGTTATCCATTAAATAGGACACAGGTATATGGTTCTACGGATTGTAACCATGTTTGATTAATTCAAGATATTATCCAGTGGGTACTCGAAAATTAAGGGAAAAATTGTTTTTTGGGTGAGATATCTGGAGGCGCTTAGCTCCTTGCTTGGTCATAAAACAGTAAGGATCCCTTTATTAGTTATGCTAGTTTATTAATTAAACGTCGCATTATGCATCTATGGCTAATTACACGATGCTACAGTGGGAGTCATAAACTTTGCGTTTCCAGGTTCGATTGGGATAGGTTCCCCATATATATATAGAACTCGGAAACTTCCATGGTATAAAACACAATGGACATGTCAGCTGGTATATTATTATTATTTCACTAATAATAGTATTGTCAATGTTATTATTTTAGTAAATTATAGTATCTTCAACAAGGTTTTAGGTTGATATGTATGTAACCCGAGATAGAGACAAATATTATTAACTTTATACATCGTACCAGAGTAAGCTGCGAGAGGGAAACATTATTATCATAGTATATAATACAAATCTGAATAGATTATTTTTGTATTTTTTCTTTTATTAGTGTTCCTTAGTGAGTTATATAGAGAAGAAAACTCAAATTTTCATGATATATCTCAGCTACTGTAGTAATATAGTTATCGGATTTACAAGAAACCCAAAACGTTCCGATATTAGAGATGCCTTTGATAATGGGTAAAACTATCATGATAGACACGATGTAATAGTAAATAAATAAATCCCTTCATTGGAGGTTCCATTTTTGGTTCAGGTTTTAGTCTCATGGAGTGGCAGAAGCGGTGCTTGCTACACCTCACAGGGTTTAATACAAACAAAAGAAATAAACTGTTTAAATATAAGACGGTCTGGGGTTCAGTGCATGTTATTTGAAATTTTACCACATTTTTGGGAACCCACTTGGTAGAAGCTGGATGTTCATTAGAACGGCATCCCTACCCCAAGGGCACTCCACGACGGTAATTATAAAAATAAATATTTATACTGCGATAACCGGGTTTGAACTCGGAATCCGGAGGTGAGTAGTCCAGTACACTACCTAAAAATATATAAACGCAATTTAACTACTAGGGACAAGGAAACTGAAGTAAGGAAGCCGAGATTAACAGATCATGTTTTTTGTTTTTGCCCTTAAACTTTTAAAAAAAGTAAATAAAATCATAGATACTCATTCAAAAGTTGGTCGAATTTCTCACCACATGAATGCAAAATCATTGATCGATAATACGAAAAATAAATAAATTAATTAAACTATAATTTAAATTAATCTACAATGTGCGCGGGCATAGTCGCATAGGTTACAGCTAGTATTTAATTTTAATAGTAGGCGAGAGAACTAATTTCGAATTCAATAAAATAACCTATTGAATATAATAGAATAGAATAGAATTTATTTACTACATAAAATACAATTATAAACAAACATAACCTGAGTCTAGTGTTCTATAACAAAAACATTAAACAAAAGATAAAACAAGTACTCCTTAAAAAAAAAATAAACGAAAATAAAACGAACTGGATAATACTAAGTTATTAACATAATATTGATTACTACACAATATTAATCTGTAAATAATGAAAATAATTCAAAATAAACGGAAGCGTAATATTATTTATATGACACTAATAGAATCATACTTATTACATATTTTTTAAAATATAAATATTACTATTAATGTTTAAGATATTTTCAATGTTTAGAAGGTCGCAGGATACGGATTCAGATGGTTTTAAGATATATTGTCTATTGTCTTTAAAGGTTGGGCAATGAAGGAGGATATGGTACAAACTAGGATATGGGGACGTTAAAAGATTGTCCCGAGCCTGTGCGATGTCAGGTACTCGTTAAAGATCCCTATCCTAATAAAACCTGGATAGGCAAAATTTAGGACTCCCACTGTAGCATCGTCCGATTAGCCATAGTAGCAACAAACATATTGAATATTTGATATATATTAAGAAAATAATTAGTTGCTATTTCCAGCTCGAATATAATTAAAAAATATTTTCCTCCTGTTGAAAAAGAAACTTTTGGGCCTAAAAAAAAATTAAACAACAACCCATTTCGTTACATAAAGAGAAAACTGAAATTGAAATGGGATCGGATATGCAAGAGGCTTAATAATTCCAGGCAAGTTGTTTATGCATTAGGTATTCTTCAACAAAGTTGATGATCCGGTTACCATATTCATCAATGTTTCCTGTATTTCGTATCTGTGCAGCATGCTCCTGGCATATGTTGCCTCGGCAAGACAGCTAATGTTTGAATGCAATTTAATCGCATCTGTCTACTCACTTGATGAGGATTATTGACTTAACTCTAGGCAATAACTAGTTGCTCTCTAGTGTATTCTATTTATGATGTAGATATATTAGTTTCAATAATATTGTAACTATATATGAGAAATTAGTATTAGAACTAAGTGCGTTAGCCACGTGAAGTAGCTTAATTTATTATTAAAGTTTATAGTAAAAAAAAACAAAAAAAAAAAACTCTGGTGCGGGCTACACACGACGTTGCCAAAATCGGTAAAATAATTTTCAAATAAAGTCAGAAAGGAAAATTAGTGAAAAAATAGAGAATTAATTAAATGTAATTTCTATAGATACATGCGTTTCATTAAAAAAAAAAAATATTATATTATTATTTAAAACAATAAGTTAGTTTTATTATCCTTTCATCACTCTTTAATAACTTTTAGAGCCTTTTGTATAAGATAATTCTAATCTTTAGCTTTCCAACGGTATATTATACATTTATGTTACTTTTCATAAATAGAAAAACGAAAAATTCATTTAAAAAAATATATATTTGTAGTTTCTCCTTTAGTTGGATATCAAATTCGTTCAACTTATATATTTACCTTATGAATATATTATTCGGAACAGTCTCTTCTATTTTATTTATATATTTATTTATTATAACATATAAAACATGATTATTAAAACATTACGCCTGAGGTACCTTTTTTATTGACAATGAAAAGATAAATTTTAACAGAATTACAGAATTATTCATATATAGGAACTTAATATGAATAATACTACAATATTAAATGATCTATATTAGGATATAATATGGAAATAAATATGATATTTAAAGATCTGAAGATGAGGCATAAGAAGTACCTCGAAACGTAATAGTTTAATAATCACAGTTTATATATGTTATGGTAAATAAATATATAAATAAAATAGAAGAGACTGTTCCGAATAATATATTCATAACTTAAATTACTCTTCTATAATAGTAATTGATATAAAATACATTTACCTGTTTTTTTATTAATAAAAACAAGATTTAACTATTTATAACTATTATGTAATCTACAAAATTAAAGATACTTTGGAGAAATAAAATTTAAACTATCGGCACTTAAGCCCTGTCAGACTATATCAATCATAATGAAACATACATTATATTAAAACCATTACATTTTACACCGATATAGGTAAGTGAAAGTAAAAAAACTGCAAAGTATTACTCAATGGTTCATTATTTCCAAATAATCATATTAGGATATGACTGCTTACATAGCTTTTTACAGGATATTAAATAATATAATGATTATTTTTCGGTTTTTAGAAAATTTAATTGTCTAATGACAAATAAAAAATGTATTATTTATTAATTCGTACGGCGGACAAACGGATTTTTTTATTCGTTTTTCGTGTTCTAAGTATCTTGAAAAGTAAGCTTCCAAATGTTGAAGGGTATTTATTTTTTTGGTCGATTAAAAAAGTATCAATAGCTTTTTTGAGACTTTACAGTTTTTGGTTTATTATTTTCAATAATGAACCTTTGTAATCGACTAAGAAAAAAAAAATAAAATAACACCCCTTCTAATTTTGAGATCTTACGTTTCAAGATGCCTAGGATCCGAATAACGATCAAAAACAATCTGTTTGTCCGCCGTCCGCGGCGTTTCTCCAAAACTACTGGCCCAATTTGTTTAAAATAATCCTAAGACCTAGACGTTGATAACAGCTGGTTAGTTTTAAAATGGCGGCCGATCAAAAGGGCTTTAATTCAATAATTCAGTTATTTTTTGAAGATAGAAACAAAATTTATCAGTGGTTTTTAACCGAAAATAGCGAATAATTATATAAAATTGAAAAAAGACAAGAAAAAAAATTTAAATTTTACACATTAATACGCTTTTTGAAGAAAAAGAAGTACGCATAGTGTTTCAGAATCAGTATATCGCGATAAACAAAACAAAACAAAAATCATTGAAAATGGTAAAAAACTAGCTTAGATATAGCGTAGTGATATGATATGATCCTGTGAATTATTTCTTTTCATATTACTTAATGGCCTATTAACAGCCATATAAACAGTTATATTCTAATGTTGTTATTTTGAAATAATAAACCATTGTGTAATAATTTACAGAATTTTTTTTTTTCACTTCATTTTTTAATTCGTGTATGTCAGCAGTAATGTAATAGCGAGCAAATAGGCCCAAATAATAAAAAATAATAACATACATAGGGAATATGGGAGGACAAAACTCAGAAGGACTTGTCTTCAGGTTTATTTTTTATGTAGGTTTCTCCAGATTTTTTTTTCATAATTGAAGGCCTGTTCTATAGTATTAATAAAAAAGAAATCCATATAATTGGTTTCTAAAAATTATTTAATTATTTTTGAGACATTCCAACATTAAGTTACAAATTATTAATTCTCTTACAGGCATATATTTTTTATTTTATATTATTTTATTCTAAAATTGTTGTTAATTTTTTATAACTACTGTTCTTGTTAATTTTTCATCTAATGGTGGTTTAATTTTAAATAACAATAACTTTTCATATGTAAATGATCCGCTTTGATTTTAATCATGTGTATCATTTAATCATTTTAATTTCTGTGTAACAAATTAATGTGGTTATGAGTTGTAGGGTTATTTCATTTTTTTGTAAGCCCATGTTCATTCATGAAATATTTCAAAAATATTTAAATATACTTCGAATGGTCTTCTTTTTGGGTACTTAATTATAAGAATTTTTTGCTATCTCCTTTTTTTTTTTTATTGTTTCATAGCACGTTGTTTCTAGATGCTAGGGCACGTAGTATTTTTGTAGGATTATACTTTTGATTAACAACTGTATACGAACCGACATTCACATATAAACTTACACATAGATGTATATACCCTTACATATCCACACCAAAACAAGTAAAAAATTATAAGAAAACATCATATAATTCTTAAACAACTAACAAAAAATGTATGGTTAATTTTGCCATCTAAATTTAATTTTTTTTAACCAAAAATTGATACCAAGAGAATTTATAAATCTGTACATTAGAGGTTGATTGTCGAACGATCATTGTTGCCTATTTAGATTAACTATCGTATTTCTATTATTCCCGTTATATTTTTCGAGAATGTATACCGTATTACTTTCACTTACCTATATATGAAATATATAGTAAGGGAATGAATTGCGTTCGTGAAAATTTTCTAATTCCAGTTTTTAATGGAAATACACGTTTTAGGCCCCAAATAAGCAAGTCCCGAAAAAAGATCTGTGTGTTTGTGTGTCCGTGTGTATATCTGTGTGTGTGTGTGGGGGGGGGGTCTGGTTAGTCCAGCGCGAAAACGAAAAGTCGTACGAAACTTAAATTTTATATTCAAGACAACTATACGCCCGATCAGCTAACCAAAAGAGTCACTTTAAGCTTTGCATTTCGCACTTTTTCACAATATTCTTTTAAACGTTTCTGATTAAACTGGCCATATCGATGTAAATTTTAATGGGCTTTAATATCATGTAGGTTTCATTCTGATTGAAATAGCTGTAAGACTCAAGTCTTCAATGCCGATATTTTAAATGTTCTTCCTCTAAAGTAACTTTAATTTTATAGATTCAGTAAAAATACCCTATAACCTTATTATAATTGATAAATTGTAGCTAAATAAGAAAGTTGAACAAATTTGATAAAAACTAAAGGAGAAAAGAAAAAAAAAATGTTTTATAGTAATTTTTTTTTTTTTGTTAGAACCTATGAAAAGCAACAAATATATATATATATATATATATATATATATATATATATATATATATAAAATATACCGTTGAAAATATTATAGAAAATGTAATATCTTATGCACAAAAGTTGTAAAAGGTAATGTAAAGTGGCTAATACGGCATATAATTATTACTGATAATTATACGTAATAATCTGATATTGCTATATTATATATATATATATATATATATATATATATATATATATATATATATATATATATTTATATATGTCATATGTATCTAACGAAAATGAATAATATTTTTATTTAAATTAACTATAATTTTTTTATATTTAAGTTTATTTAATAGTTCTTAAATTTATTTTAACTGTAAGTGAAAGTCGTGTGTTGCCCCCACCAGATTTTTATTTTGTGGTTTATATACATATATATAGTCCAAGTCCTTGTGAAGTAATTCGTTGGTTACATAAAGCGGTGCATCCACGATTTTTCGCAATATTTTCGATTGAAGGGTCTGAATTATTTGGATGTTAGAATATTTTGTAGATCCCCATAGCTCTATCCCGTATGTCTATAATGGTTTGATCAGTACTTTGTAAATAGTAAGTTTGGTGTTCACGGATAATTTGGATCGTTTGTCTAGCAGACGAGATAGTAGTCCAAATCGTCTGTTCAGTTGTTGTCTTTTAAGTCTAATGTGGGTCCTCCAAGTCAGTCTTTTGTCTAAGTACAGTCCCAAATATCGTACTTCATCTGATGTCGGAAGGAGTTTATCCTCAAAATTTTGGATATAAGTTGTTAAAGTTTATCCTCAAAATGTTGAAATATAAGTGACTAATTAATTTAATAATATTTATATTAGTTAGTTAATTATAATAATATTAATTGATATAATAATCTATAAACTAACAATGTTTATTTATAGATTTATAACAGCTTAAGATTTATATTAACGACTGAGTTATGATTCGATACGTGATATTTTTTCAAAAACCTTCTTCCTTCTTGTGCCTTTCACCGTTGAGCTGCCTCAGTCTATGTCAGCTACGCGACACAGTTTCTAGCCAGCGCTTTCATGGCATTCAGCCTTATAAAACCTTGCTCACTAAATGGAAGAATATAACCTTTACGAAGGTGATAACCTCGCTCTTTAAAAATAATATATGTTAATAATTTTACGGGCTTACAAAAACTTTATATTAACTCGTATGATTTCTTTTATTGAATATGAACGTTTCTAAAACCTTGCGCTTTCCAACGTTATATTATCCTTATATATTACTACTTATATTTCAGGAATAATTTTTTGATGACATGATTACAGAAAATTTATTTTCCCGGTAAAAGAAAAGCTGAATTGCAATGTATTTTACTTATAAACCTTCAGGAAAGAATGACATAAATGATGATGAAAAACGTTTAGAAGTAGTTCGCGGAAACCTAAATCTGGTTATCATTTTATACATAGAGGGATTTATTAACGTTTACTCAGGAATGCATTCACATAAATGTAAGTTATCGCAAGGGTAACAACGAATGAAGCTAATGAATCTCAGAATGAACAGAGGGGAGAAAATTTAATAAATGAAAATATACACATTTTACATTATATAAGGTTTTTTTACAAAGGCCACCTTTCAAACACAGATTGGATAGAAAAAATATTTTTTTACATTATAATTCCTTTCCGATTTACATATTTTATAATGCAGTTCGTTCAATCATTATTAATCTATTTAAAAAATTTTAAAATATGGATTTAGTATAAATCAACATTAAAAAAAAAAAAAAAGGCTCAGTACCTATAACAAATTCGTACTGTTTCACCGCCAACGGCCGCGTAAGATGGTGATTAAGTCTAAATCCCCGCGGCCTAGGCTTTTTTCCTCTTAATTTCTCAATATACATACATCAAGTATGTTTCACCATGATGACACATTAGAAACTAATAATATTTTTTTAATTCATCCAATTAGCCACAGTAGCATAAACGACGTTAAAAAATAAGCTGACAAAAACCATTTGAACACAATAAATAATAAAAAACACTTATATATTAATATATATATATATATATATATATATATATATATATATATATATATATATAAATTTTAATATATTCATTTCCATAATCCATTGTTTTATTAAACCTTTAAAAAGCGATAAGGTATATCTTTTAACAAATTATCAACGGCTAGTTAATTTTTCTTTTCAGATTTGAATGAGTGATGATAATATGACAATCTGACATATTAATTTGTTTGAATTCAAAAATACCAAAAATAATCGAACTGGCTGCACTACACAACATATAAATTATAATGTCTTGCGGCCATCTTATTTTCGGAAGTCTTGGAGGTTTATCAGGGATCGAAGAGGAAGCAAGGATAATATCTCTTTTTCGCTGTATTCTAAATGGAGTTTGTCATGGAAGTAATGGTATTATGGGCGTATAATAACTTTTTCTAAGTAAACAACTTACATGTTTTTTAAGGGTTTTAATAGAGAATCATTTAATTAGAATGATGATTTCCGAAAATAATGACATTACAAGGAAACCTTTTACTTTCAGTGTCTGTTTTTTTGAGTTCCTTGGTCCAATTATTCTCTTGCAAGCTGCCCGGTTGCTTGAGATCATTATCCGACCATACATTACAGCAAGAAACTCCTCCATACTCCATCCCTTTAAATTATTCATGTGAAGGGGTACTTTTGAGGGGATTCCTAATGTGACGTGGTTCGCTGTGAGTGTGTGATTGCGTTTCTTTAAGAATATCTGTTAAGATAATTACGTTTTTATTGCAAATATCTAAGTAAGATTTTTACGTATACTAATATCAAAACAGAGAATAGAACTAAGAATATATAATATATATATATATATATTGTTTGATTAGTTCTCGACTGTTAATAATTATAGTTCTCTACTGGTCTTAGGTTTCAGTCAATAAATACACAATTTTATTTATGCAACGTTTTGATAATTTATCGTTCTCATATCCATGCCTCAACAATGGAAAAACAAAAAAACAGAAAGTTAAAATTTGTATACAATAATTAAGAGATTATAGTTAGAGAGATAGAAAAGAATGTATTGAACAGTGAATAAATATACACTTCTTAAATAGATATTTTAATTAGAATTTGAATTAAAGATATTATTTGAAATTTACTTACAATTTTAGATAAAATTGTGTCTTACATAGACATACGTGTAAACTATAAGTTTTGATAGAATACTGAAACAAAGGTGCTAGGATAGTTTAGGTAGGGAGGATTTTCCAAATTTATGACGTCAGGAGTCTAGAGTTTTCTTTTTTAAAATTGTATTTACTTTATTATTACTATTCATATTATTGTTAATATGTGTTTATTAAATTTGAATATCATGAATTAATGTTTTGAACATCAGATTTTTTTTTTATAGCGCAATTTTTATATAGTAATCATTACTTTCATATTTCATTTGAAGCTGTTTTTTTTTCATAATGTATAATTTTGGATGAATAGAATTTGAATGTACATCTTTATGTAAGTCTTTCTGAAATGAGTTGTGAGGGCAGTTTGATCTGTTTTTTTAAGGTTTTTCGTAATTGAAGTATAGCTAGCTGTATTTGTGTTGATATATATGTATAAAATATATATATATATATATATAATATATATATATATATATATATATATATATATATATATATATATATATTATATATATATATATGTATATGTTTGTTATTTAGTTATGATGACCGTTCAGCTATTTCAGATCGTTTTCAAGTTTCCATCAAGAATTTTTTTTTTTGTAATAATTTGATCAGAAATCGTCTTGACCTTTTCTGTATATTCTTAGGGATGAATCACAAATAAAATAAAAATAAAACTTTTAGAAAAAAATGTTCTAAAAGGACTTGGTTCCAGGATAACGACATCCTTTTATTTGTTTTTCATTTAATTATATACTGATTTTTAATATTTTATTGGCTATAAAGTTCTCAGTTATTTGCTCCTTAATGTTTTTTTCTGCAAATAACCATCTATTATAGCACTAACGTATTAAAAGCAATGTTTGAACGAAAGCAGATGTGTAATATAGTTACATAATTAAAACAAAATAAATTCCTTAAAGAAAAAAAGAAAAAAAAAATAGAAACCAGTTAACGAATAGTGAGTACTAAATTTAAAAAAAAAATGGAAATAAATTTTATTGTACTTGGCTGTTTAACAGGTTACCAAAAGAATGTAAAAGGGGAATATATTGAATGATGACTGAGCAATACCTAAATTTTGAATTTTGTCACCCTGAGGGATGTAGTTAAACGAATTATGTTTAAGTTCCTAGATTAAAATTTCGTTGTAAATCAGATCAATTAATTTTAAACGACATAAAATTATCCTTTTATAATTTTCCCTTGAATATTCAACGCTTCTACGTGATTAACTGGGGTTATAATAATAATAATATATTAATAACACTTAGCTTGATCTAATTATCTTCAATCAACAATGTTTGTTTTGTGAACACTCTATCGTAAAACGATAAAAGTGTCAAAAAAAAAGATATGCTGTCAGTATAGAAAAATTTAGACATGAATGAGCCAATGATGTGTGAGCCTTTTGTTATCCACAGATTAGCACCATCAGGCTATCCCGCATTATCGCATCCGTTTTTTATAAATTTTTGTATAGATTAATTAAGCAATATTTGGTCTCATATAGTGGTGATTTTTAGCGGTCTACTGCGTATAAATTAAATCTTATTCTTTTCGAATAGAAAAAATATAAGACGAATGTTTACTGCAATGAGTTGTCACAATAACTCACAAAGTTGTAATTGAAAATCCTCATTTTTTAACGATATATGAATGCATTTTATATGATTTTATCCTAATAATTATACAATACAAAACATGCAACATTCCTAACGATTATTTATTTTATTTATATTGTAATGGACCATTAACTTTTATTATTATTATTAATTTATTTTATTTATATTGTAATGGACCATTAACTTTGTACATTTCATTACTCGAAAATAACGGAGACATGGGCGTATTTATGGGTTAAATTTACAATTTTTTCTTTGTTTTTTTCTTATTATTCGCGGTTTTTTTTTTTATAAATACAATAATTTATTTTTCCTTATTTTCAAAAATAGCTGAGTTATTGAATTAAATCGCTTTTGATAGGAGGCCATTTTAAAAATAGAAATAGAAAATAATCTTTATTCTGGGACATAGTCCCTTAAGAACAAAAAATATGTACAATTAAAGTATACAGTGTATCTGGCCAAAAGACCAAATGATCATGATTAATTCTTAATTACAATGGTGTAAAAAGTAATAAAATAAAAAAAAGGAATATATCTATACAATAAAACAAAAGAGTAAAACAAATAAACTTCTTCAGATGCATACTTTTGCTGAACGAAACTAAATTTAAAAAGATTAATAAATTAAGTAAGGTATGATCAATAAATAATATTTCCTTTTTACATTCAAAATCTAATGTTTGATATAAAACGTCATTGCTGTTGAGCGTCTGTTTGGGAATACAGGAGGTATTGGAACAGTTGGGACTTGAATGATGATAGAGATGAAGCATGGCGGATATGAGTAGGTAGGGAATTCCAGATATTTGCAGAGCGGACAAGAAAGGAATGATCAAAAGTTGTTGTTCTATGGGTAGGAATGTAAAGGTCAGAATGGCGGGACCTTGTTTCGAGGGAGTGGATTGACGATTTAAATTGTAGAAGACTGTGGATATAAGGAGGGAGCTTGGTGTTAATGGTTTGGTAAAGGAATGATCCTAGGAAATATTGTCTAAATATTGACGAATTGGAGGGAGGAGCCACTTTAACTCGACGTATAGAAATAGAGAAGTAGAAATAGAAAATAATTTTTATTCTGGGACTGGGTCCCCTAAGAATAACAGCTTTGTACAGTTTAATTATACAGCATGTCTGGCCAACATAATTTCTACTAATTACATTTGTGGGTTAATTTATGTGTGTATATTACTCACGCATATACACACATATATACAAGAAAAAGAAAAAAAAAATATGTATACAATGATAACATAAAGTAAAAACAATTCCTAGAAAATATTGTGTTGAACAAACTTAAATATAAATGAATAGATAACATCGTTTAAATATATACTATGAACAAATATCACTTTCAAAGTGTGATGTAAGTAATATAAATATCACAGTTTTTAAGCGTCTTTTTGGGATAATAAAAGGTATTGGAAAAGTTGGGATTTAAATGAGGAGAGAGAAGCAGCATGGCGGATATGAGTAGGTAGAGAATTCCAGAAAGTAGAGGAGCGGACAAGGAAGGAACGATCAAATGTTTTAGTTCTATGGGTAGGAAAGTAAAGGTCGGAATGGCGGGATCTTGTTTCAAGTGAATGGACTGAAGATTTAAATTGGAGGAGACTGTAAATGTATGGAGGGTGTTGGGAGTTAATGATTTGGTAAAGGTATGCTCCTAGGAAATATTGTCTGCGGATTGGGGGAAGGAGCCACTTCAACTTTTCGTAAAAATGGGTTACATGAGACCTCTTCGGAGTACTGAGGACAAATCTTAATAATATGTTCATAATTCGTTTTAGTCTGTCCTCAAGCCCCGTCGGGAGGCCACCATATACTAAGCAGCAATAGTCAAAGACGTATAAATGGGTCACATGAGACCGCTTCGGAGTGTTAAGGACAAATCATTTTTTTTTTTTTTTAAACATAATTTAACTGTAGGGTATAATACAATGGCCATTGTAATTGTATTATATAATACAATGGATTGGGAGGGTCACTGAACAGTGCAGCCAATTCGGAAAGCTGTTCGTAGTCGAGATTGTTTTCCTTTCTAGATCGAGAAAACTACACAGTCCGTTTTTGACGCATTTACTCTGATGTTTAACTGTTCCAATATCCAAACAATAGTTGGACACGCCGATTCAGCGTGCGTTAGAGACTTAGTTGGGTTCATACCAGGGCTATAGACGGCTATATTATCGGTGAATGCGGTGATGGTAACGGTTTTATAGTTAGTGCCTATTAAGTCTACAGTATCTGCAGTAATCTGCAGTAGTGGACAAAGGGATTTTTTTTATCTTTATTCAAGTTATACGTATTTTGAGGGATGAGGGGTATTATTATTCTTTTTTGTTAGATTATATATGTTCATTATTGAGAATAAAACTATTTCATATTTTTGCCCGCTATAGAGGGGACTGTAAATAAATAAACTGAAACCTTACCTATATCGCCATTGTAGTTCATGTCCTTGCCATCCTCCCTCCGCCACATGACGTAGGGCTCGGGATAGCCCTCGGCGCGACACTCCAGCCTCATCTCCGTGCTCTCCCGCACCACCAGCTCTTTGGTACTGTCCCCGCCGACGATCCTTGGAGGCACTAAACAAAATTTCATGATTACAGATATTTAGTGAAACACTAGGACATATGAAAAAAGCTGGGAATTATTACACAATGGTTAATTATTTCCAAATAACTATATCAGGGTATAACTGTTTGTAGCTGCTAGAGATTTCAATTTTTCTCTATCTTAAATAATAACCAATTTTTGGTGGAATTATATCTATTATAATTTGTGACTTGAATGTATAGATCAATTTTATTTTATTTCTGCTTATCGAGCTTCACTAATTCTAAAACTCTATACATATTTTTCTCTATCTACATAAATAACTGAGTTAAGGGCATATTTAACGGTAAAATTTTATTTTTTATAATTATTCGCGTTTTTTTGGTTAAACAACATTAATATATTTTTTCTCTATCTTATAAAATAAAATAATTACAAGCGTATATATATATATAGATACAATTTCAATTTCTCTCTCCTTATTCTCCGTTCCTAATTCTCAAACCGCTTTTTCCGAGTTCTCTGAGGTGTAGAATTTTCGAACTTTAATTCCTTCGAGGTCGTTTTCTCCCAGGAAGTGTCTTGGGACCTGTCCTCTACATCCTTTTCACTGCTAATATTCCTACTCATCCTGACACCTTTCTGGCAACATTTGCAGACGACACCGCCAGCCTATCATCCAGTTCCAATCCTGAAACAGCATCCTTAATCCTGCAAAGACATCTTTGTCATATCGAACACTGGTGTGATAACGTGTACAAAGTTGAACGAAAACGAATGCAAACACGTAACGTTCACTCTTTATTTTAACTCAATACCAATTGCTCCTTCAGATACAGTTTGGTATCTTGGCTTACTATTAAACGAAAGATTGACATGGAACCCACATACAAGACTTAAAAGACAACAACTCAATTGAGTCGTTGATTTCCAAAAGGTACTATATCCATTCTAGGAGATTTTACAGGAGGCGCGAAAATCACTAATTATTATATTATTAAATTAGCTAATTTGATTCTTTTCTCATTAAAATCCAGAATCGGTTTTTTAGTATATTAATAACATCATAGTAAACATATGAAACGAGATGTTTTGGTATAATTTGGGACGAAATTAAATGTGTAATTATTTCCTTTAGTAAATAATTATATTTCTAAATTGCGTTCATAAAGGGCTTAGGTGTTCATTAGATAAAATCAAAAAGGAGATTAAGATATAACTAATTGATGAGAATAAAAATATGTAAAAAAATCAATTTTGTAAAAAATGTCCTTTAGTACTTTTTGGAAATCGTCAATTGAGACGATTCGGACAGTTATTCCGACTTTTCAACAGAAAATCTGAGCTTTCAATTGACAAAAAATTTAACATCAAACGCATTCAATCCTTTCAATCCAAAGTCCTCGGAACAATAGTAAATGCTCCTTATTATGTCACCAATTATTCCTTACACTACGATCTAAATATTCCATTTGTTTTAGATCTTATTGCATAAAAATTCTCCAAATTTCATCAGAACCTCTTTCATCGCTCCAATCCTCTAGCTTAATCCGTTTCCAATTTTACCCTAATTTGAAATTTTTTCCTGTTAAATATAATATTCCACAAACATTTAAAAAAAAATAATAAAAAATAAAACTTTCAATGTTAGTAAGTTAACGTTCTGTACGACTGAGAAAGTTAATTATCTATATATATTTTATTTTAATCCATAAAACAGAGCGTATCACGAATTGCGTGTTCGTAAACTTTGTAGGTATCAATTCGCCGATATTATTAATATTTTTGTTTTGAAACAAAAGTTTGCCGAGAGGAAACAAACCCGGCCGGTGAGAATGATCATTTATTCAATGGACCTTAAAGTGAGATCCACCCCCTGGTCTTTATTTCCCCCGAAATTGCGAGCATTAATCCTCAGTTCGTTGAGCTTTTCGGCCTCTCGCCTCCCTCTTCCCCTTTTAAATAAGTTTACCCTTCGTCTAGTATCTTAATATTTAGCCTGTTTAAACGGGTAAAGACAGGAAAATACAAATGATTTTAATATAAAAAAGATATGAATAAATATACTGTATACAAACGTTTGTTATTGACATAAAACTGATTACACAGTTGTTTATTCGTTCTCGGAGTTCTAGCACTGGCTAGATTCTTCACTCAATGTGATGTATGTATGGGTGTGTGTATGTGTATATAGGTATAAGTGAATTCTTGACTTTATTGTATTGATTCATTATTGTGTATATATTTTATTGTAATTTTATGTCGTGTAAATATTGTATGAATGTAGTATGTATGATATCTTTCATGACTGATATCAATTGATGTCCAAATTGGGACAGATTGTAATTTTCCTCAATAAAAATTGTTGTTTATTCGTTCTAAAAAGTCATTTATAAAATATATAAAGCTTTGTTTATTATTTTAAAAAATGAACCATTGTAGTCGACATAAAAATTAAAAAAATAAATACCCTCTAGCTTTGAGGGCTTAAAGATACGTAGACCCGAATAACGGATTTTTAAAAAAATCAGTTTTTTCCGCCGCGCAGTGGGCAAAATCACCAACGTAGGTAGACAAAAGTCAAAAGTTTGGAATTTCCAAGTGCTTCACCTCTTTATCACTAGTTGGCAAGGTCCTTAATACTAATATTTTCTGCAACACCGTGATTACAAATAAATAATAAATGAGTGATTCATCCCTGTTCGCACAAGTGCCTAATAATCGGCACTAGGATTATCTTTATTCGATGACCATTTATTGTGTTTAAGGTGTGTTTAGCGCAAAGTATTTTTGCTTTTATTTAACGATAGACATTTCTGAGACAGGTAAGGCATTATATTTTAAAACTCGTTATTGAATATACATTGAAATCTACCTGTAAAATTAATTTAGTATTTACAAATGTAAGCCCCTATACAATAACGAAAAACCATAAAATCCCCAAGTTACCCCAAGGATTTGTTTTCATCAATTATTCTAGACTTTAAATATTACAAAGAATTTTTGCGATTTTTCGTGGTTTTAGGTGATATATAAATTTTTTTCAGACACAGCACTCTGAATTAAAAGTTTTACAACCTATAATTCTAAGAGTTTCCTAAATGATATAAAATACATATATTAACAGGTTTCAGCAACCCCTAGCCATAATTACATATTTTGTATTATTTTTCCCGTATTTGGGACTTCAAACGTAAAATGTAATGTTTTAGATTTTAGCAAATAATTTTGATGTTTAACCATACGTTCAATAATCGTACCAACAAATAATTAGTTTTTATTTTTGCTTATAATTTTTTTTTCATATTTTTTTCGTAATCTGGGACCCCATAGGTTTAATATGGACAAGTTTAGAATTTTGTCCACCTAAATCGGTCATATTTTCCACTGTGAGCCGGCCCCCGTACGCTGTCCTCTGTACACCGTCCCCGGCATATCTCCGAAACTACTGGACCATTTATCTTTTTTGAAATTTTCCAAACAAAATACTAGTGCATGCTACAATGATCTTAACACCTAGAAGTGGATATTAGTTGGATATTTTAAAACTGGTGGCCGTTCAAAAATGATTTAATTTAATATCTCTATAATGAGTGTTGTTAAACAAAAAAAAAAAAAAAAACGCGAATAATTATGGAAAAAGAGAAAATAAAAGAAAAAAAAAATAAACTTAACCTATAAATACTCCCATTACTCAGTTATTTTTGAATATAGAGATAAATATGTATAGAGTTTTAGTTTTAATTTAGTTCTTCTCTTAGTGATATTTCATAGGCAATTGAGTTTCTTACGAAATGAAATAAGAATCATTGAAAGTGGTTCAGAACTAGAAAAGATATAGATTTTAACTTAGGAGTGGTGATATACTTTTTTTATTTGAACTATATATTGCTGTTAATATTAATAGTTAATTGCCTTTTAACAGATATATAAACCAAATAGTTATTTGGAAATAATAAACCATTGTGAAATAATTTGTAGCCTTTTTTAATCCATAACCACTTATATAATCGCTTTTAGTAATTTCGAGGTAGTGGTATTTTATAATGTGATTCATACTACTTTGCATTCTCGATGGATCAACTAAGACATAGAAAACTTAAGGAGAAGCGAATTTATGTAAAAAGTTTACTTCAATGTGAATTATGTCAAAGATTCTCATACTGCATTATATGTGTATGACGTTATTTAAATTAGTATTTAAAAAGGTGGTTTGTTTTTAAAACACGATTTATAGTACAAAACAGGGATTTATCTTAGAAAGGAGAGGCAATTTTTATTTTCAGATATGGTGTATGCATTGGATGCGTTCCACAATTAATAGTCTAAGATCCGAACTTGAAACGATCTGCACCGAGCTGATAATAGAATGAAACCATTTCCATTTCCATTTCTTAAGAATAGATCTGCACGAAAACTATGTACTCTTCTTCTGCCTGAAATTTTATTTTGCTTACAATTTGCACTTTTTGATTACAAGCGAATTTGCTTTTAATTAATGATTGTATTATTCATAAACTAAACGTGTATGAACCGTTATATTAATTTTTATAGAAAATAAGATGTGTTATTATTTCTTAATAATAATAGTATTAATTTTTGTAACAGATTCATTATAATAAGTTACGTATATATAATCGGAGGCCTGGGAACGGAATTGGCCCAATCACTCTTTAAAAATCTGTTTACACCTTGTGCGTTCCCGCCGTCTAGAAAAAAAACGATTACGAGTTTTTGAATTATAAACTTCATTAGGCGCGATATGCGATTATGAAAAATGATTACGACTAGTTAGAGCTAAATTAAAAATACTTTACGACTAATAGCCTAACACGATTATATTCCCGAATATTCCCTGAGAAATTTGATATTAATTAGCTTACTGTAACGATTACCCATTCAAACCAATAACTGTTCACTACAGGAGTATGTTTATGTCTTGCTTAAACTGTACCAATTCCAGGCATCGATATGTCATTGTTAGGCGATGTTAGATTTGACAGATTATGATTAATTTCATCCATTAGACTAACCGTGTACCGATTATAACATACGAGATCAAACATTTTTATTATTAATGAACTTTTATCATTCATTCAGTTGATATGAATTATTTAGTTATATCATTTAATCGTAGTTAAGTTATTTCATCCCTTACTGTTTAGTCTATTCCCATCAACTATCGATTAAGATTCAAATACATTATTCTATTCAACTCTCTGCTCTGAGATATTCATAAGTGTTTATGCCTCAGAAGGCTTATGTTTTGAACAATTATAATTGCCTTTGTAAAAACTTTTGGAATGTAACCTAGCAGCTGATCATGATCTTGACATGATCTCCTCCCTCATTGCACTGTCGTTGGATGAAATACGTCATAAGTTGTAGAGGTACAGATTTGTTTTATATATATATATATATATATATATATATATATATATATATATATATATATAGTGATTGTTGCTACTTGTTACTATTTGTATTTATTTAAGTATAATAAACTCATTTATGTAGTGAATTACCGGATTGAGAATTCATTCTATTATATTACAATTATAGCATCTTTTTACTCAGGTTTTTATTAAGCGATTCCTATCTGTTAGCTTGAATTTCAATCATCTTGGTCTATATTATATAATCATTAATTTGATCGCAAGGCGTATAATGTACCCTCATCATTGAAGCGCGGAATGTATTCTCGACTTAGAAATGGCTTTTGACCGTTTCTGGTAACCATCACTGCAACTTAAACTTCAATATTCATTTCTACTATATATTCCTTCGTAATCGCTTACTACATTACTAACAAAACTGAACCATAAATTTATCTGCTTTTCTGTTATCCATAAGTACACCGTGTTATTTCAGCATGTTAGCCTATAACCTATAAGTTTCGCGGTTTATACAATATTTCTGATATCCCACTCATCATAGAAAGGTCTTCTCTAATTACACTTTGTTATCTATGATTTAACTGCAATATCCTAGAAATCAAGCTATGATTTTAACAATTTTAGACAGTGACAACAAATCCTACTAAATAGCTTTTATTCTTTCCCCGAAATGTATATCTTTCAGTTTTACAATACCATTTAAAAATATTTCATTCCTTATACAAATTAAGATTCTTTTGTTTTATTTAGAATTCTCTATTTATTAAAATTTATAATTAGCTTTAAAATAAGAGTATATATTTTGTGTAATAGTGTAATAGTGTGTAATAGTTGTCACAACATTTATCATGCTAAATATCTTAAAATGGAAGCAATAGACCACGAAAATATTAAAAAATGGATATGTCCCGATTGTGACACAGCTTCACAAACATCACCGGTAACTGACCCTAGTTCTATGTTAGAAATACTGAGGGCGCTCACCGTTGAAGTTAGGGAGATGAAGGCACGATTACAAGGAATCGACGAGTTAAAAAGTATTAAAGAAACACTCCAAAAACAAAATGACCTCTCCTTTGAAAATATGGAGAGATTATTAAAAATAGAAAATCTTCTGGAGGAACAAAACAAGAAAATCGAAACAATAACTATCGAAAATAACACTATAAAACAAAAAATAACAGACCTAGAGAGCCGTCTAATTTATGCAGAACAAACCCAATTGTCAAATACCTTAGAAATAAGAGGTATCCCAGAAAAGCCAGGAGAGACCGTGGTGGGCACGATAATGAGCGTCGGAGCGGGACTGGGCATCCAGCTGACACCGGCCGATCTGGACCACGCCGCGCGGCTCAGGTCGAAACAGGAAGGAACGCCGGGACCTATAATTGTTCGTTTTGTCCGTCAGACCTCGAGGGACGAGTTGGTGCAGTTAAGGAGAGTAAAAAGAGATTTCTCTACCCGACACCTACGCTGGGGAGAAAATGATTCCCATCGAGTTTATGTGAGCGAAGCAATGACACCCGCCAACCGACACCTCTACTGGTTAGCCAGGCAGAAAAAAGTGGCCGTGAACATAAAGTATGTCTGGTTTAGTGGGGGTAGAGTTAGGTGTCGGAAATCTGATGGCTTCCCGGTGGTAATAGTAAGTAAACCAACCGACTTGGACGTTTTTACCTGAAATATTTTAGTTAGTCTCCAACTGATTATAAAAGGTTTATTTTTTCTCACAGAAGTATTAGTTATGTTTATTTTTGTTGGTTTACTTTTATTTTTTTCTATGTTAAAACTTTTCAGTAGCAATAATTTTTATTTGTTTTCCTTTTTTATTTATATTTCTCCTGAAAATGTATTTTTAATATTATATAGATTCATTAAGTCATTGATTATATATTTATCTTATTTTTTATTGAATTTTTTGAAATTGTATTATTTTTTTCTTATTTTATTGAACACTTCTTAAAAATGTATTGTATCCTATTCCTAAACCTAAAAATTTTTTCCTGTTCTATTACTTCACATTCCCAGTCATGACCAATCTCCTCATGTCCTGTCACGTTAATGCACAATCCCTCATAGCCCATATCGATGAATTCCAACAATATTTTCTAGATAATTTCTATCACATAATAGCTGTATCCGAAACCTGGCTCAAACCTCACATCCCATCCTCTCAAGTATCCCTCTCCAATTATTCCTTCCTACGCCATGATAGATCTGATCGTAGGGGTGGTGGTGTGGGTCTGTATATACATGACAGCCTCGAGGCCAAAATCCTTTTCCAATCTCCTTCTCCTGACTATCCTCATCTTGAATATATATTTGTGGAGATTTCAACTTTCTCATCTCCTCTCCTTTATGTACTTATCTACCGACCGCCTTACATACCATTCGATGACCTATTTGAATCTTCCCTTATCCAAATGGTTTCCTGCTATTCTAATATCATTATCTCAGGAGACTTTAATGTTAATATGGCATCTGAATCGTCAGATAAATATTTTCTCTCCAACCTTTTGTTCTCTCTGAATCTCTACCTAGTACCCTACTCTCCTACCCACCATACTCAATTTTCTGACACCTGGTTAGACCTCCATATTACAGACTCTCCTCTCAAAGTCCTTTCGTCTTCCCAGCACCCGGTCCCGTTCCTTTCTTCGCACGACCTCATCCAGATTACGTACAACCTACCCGTTAAATCCTTCTCTCCTGAAGTGATTTCTTATCGTAATTTGAACCTACTCTCCTACGAATCCCTTCAAAATGACCTGGAATCCTTCCATTGGGACATCATATATTCCTATAATTCCATAGATCCTATGGTTTCCGCTCTTACCTCAAATCTAAAATCCTTATTAGACTTACATGCTCCTATGATAACCCGAACCTTACGCCGCCCAACTGCGCCTTGGCTAACTCCTGAAATAAAGACAATGATGAGAAGACGGGAAGCAGCAAGACGCAAATTTCGTCGTACTCGCCTGCCTGCAGACTTTGTGCATTTTAAAGAACTTCGAAATGAAACCCAGGTCGCAGTTCGGCGAGCTAAATCCCTCCATATCCATACCGTCCTCTCCAATGCTCCTGATTCCAAATCAAAATGGAAAATACTGCGTAAATTATCTTTCCCAGAATCGAATAACCTCACCTCAATCCCAGTCACACCAGACGATCTTAATAATCATTTCACATCCTTTGCTCCTAACTCGCCATCCTTTGCCGATATTGAACATCATAGCTTTAACCCAAATAGCTTTTTTTTCTCTCACATCTCAGATGAGGAATTATTAACCATAATCCTTAAATCCCACACCAATGATTATGGACCTGATAACATCCCTGTAACATTAATAAAATCCTGTCTTCCGGTCCTCTTACCCATTCTTTATCATGTTTACAATTTTTCCTTGCAATATTCCATATTTCCTACCTCTTGGAAAACCGCTCTAGTCCGACCATTGAACAAAATCTCAAACCCCTCTTCTCCGCTTGACTTCCGTCCTATTTCACTCCTGTCTAATCTTTCCAAGCCACTGGAACGAATTGTGCAAACCCAGCTCTCAAATTTCCTAGAAGAAAATTCCCTCTTGAATCCTCTACAATCCGGCTTCCGAGCAGGGTATTCTACTCAATCCGCTCTCCTTAAAATAACTCAGGACCTCCAAACTGCCATGGAACACCAACAACTAACAATCCTTATCCTTTTAGATTTTTCCAAAGCTTTCGACACCGTTGATCACAACATTCTCCTTTCCAAACTTAGAAATCTTCCTCTATCCAATAGTGCTCTGCGATGGTTCAAGTCCTTCCTTTCTGACCGTTCCCAGTACGTAGTGGTTCCAGGCCAAACTCCTTCCACGACTCTGCCTCTATCCTGTGGTGTCCCACAGGGCTCATCACTGTCTCCCACCCTATTTGCCATTTACATAAATGACCTTCCTCTCCTCATTGATCACTCCCAATATCATTTGTATGCCGACGATTTCCAAATTTACCTGTCCTTCCCACCCTCAGATCTATTACTAGCAGCCGATAAGCTACAAAATGATTTAAATAAAATTAGTCAGTGGGCCACAGATAACAAGCTAAAGCTGAATGCTAAGAAGACTAAGGCAATCGTAATAGGTTCAAGTCCGCTTCTTAAAACTCTCCCTCCCATTCCTACACTTTTGCTAAATAATGATCCAATAGAATTCCTTCACTCCATTAAAAACCTTGGAATCACTTTTGACCAAACCCTCTCCTGGAAAAACCATATTTCTGAAATCTCCCGCCGCACCTTCATCACTCTAAAGCGATTAAATGGCATCCGTCACTTCTTTCCTCTAGAAACCCGTAGGCTACTGGTTTCCTCCCTAATATTCCCCCACTTTGACTATTGATGTACGGTGTTTGGGGGTGTCTCTGGAGATCTTGAGGAAAAACTAAAAAGGCTATTTAATTGTTTCATCCGATTCATCTTTGGGATCTCCAGAGACACCTCTGTCACTCGATTCTACGAAGAGTTAAAGTGGCTTTATCCTTCCTATCGTCGTAAGTACTTCTTGGCATCCTTCCTCTATCAAGTAATCCGATCCCGCCGTCCATCATACATCTCTGACCTCCTACTATTCAAATCCTCGATTCATTCCCGCAACACTCGAGCACGGCCTTCTGATTTGTATATGCCGTCCCATCGAACCGCAGCTTTCGACAGATCTTTCATTATCCGATCATCTTCCGTATGGAACTCTATCCCTTCTCATATTCGTAACTCGAATACTCTTCCAACCTTTAAATCCCGTCTATTCAATTACTTCCTATCCATTCAATTTTCAAGGAATCTCGACAATAACCAATTTTAAATGAGAATGTTCAAATAAAAAAAAAAAAATAAATAAATAAATAAAAATAAAATAAAATAAAATAATAATGATAAATAAATAAATTTAAAAAATCACAGAAGCGTTAATGTAGAAGTTATTTTTTTTTTTTTCTCCTGTTTTTATTTTTGTTTTTTTAATTAGATAGGAATTGTATATAATTATTTTTTGATCAAAGCTCTGCACAGGAACAGAAGGATAATTTTGTATTTTATTTTATTTTATTTTTTTTTAACTATCATCTAAATTAGTTTTATGTACATATATATTTTTTTTTTTGTTTCTCTCACTCGAATTGGAATGAGAAGTCGATTTATTATATTCAACAGTTTGGTTTCATATGTTATCTTTGTCTTGTGTATTTATTTTTTACTTTATCACTGTATTTTTTTTTTCTTCCATTATTACTCTAAGGCATCTAAGACTTTATTTACTTTCATATGTATTATTCTGAAGGGACTTGTCCCAGAATAAATAAAGAAATTATTATTATTATTATTATTATTATTATATGTTTGAAGAGTATATAAACTGTATGTATGAACAAAAATTGTAAATATGTGAAATAAAGGCTTATCTTATCTTATCTAATATATGATTATATAAGATCAGGAGCATGACAAATGTGAATTTAAAGCATAAAGTAAAAAATACGACTCTGAGAGAGACTAATTTGGTGAGGGATGCTGTGGGTTGTATAAGGAAGCTAAAAAGGGAATGGGCTGGGCATTTTATGCGAATAAAGGACCTCAGATGGAGCAAGGCAGTTACCGAATGGACACCTCTCGGAAAGCAACGTAAGCAAGGAGGGCAACTCAAAAGATGAACTTAAAATTAAGAAACAAGAAGGAATATCTTGGCACAGGAAAACAGAAGATCAAAAATATTAGGAATTAAAATGCCAAGAAATTGAAAAACCAGTAGCGAACTCCTAACCCTAAAGGTACGGCTGGTCACCGATCAAGACTATTCCTCCTTCAGGAAAGGCCTACACATTAGTAGAAAATCATTTTATTTTTATTTATCGAAACATAAACATTTTTATTTAATCAAGTTTTTTTTTGCAATTTTATTAAAAAAGATGTTAGTAAATTTTATTTAAAAAGTTGTATACAATATTTGGTCACATTGTTTCTTTTAACTTATATCAATTATTAAAAGTGTTTTAAAATCAAAATAAATATATATAAACTTTATTTATCAACAAAAATTGTAAATAAAGGCTTATCTTATATATGATTCATAAAAATTTGTGAATGACCTACCATGAGGATGCATTATGACTTTTTTTAATTTAAAAGGTCCTTAAACAAATTATTTTATTTTATTTTTTTTTTTTTTTTGCCTTCCGAGTACAGAAAGTTAGAATTAAAGTTGATGTATTTATTTTGTGTAATGTTACAACATAATTTAAAGTTATTTAAGACAAAAGAAGGAGCCTTAAGCATTCTTCAGAGTATTTTGGGATTAGAATGTGATTATTTATTGGCGCTCTAAAGCTTAATACCGTATTTTTATATTTGCTTGATAATGATAAGATACACGATTTAATAGAAAAAGGTTGACCCCTTTTTCAAATCTTCTTGTTTGTAATGTAAAAATAAAGAGGATTGTAAGCAAATGAAATAAAAAAAAAAAATATATCAAATAAAAAAAAGAAAGTTGTAGTTCGTGGCATTTTCGCTTACTGTTCTATTAATAGGACTCCACGAACAGTTTTTTTCTTTAGTCTTGCATGAGGATTTCAAATAAATTCTTTACTTAGAATCTTAAAGATATAATGGAATGTAAATAAATAACGTCAAAAAGACTACCGATGTTAATTAGTTTAATGGTTTCTTTTTCATTTAAGATTTTCCCACTGGTTTTTTTAGTTTATTTTCAAATCAAAGAAAAGTATTTTTAAATAATGCATTGCGTCAATCGACCTCTGGAATATTTATCAGTATTCGAGCCCTTTCGGGTATTCGGAGAATTCGAGATATTTCTAAAATGTAAAATCGATATTCTGTGTGGGTCTTTCGTACAGTATACAATTTAGAAAGAGGGAATTTAATGCAGATTTTTCAGTTCCTTATTGAAGTACAAGTTAAGATCTTAATCCACACTCTTGAAAGAAGATCGCATTATTCTGATCTTTACATTCCTGCCCACAGAACTAAAACTCCCTAAATCATTCCTTTATTGTCCGCTTTACTACTCTCTGGAATCCACTACCAACGTATATCCGCCATGCTGATTCTCTTTTCTTATTAAAATCCAATTTTTTCCATTATCAATTGTTTTCCTAAACATACGCTATACAATTGTGATGAAAAGGCAAAAAATTGTTTTTTCACCTGAAGATGGAATAATACCCGAAACGATGCCCATGTTTATAAAAATAAAATAAAAAAGTGCTGAAGTATAATTATAGCTTGAATTATGTCTTCCATATTTGGCTTTCACCATCATTCGTAATCGTACATAAGCATATTTGCTCGGCAAATATATCGGTACCCGTTATTCCTGTTTATCGTATTTATTCTTAGGGAGTCCATTAACAAAGCATAGATTGCCTTTTTAACTTCCCTAGTGCTACGGTAAGAAATTTGATTCGAAAGTTGGACATCGATTTTTTAGTAGTTGAACAATTTTAAGGTATGGACTGAGACTAGTTTGACGATTGTAATTTGTTTTCATGTATGTATGATTTTAGACAAAATTATTCAGATTTTCTCATTTTAAAATTAAAATAAAAATAATCAAAAAAGTAAGGAAAAAGCTTGACAGGTTTATTATAAATTAAGTAGAATAAATATGATGAAAAAAAGTACTTGGTATGAGCAAGCCTGACTACCTTAATTTCCTTCGTAACCTCTTGTATCCCACTCAATTGCGAATCATTAAAAAGAATTCCATTCAGAGTTTCCGAGGTCACATTAAAACGTTGTTTTGACCCTATAGCCTTGGTTGTGGACCTTTTTTTTATGCCTGCATGGAATGTCGGAAAAAAACTGTTAGAAAAACAATCAATCAATCACACGTAGTTTCAGCGAAGCCTTAATATATTTTATCTCCATTATATTTTTAAAAACCTGGACCGTTTTTATCAACTCGACGAATTAAAACAAATCGGTGGGGCTTATTAAAGTACTTAAATACTTTTCTGCTTGAAATAAAATTTAATAATGGTCCCTCCCATTTTGCAATGGATAAATAAGGCTTAGAAGAAGCCTTGAAAGATTACTAGTGCATCCAGCGCATATAGCAATCCTCTTTAGAATACCTCGGGTAACAGAAGGACAAATCTGACAGCTATACATATTATATTTGTATTTGTATTTTGTTCGAAAATAAAACCAGAGGGTAAGAAAAAAAAAAATAAAAAATAAAAAAAAATAATAAATAAATAAATAAAATTTAAAAGAATGATAAATTTTATGATTGAGACAAAACATATTTTCTAAAGAAAATATTTATTTTAGAAAATAATAATATAAATTATGGGTTTACAACAAACCCTTCAGTGCCAATTTTCAAATAAATAAGTTCTTTATCATCTTGGGTTGAAAACTTTTGTTTACGGGTATACTATTTTGATTAACCATTTTTTGTTTTTTTGAGGCATCATTTAAATCCATATTATCCTTCCCACAGGCCCAAGTGGACCCTGCTATGGGATTATTTAAACTATTGTGTACCATTTTTTTCCTATTAATTCTAATTTATTAAAAGCTTAATCACTCATCATCATCAACATCTGGCGCTACAACTCATCACCTAGTACCTAACGCCGAGTAAGGTCCTAGCATCTTCTGTGATAGCATCCATCCACCTCAGGTAAGGCTTCCCCACTCTTCTTCCGCCATGAATTTCTTCGGAGATGACCTTTTTGGGGATCGACATAGTCTGCCCATCTGAGTCTCCCAACCTTGGCAACCTTCTGGGCTGTTGAAGAGGCGATCAAATTCTTGGTAAGTGCGTCTTGTCTACGATTCACCTACTTTTACGGGTCCATAGATCTTTCGCAGGATCGTCCTCTCGAATATCTGAATCCTTTTTTCATCCAGCGATTGCTATGGCCCAAGCCTCTGAACCATATAACAATACTGGTCGCCTTAAGGTTTTGTAAAGGATTATTTTTGTTTTCTTCGAGATGAATTTGCTGCCAAACTGCTTCCTTAGACTGAAGTAGCACCTATTAGCAGCAATAATTTTCCTTTGAATTTCCTGCGAAATATCATTTTGCTCGTTAATTTTGGTTTCTAAGTAGACGAAGCTGTCAATGCATTTGAACTTGAACAGGCCAATTTCGAAGTATTCTTTTTTTCCTTCTTTCCCTCCTATGCGCATATACTTAGTATTTTCTGCGTTGACCCTAAGCCCAAGTTTCTTGGCTGCAGCCTCCAATGCAAGGAATGCTTCCTTGAGTGCTTTTTCCGAACTTGCTATGATGTCAAGGTCGTCTGCATAGCCGAGGATTTGGACCAATCTGTTAAATATTGTTTCACCAACCTGGATCCCGGAGTTCCTTACTGCTTTCTCTTCTGCAAGATTGAAGAGTAGGCAGGCAAGGGCATCACTCAAAATACCGATCTGAATACGCTTACACATTTAACACCTGTTCGCTGCAAAGTTCAGTGAACGACTTTTTGGGCTTCGATATTTACAAAAAAAGATAGACCAAGCAACTCTACGACTTCTACAGTCAATTTCGGTATCAGGCTATTGCTGAATATCACAATCGACCTAACATGACTTTATCTTATTATCATTATATAGATATAAAACCAAATAGCCTGTTATTTTAAGGAGGGTTTATTGAGATTGAAATACTGTGACAGACCATATTTTCACAATTTCTTCCTCTTAAACATATTTAATGTTTTTAATTGCAAATAATTAACCGTTTCTACTAGTTATTATTGAATAAAAGTGTTTAAAAACGTATCATAAAATAATTCGATAACCAACCGTAGGAAAAAAGAACAGAAATATGTTTTAAGTTATTTTATTTTTTTATAACTCGAACAATAGAATGGTAATATAGATATATTATTTATGGTTGGAAAGATACAAATTTTAGAAAGAATGACAATTGAAAATGTGTCTGCTACCATCTGATACGAGACATGGAGATCAGAATCCCAGTGTCCAAGCAAACAGCTATCTCACAGAGAAAATCGTTACAGGCAGGTTTTTTTTTTTTATTCCTTCTAGACAAAGGAAAAGCTTGGAACCCGCATACTAGATTGGAACAATAAAAACTTAACAGACGATTTGGTAAATTATAAGAACTGTTAAACAGCAAATCTCAAAAATTTCTATTGAAAACCAATTCCTAATTTACTAGACAGTACTGAAACCTATCTAGGACCTATGGACTTGAACTGTGGGGAAAAACCAAGTTTTCTAAAATCAAACGCATTCAATTCTTTCAATTCAAAGTCCTCCGAACAAGTTATTTCTCCTTATCACGTCACCAATTATACCTCACACCACGACCTAAGTATTCCATTTATTTTAAGCCCTGTTCCAACCAAAATTCTCCTAATTCCATCAGAACCTTATCCATGTCCCCAATCCTCTAGCTCAACTCCTATTCAGCTCCGCACAATCTAACCATCGCCCTAGAAGATTAAAACAGCAGTGGCCCCGAGACCTCTTGTAAAAATGTATATTAGAGTTCCATTTTTATGCTATTATTTATTAAAGCTATTATTTTAATTTTCTGTGCAATGGATATCATTAATATGCAGCCTTTATTGAAGAAAATATATGGCTTTTATTCAATTTAGAAGATTTTAAAAAAAAATCCGTATTATGTCAGATGTTTAAAAAAGAAATAGCATTAGGTTTTAGTTTTTTTTTCGCAATAAGATTTATATTTATCGCCATGTTGAGTAATGGAAAATTGTTTTTGTTTTTTTGTCTCGTTTATTTATTTATTAATGTATAATAAAATTTTGTTTGTGAAATTACTACTACCTATCTACATAATTTCAGAGAATTTTAGTAACTTAGTAAATTTATTTTTCTTTTCTTTTAGGATATATTTATGTACATTGTTATTGTAGTTATATACATTATATTGTTATATACAACGAATATAGGTATGAATTGTACATATTTTTATTAATTCTTTATTCATATAAAAATTGTATTAAGATGGTATGAATGTTGATCACTATTATAAATGTCCTAATAAGAAAAGATTTTAATATCACTAATAAAATATTTTTGAATATAATAATGATTAATAAAAATAAAGGCAATTATAATAAAACGCTAAAAATCGATTAGAAAAAGGCATATATCTTTCTAAAATCGTATATTCAATTTCGTGTAGTTGAATGTTCTTAAGATAGACAGAAAAAATAAAATAACTTTGATATGGATTAAAATGAGAGTTCAGGGACTATTAAATTGTTTATAGTAAAGTTAAAGCAATGGTGTTTATTAATAAAGTTTTGTAGGAAATATAAATAGTCTCTTAACAACTAGTAAGTCATAAATAGTGTTAATATAATTATATTGAATCAGGATTTTCCATATCTAATATTTACTTATAAAACAGGTTCCAGATGCTCTTATGAAGCTGGGAGATTCATCAGATGATATTTAAAACTCATTTTTAAAATGATTTCCGTGTCGAGATTAGAGCTCCGTTACTCCCGGTACATCGGACAGCACGGGCAAGCGTGGATCAGATAAAGCGCAATGAAATATTTACGCATGCTTGGCGACATAGCCAATTAGCCTGCGTACACAATGTAGGGACATAATTACGTCAGGTGAAACATTAAATTTTCTACGCTGGTCCGTAGCGTGGAAGCTGTGTAATGAAGTCATGCATAAAGCAGCTTTGTCTTGTAAAAGAACCAGGTCTCGTGAGCGATATTATTTAATTTTTCAGCGTTTCATTCATTAAGGTCATATAGTGATAATGATGAAGCCTCTGTGGCCTGTGCTTTATATCGAGAAAAGGGCAGAAGGGACATTGTCGTATTAAAAAATTAAAGCAGCGTAAGCTGTTCCAGACTAGTAAATAAAGCAATATTGGACTTGACTGCATACAAACTATTGTTATAAATATAATTAATGTTTTGCATAATATTGCTTGCAAAAAACAATATAATTTTCATAAGAAAAAAAACTAAATAGGATTTAATAAAATTTTTATCGTATCAAAATTAATAACTTATTAAAACTATCATTTCTTGAGATACCTGTTCTGTCTAAGTTGGTGCCTATGTAATTTTCTTGTTGTTAGGAGTATAATTTCTTTTCAGCACTTATTTCTTTCTCCTTACTTTTTTCTGTTATATATCGTGACATATAATTGTTAGTTTACTATTACATTACTTGAAAATTCGTATTCTTGTTGTTTCTAGTTTCTAATATATATGTTATTTTTATAAAATATTATTACTATATTACTTCAAAATTGTTGTCAAATTTTCTTCTTTAAAAGTTTAATTGCTTCTATATTTTTCTCTTTAAGATTTAATTATTTTCTTAGTTTCTCATAATAGTTTTCTAATATTCTCATTCCAATAACATCATTTTAATTTTATGTTTCCTTCCATATTTTATTACTTTAATCTTATTATCATTTTAATTTAATTTTATATTTGCTTCTAAATTTTAATTCTGTCGTTATATTATTGTACCCAACTTATTCTTAGGTTTCTCTTAGCTCTGATAAAGTCCCACTATGTAGACCGAAACGTTAGCTCAGAAATACAATAAGTGTTCCTTAACCATTAACCATCTTCTCTATTAATAACTTACTGTTGCTTAGTGCCAGATCATTTTTTTTTCCCGTGGCCTCCCGGTGTAATCTGCTTGGTGAATACACTCGCGTTTCTCGATGAATTTTATAGAGTAGGGTCATCACTCCGTACTCCTATTTTAATAAGTAGGAGGGGTCTTATATCCCAAGGGAAAGACTTTAAATGAATCCGCATTTAATTATTTTTTTTTTAAACATATTTATTGATATCTACAACTGTATTTAAAAAATATACTATACATCGAGTAAATGTGATGGTTATATAGAAAATGGTCATGAAATACATGTAGAGCCACTACCCAGTGGCAGCACTCTAAAAATATTTTAAACTAGAAGGTCTCGTGCCCATCTTCTTTTCAGACACCTCGGAGGATTATCAGGGATCGATGAGGAAGCAAGGATTGAAACTAATGGATTGTAGTGGAAATGGAGTTTGTCATGAAAGAAACGGTAACTGGTTCGGGCTAAGTCAGCGACATATGAAATATTAAGGTCTTTATGGATGAGTTTATTTGGGACGCAATTAGGAGCATTGAGGATTTTTGATTATAAAGATTGGATACGAGAAGAGTTCGATGGTTTAGTAGAGCCCCAGAGCTCTACTCCGTAAGTCCATATTGGTCTGACGATGCTCATATAAATAAGTCTTTTATAATTAAGAGGAAGGTTGGAGCGTTAGTCCAGTAAGTGTTGAAGTAGTCGAAACGTCGGGCAGTTTCTTGTCGTTTATGTCTTGGATGGGAATTCAAAGTTAAACCTTTATCAAGACGGAGTCATAGGTATGGAATCTGTTCAACAGGGGCTAGCGGAGTGTCATTAAAGGATACTGTAGGGCAATATGTCATTGGTTTACGAAGAAGGGTAAAGGTTATCTGGTGGGATTTGTTAGAATTAATTTTAATCCTCCATTTCTGGCACCATACTTCAAGGTCTCGGATGTGGGATTGAAGAGTGTGGGAGGTTGTAACAGGATCATTATCTACTGATAGCACACACGTGTCATCAGCATAGGTAGAAAGGAAAGTGTTTGGATGGGTTGGGATATCAGCTGTATAAACTGTGTAAAGGATGGTTCCTAGGATACTACCTTAAGGGGCACCAGCAGATTGAGAAAAAAATGGAGGAATAGGAACTATTGTGATTTATTTTGAAAGATCTATCAGCGAGGTAGGACTGGATAATAAGAAAATAGGTAGGAGGTAGACCCATTTAATTTAATTTCAACTCACAACCTTTGACATCGGATAATATCGCGCTAGCCTACCCGATGCTTATCTAGTATAATAGTTTAGTATTTATTTAAAGTAATTTAGAACTGTATTAAATCAATACAACAAGGAAATAGCATTGATATATGGTTAGAACACACGGTAGTCCTGTGATGAAACTACCTATTGGTAGCACTCCGACGTCTAATTTATTGTAGGAGGTCTCTTGTCCGTCTTCTTTTAAGTTGCCTCGGTGGATTGTCGGAAATAGATATGGAGGAGAGGTCATGGGTAAGCGGTTCAGTGTGGGCAGAGAGATTCCAATTAATGGTTAATATCTATATCTATATCGGCCCAATTCTTCAATAAATGGTATATTTGAGGATGATTTTATTGGTAACAAAGTAAGGAGCATTGAGGATTTCCCGAAAGACTTTGGATTGCAAGGATTGGATGCGAGAGGACTTTGATGGTTTAGTAGACCCCCACAGCTCAATGTCGTAGGTTCAAATAGACCTGATAATGGTTATAAAAATGAGTTTTTTTTTTATTAAATAGGACGTTTTGAGCGTTTGTCGAGTAAGTGCTGTAGTAATCTGTATCAACGAGCAGTTTCCTGTCGTTTCAGTCTAGTATGAGGATTCCATGTTAGGCGTTTGATCTAGTATAAATAGAGCAGAAAGGATACGTTTTATTTGTTTTTAAGCCTATTCCAACCAATATACAGCATACACGTTTTCAGAACACATTAATATGTTCAATATATTCAAATATGTTTTTTTTTTTTTTTTTGTTTTTTTTTTTTTTAATTTTTCTTTCTAGTGTATGACGACCTACATAGGGGACTGTAACGTAGGTAAAGTAAATAGTAAACTTTCAGATTCCTTTGAAGTATGAAAGATGTCTTCACATTCATCTTTAGAAACTTTAGAAAAATCGAAGAAACCTATAAAACTTTGTTTACAAAATGTTTAAGAATGATACAACAAAACCTCACTATTGGTCCTACTTTAACTAAAAACTTTGGATCTAGACAGAGAAATTAATAACCATTGTTTCAAAGGTGAATCTGCATAGGCTTCAGATGTAATGACTATGAGTGATCAGTCAAACTACGCAGACTCTAGATACCAGACAACATCAAGGTTTAATTAGATTTAGTGGTGTGGTATTGGATCGAAATACTAGAACGGTCATGCACTAAGGCCGTTTGGCCAACCGTTATCGTAGCACGCTTAAAAAAGGATTAATTCAGGTTTTTTTTTTTTTTAACCCAGCCTGTTTTTCAGAACTATTCCATTGCTACTGTACATCATCTCATATCAAAAACATCATGCTAAATGATAGACTATGAGTAACCATTACTTAACATCTCTTGTGCTAATATCGAAGGAAAGCAGTGCGTTGTAAGGAAAGAAAAAAAAAAAAGAAAGATAAAATAAATTCCTTATCAACATACAAGCATTGAACTACAGAACAAACAACCATCCCTCCACGAAGCACGCGGATATCTATCCCTAAGATCTAAGAAGGTAAGGAGGAGCACATGTGAAGATAAGGGACTTTCTAGACTACGCGAGGTGTGTTAGACCCCAGATAGTGTGCTGCTATTTATTAGAACAGATAAAGACCATGGTCTGCCGGGTCTGTATAAACAGAGGCTTTTCCCACAGTCCTTCTCCCAGGCTATTGTATTGGAAGTTATTGTAAGGCTGGCTCTCAGTCCCACTAAATATGTCCTCTGTATCTTCGAGTTTTCCCGGGATAAATATGGCATTCAAGCGTGTGGGCGAAATGGCTCGGTGGAATTTAAAGTATCAGCTCCAGTACGCAATAAAAAAATATTATGAAAAATTGAAATATTTCATATTGTAAAAAAATAAGCTATATTTTTGATAAATGATAATTCAAAAACAATTTTTATTCACTCAGATGTCAATTTGTCTCATTGTGGACAGTAGTAATAATGCTTTGCATTAACACAATATTTACAGAGAAACGTGTGTTAATCAAAGTTAAATGAAAACAGTATAATGAAAAAACAAAAAAGTGGTAAAAAATATATGTAATGAAAAAATTCAAACTTTACAAACAAATGAACATCTTAAAAGCTCCCGTAATAGTATGCTATATTCAGAATCAATCTCAAGAATCCCAGACCAGGCTTCTCTCCCATCTATGAGGACAAAGCCAAACCTAAGAGATCCAAACGCCTCACTCCCAGGCACGTCACTGATTGAAGAACCAGCGGAAGATCAGAGAGGTTCTTATAAATACATAACGTTGGGTGATAAATCAGGTTATGAGGAAATTAAGAGAATTTAGAAAAAAAAAAACTTTTTAAAGTACAGGGAATATTAAATTAAATTTCATTTAAATAGTAATCAATAAGAATAATAAAAATAACAGCTTCAGCAACTTATAACTTTCACTAACCCTTATTACAACTTTTTCAATTAAATCATTAATAGCTTATCAATACTTATTATTACTTATAATGGAAATGAATTCAGAGGATGATATTTAGAAAAGTTTTAAAGGAACAAGACCTAGCTTAAATACCAGGTAAATATAAATTGATATCACGATTTAAAAAAAAAAATCGTAGAAGCCATTTTCGAAAAATTATACAAAAATATTTATGAAAAAAATGCTCTTACATCTTAGGAATATATATATATAAAATATATGAGATTTCAATTACTTGCTTAGTTATTTTTTAAATCAAGGTTTACCCTATTAACACAAAATTTTTGGGAGACTTCATTATGGACCTTAAATAATGTATTTTTTTTTGCAGTCTCGGATTAATAAGATGTAAATAATCGTATACATACAGTTTTCTTATTTTAAAGTTACAACTTCCTTAGAAGTGACACAAGAATATAGTATTGGGTTGATGCAAAATTAATGCAGGTTTCCTCTATTGCAATATCTTAATTCCAATTGTGTAAACAAAGCTAATCCTAACATTGATCATTATTATACCAAAACAAACCTCATCTAATACCCTCTCTTTCACCATGAATTTGTTTAGTAAAATCGTTTTGTTCAGTGTGTTCAAAGGTCTTGAATCGAAAATGTCAAAGTGCGATTTTCGTCAAATTTATTTTTACGAATTTAAATTAGGGCGCAGCGCTGCGCAAACGGCTCGTAATATTAATGAAGTGTGGGATCAGGGGGATATTAATGAGTGCACGGTGCAGCGTTGGTTCCAGAAGTTTCGCAGAGGAGATTTCGACCTCGAAGACAAGGAAGGTCGGGGCCGTTATCTTGCTCTGGACAACGACCAGCTGAGGTCAAAAGTGGAAGAAGACCCAACCAAAACCACACGAGAAATGGCGGCGGAACTCGGAACTCAAAAATTGCAACGTCTTTGCCCAGCATTGATGAATCGGAAGGGGCCGATCCTGCTCCACGATAACGCCAGACCACACGTTGCACAACCAACGCTTCGACGACTGCACGAGTTGGGCTACGAAGTTCTCCAACATCCGCCTTATTTACCTGACCTCTCTCCTACAGACTTCCACTTTTTCAGGCATCTGGACAACTTTTTGAGGGAGAAAAATTTTCAAAACCAGGACGACATTGAAAATTCTTTTCGTGATTTCATTGAGCCCAGGGATTCGGATTTTTTTTTCTGGTGGAATAAGAAAGCTTGTTGAACGTTAGCAAAAGTGCATTGATTCAGATGAAAATTATTTTGATTAAATATATATGGTTAAAGTAAAGATATGGCGTATTTACAATACCTACTAAAAACCTGCATTAATTTTGCATCAACCCAATACAATTAGATTTTAATTAAAACATTAATCTGAGACCAAGTCACCCAAAAATGTGTGTGCAGTGGACTGTATTTAAATAAATTTTTCTATTATGATATTATGTTATTTTATAAGGTGGCGCGACAGGCCGTGTAGCCCCTCGGCTTCGTGGTGTAATTCACTCTCTTTTCTCAATGAATTTTATAGTGTAACGTCATCACTCCCTACGCATATTTATTTGAGTGGCTACCAGTTGGCTGATGAGCCTTACATACCCGAGGGAGAGGCTGTGAGCAAATCCCTATTTAATTAAATGCTTAATAAAGTCCCTTAGGAGACTGAAATTCGAACTCACAAACTTTGGCCAAAGAGAATAGCGCGCTAGCCACTCAGACAGGGGCACTCCTCATAATAGTAGACTATTTTTAAATTAATGTTTCTATTGTGCTATTGAGTTATAAACGAGAATATAATATGGTTAGAATGCGTTAAGAATTTTTAAATAATTTATTTCAAATATTAAATCACAAAGCTGGTTATTTTCTATAGACGGTTTTTCATCCTGGTACTTATTTCCTTACTCCTCCATACTGTTCTAGAAAAGTGATGAGCTTCACTTATGTATTGGTAAATGTGCTCATAGCATCTCATTCTTCATTTTTGATGTCATTACCAGCAGATCTTGGTCTCCCCAGAAGTACGTCAAGATACACAGTGGCTCGCTAGATGGCTTCACTCAAAATCTGTTAAGGGATTTCTCTTAACAAAGACCATTTCAAAGGTTTGCTTCGATAGTACTGTGATCAGCTTATGTCTGTTGGCTATTGAGTCACATGCAAAGATACTTAAGTCGCTACCAGATTAAACCAAGCATAAAAAATTAAAATATTCTGCGCTTTGATCATATAATTCTAATTTAGTTTAAAAAACTTGTTTGACTAATTAAAAACAAGATTATTTGTTTACTATTTATGAAATTTATATTAATTAATCAGATTATTTGTATACATACATACATATTTTTTATGAACAATCTTAAGCTGAATAAAGGGCTATTTCCAGTCAAATACATTAAAAGATACAAGACATAAGTAACCTATTGATTGCCCTCAAGAATAAGATGATAGGTGTTACCATTTAATATTATACCAAAAGGTGTAATAACTTTTGAAAAATAATACATTATACAAACAAATAGACGTTATTTAAATAAATGAACCGAAGAAATAAAAATAAAGAGTTGAAGTAGGAGAGAAAAGGAAGAGTTGAATCGACCAATGAAAATCCGCTTAAATTATTTACTCAGTTATTAAGAGAGTTTAATGAATACATTTATTAAAAGCTTAAGAGTGTTTGTCAAGTAGTCTGAGAAGACCTTCATTTAAATTTTTAATTTTTAAAATTAGCAAAACTGTTGGTTGATTCTAGACGAGATGGAACGCAAGGAGAAATGGAACAGAATAATTTCATGAAATTGTTTCTATTATTCAGGGATACCGTCTGGAATCTGCAGTGGCTAATTTGAGATCATTTTCAGTTCTAGGCTAATACATTACATACATTTTTATATTAATAAAAAAAAAAAAAATTTAACAATGTTTTTTTTTTTTTTATGGAATTTGTCTGGAAAAGTCTTAATTTAAATTTATTTATTGTAATATCTTTAATATTAGTGGTGATTAAGATAGAATGAATGCCTATCAAAATCAATGGTGAACTCTTCTTGGTTATGGTGATTTATTTTATGTAGTTGCTAATGACAGTTAATAAGAAAATATCAAATGTTCTGTTAAAAAAATAAATATACTTTAAAACTTACTCTTGCAATTAATAGTGTTTATGTCGTGAAAAAAAGGAAGTAGACTGTTTTAATGTACCCCAATTATTATTTTTTATCTTATCGTTGTTATTTTGCAATTGATAGGTGGTTTAGTTTTTATATATTTATTTTAATTAAAAACACTTAATATTTTTTAGTTTTCATGGCGATTATTTGAAAAAATAAATAAATTGCCACTCCTTTAATAATTTTTTTTAAAACAAAAAAAAAGTAATACAAGAATGTAGACATGAATAGAAAAATGGGAATTTAAAACTAACTCTTAAATCAAAAATATATACATTATAAGCTTACCCCTTAAGTACCAAGATACGATTGATTGCTAAATAATGATCTAAAACTAGAAATCATATTTTAGAAGTAATTTGAGCTACCTTCATCTGCATTTATTAATTTTCGTAACATTTCGTTTATAGACCATCATGTTCAAATGTAACATATTGTTGGAAAAGAAACAACATTTCTAAAAAAAAAAAAAAAAACGAAAGGCTTTTTTCTTTAATATTATTTGTGCTTTTATTTTTTATCTGATGATTCAGTTAACTTATATTTAATAGGTATCTAGTCTCACAGATAACAAGCAATTAAAAACGAATTTATACTTTTTATCGAAAATTATTTCTTAGCATATTTGATTGTTGCATAAGCAGATATCAAATATCATATTACTGTATGAATAAATAAAAATATTTATTTCTGTTTTTATTCTACTTTACCACAGCATTTTTCAATCATATAGCATAAAAATGAGACTATTTAATGCTTTGTTTAAATCTGTGTGACAGAAATATATCTAACAAACTTACCAACAACTTGAAGATATCCCGCCCTACTCCTCATCGGATCTGTGTTGACCTGGCACATATACCAGCCCCTGTCTATTTCCTGAACGTTGCTTATGTGCAGGTACCACGACCTGTGGTCGTTGTAGGACAGCGATACCCTAGGGTTCTGTGTGATCACGTGGTGATGTATAGAAAGGATGGTCTGGGTATCCACGCGAACCCAAGCAACCTGCAACAAAATGCATCAATATCAATAACGCTGTTTATAAATCATTTGAAATATATATTATATATATATATATATATATATATATATATATATATATATATTATATATATATATATATATATATATATATATATAATATATATATATATATATATATATATATTCAGTTACTTAAAAAAGTTTCCATACACCTATAAATAAATTCTTAGTTTCGAAAGCTGAGGTTGGTTTCCTCCACACTTTTGACCTTCCATCTGGCCCAAAAATATTCAATTCAGATTCCTAGGAGAATATAACGCCTTCCCAGATATTTTTTGTTTTCTTTTACAAACTCCCTAGCAAATTGCAGCCGCTTCTTCAGCTTTACTTACTGATGAAGGACTTTCTTCTTGCGACTCGACCACTGTATCCTTCCATTCTTAGAATATTTGTTATTGTTTCTGGGTGGAATTGAATCCCATAGTACCTATTTCTTGTGATGGACATTGAGGTGTCGCTAGTGTGAGGGTATTCATAGACTTCAGCAAGGATGACTCGCCTCTGGCGATTCTCCAGTCTACTGTCTTCCAGCACGTGGTCTATCCTCCAAATATTTAACTTTCTATGTCTTTATAGCTTGTGACTCATTGAACAGATATGCATTTTTCTTATAGATAAGCCCTGCGAACCATAAGCTCTCTTAAATCTCGACAAACGCGCATGTTGAAAATAAATCAGGTTCCCAGCCCCAAGTAAAGTTAATACTGAACTAAGATTTGATTATCCAGATAGGATTTATACAAATAACAGGAAAGACGGTCATAGTACAACAAATCGGATTAATATTGAACGTGTGTGGAAACTTTTTTGACCTACCTTTAACAAATTACATTTCTGCCTCATTTTATATTAATGATGATATTTTTTTAAGGAATATTTGTATTAATAATTTGTACATTAGGAAATTGTTATGTTGAAAATAAATAGTTATACAAAATAAAAGCATACTGTTTGGAAACTTTTTTTTATTGCAATGTATTCTTCTCTATATCTCTAACAATAACATCCTATATTAATTATTTTACAGTAATATTAATGGTATGTTTTTTGTTTTTCTACTTTTGAGGCATGATTATGAGAACATTAAATTCTCGAAACATCGCATAAATAAAATTGTTTATTCATTGACTGAAACCTGAGAACAATAGAAAATTAAATTAACAACAGTCGAGAACTGATCAAACAATATATATATATATATATATATATATATATATATATACATATATATATTGTTGATAATTTATGTAAAAGTTTACCAAGAATAGCGGCCCCCAGAAGTCAGGAAAAATTAAAAAAGTGTATGGTTTAATGTGATGAAAAAAAAGTTTATGAAAGAAATAATATATCAGCCCAAGTTTCTACCTCTAAAAAATCTAGATTTTAATGGGAAAAGATTCAAATCAGTTGGTTTGATAATAAACTAATTAAAGAGTTTGGCGCTTTCTATAAAATTTCCTAGGATGGATGAATTTTTAAATCAGAATGATACATGCTCAAAAGCTCATATAAATACATGAAGGTAACAGAATAAGTTGTCTCTAATTCATCCTGATATGCATGAAACCTTAAAGTTCTACCTAATAAATATTATCATCAATTAATTGTTCTACAACTCTTGTTACTTGTATTATTATTATTCTACCACAATTTTTTTTGTATTATTACCCTGTTTAATATTGTTAGTATAGTTAATACTGAACTAAGATTTGATTATCGAGATATGATTTATACAAATAACACAGGAAAGACGGTCATAGTACAACAAATCAGATTAATATTGAACGTGTATGGAAAGTTTTTTGATCTACCTTTAACAAATTACATTTCTGCCTCGTTTTATATTAATGATGATATTTTTTTATGGAATATTTGTATTAATAATTTGTACATTATAAAATTGTTAAGTTGAAAATAAATAGTTATACAAAATAAAAGCATACTGTTTGGAAACTTTTTTTTATTGCAATGTATTCTTCTCTATATCTCTAACAATAACATCATATATTAATTATTGTACAGTAATATTAATGGTCTGTTTTTTGTTTTTCTACTTTTGAGGCATGATTATGAGAACATTAAATTCTCGAAACATCGCATAAATAAAATTGTAAATAAATATGATTTATACAAATAACACAGGAAAGACGGTCATAGTACAACAAATCAGATTAATATTGAACGTGTATGGAAAGTTTTTTGATCTACCTTTAACAAATTACATTTCTGCCTCGTTTTATATTAATGATGATATTTTTTATGGAATATTTGTATTAATAATTTTATATTTATAATTCTACCACAATTTTTTTTTTGTATTATTACCCTGTTTAATATTGTTCAATAAGGCATTAGAGTAGGGAATAAGCTTGAGGTTGGAGAGCATAGTGACCCAGGGAGCGTGAAGGATATTGCACAAAAGAGGGGTCCACTTTGTGAATTTCCCAGCGGTGAGGTCCTATTGTGGTCTTCTTCCTGGCTTCGTCTTGGCTAACCCCACTGCATTTCGGCTTCTACATTTGTTACCTTTCTTTCCCTTTATAAGAATTAGCTGTCTTATGTAATATACGTTATTTATACATAAACTTTATATATTTAAATAATTAATATTGTAATGGGTTGTGTCACATGAAATGTCCGTTTTCAAGGTAAAGGAGTTTTATTAAAAAATACGATATGAAAACAAGATAATTTTATTCGAAGTATTTACTTTCTTTTTCTACACATTTTTTTCCGACTTGACACAAACTTTTTTATCCCCGAACTGAAAAACTCTGAGCTTTGAAGTGAAACAAAATCTGAAAACGCACTTTTCGCTTGATCATCATTTTCAAAAAGTTATCCTATGAAGAAGTTGTCTAAATTTCTGAACAGGTGGTAATCTGTTGGAGACAATTCGGGAGAATATGGTGGGTGCGGAAGAACCTTGTAGTATGTTTTGAAACATGGGGTCTAGCGTTGTCGTGTAAGAGTATAGGACCCTTCCGATTTACCAATCCAGGTTGTTTTTTTAATAATTGTGTGTGCATTTGGTCAATTTCATTGCAGTACGTTGCAAACTTAGAAAACCAACGGCGAATGGGTCGTTCATTAATTTAATTATTTAAAGCGTAATTTAATTATTTCTTTAACAATTTATTTTAATATATAAATGTATTTTAAACTTCTAAAATTGATTTTAACAACGAAGGTAAGTGAAAGTCGTGTGTTGCGCGCACCAGATTTTTTTAAATTATTATTTATAAAAAATTTTCGATTGTATAGGATAATACAATTATTAAATAAGCTTTAGGATAAAATAAAATTAAAACAATATAGAGAAACTGTAGGAGTGAAAGATGAAGTAAGAAGTAAAACTAATGGGTTAGAGTGAGAATAGAGTTAGTCATGGAAGAAGTCATACCTGCTTCGGGCAAAATGAGCAACATGTGGAATATTATTGATGAGTTTATTCCTGACAAAGTAAGGAGCTTTGAGGATTTTATTAACGATTGGATACGAGGAAAATCCTATGGTTTAGCAGAGCCCCAAAGGTCAAATCCGTAAGGGCGCATTTATACTGTACGCGTTTTGGGGGCTAGAGCCTTGGCGGGTTCCTGGAATTATATAGGACCCGATACTGCTCCAGTCTTTTAGCTTTTAGTTTTTCCAGAATTTAGCTCTAAATAATAAATTTATTCGTTGTACACAAAAATAGTTAAAAGATTAACTGATTGACCGATAGCGAAGTCATACTTATCATATTTGCTCTAACCATAAACGCATATATATTAACTTAAACCAACACAAAATGTAATAATCGCGAGAAAAAATTATATAATCGAAAATAATTCTTTCCGTTAGAAAAATATAAAGATAAGAGGAAAGATCCAATAAATACGTGTGCGTAACAGAATTCAATAACCATTTGTTGAATGTGATTTAAAACTTTATATATTGAGAGTTCTTAGCAATTATAGGACTTAAATATTTTAATGTTTTTTTTTTATTGTTTCACTTGGATTAGGGACATTTGTGTACCAAACTTTTTTTTTCTCTGTCTTCTGGTTTTTTATGAGACTTCCGGGAAGCGTTGGCTCCTTACTTTTGACACAATATAATAGTTTAATGTCAACTTATAACTCGGAAAAAAAATCTGGAGCTCGCAAGACACGACTTTCACTTACCTCCGTTATTTATATCAATTTAAGAATTTTTAAACAAATTTAAAAACGACATAAATTACACTGGATTTTAATAAAAACATTAGATAATCTATTATATTATCTACAATCATTTTGTTTCATCGGCTTTTCGTCACTCTCCATCAACTTTTACAATATCATGTAGAATATAATATTTTTTCTAAAATCATTAGCATTTCAACGGTATATTATACATGAATATTATTGTTCTTTAGTTCAAAACATAAAAACCGAAAACTTTTTTTTTTTGCAGTTTGCTTCTTGAGTTGGATATCGGATTCGTTCAAATTATATATTCATCTGTTTCTTAGCCACGTTAATAAGATGATATGGTCAAAATTATAAAATCTACAAAATGAAAGGTACATTAGAGGAAGAAATTTTAAAATAGTGACATTTAAGCCCTGTCAGAATATTTAAAACAGAATGAAACCTACATGATATTAAAGCTCGTCCAATTTTACATCTAAGTAAAGAGTTTAATCGAAACCGTAAGAGCCGTTGTTGTAAAAAACGTAAATAGGTGCAAAATGCATAGTATAAAGTGGCTCTTCTGGTTAGCTAATCTTGATGAAAAAGTTGCTGTAACATCTCAGGTGCATAGTTAGTTTTTCACATGTTATATTATTAGTGTATTCTTTAACTCAAAAAATAAATAAAGCAATTTAAATTTCTTTTATATCAAAATTTTATATATGTATATATATCTTATTTTGTTAATTCTATAGTTTAATTTTCAATATTTTTATTTGAGTTTACTTATTTATTTATTGTTTTTTTTTTATTTATTACTTTTACTTTCACTTACTATATATAGTAAGGGAAAGTATTGCGATCGTGAAAATTTTCGAATTCCAGTTTTCAACGGAAATACACATTTTAGGGTCCCCGAGTCCAAATAACCAAGTCCCGCTAAAAGGTCTGTGTGTGTGTGTGTGTGTGTGTGTGTGTGTGTGTGTGTGTGTGTGTGTGTGTGGCAGCTCCCGGCAGAAACAGTAAGTCCTATGAAACTGAAATTTCATATTTAAGACAGCTATACGCCCGAGACGTGACAAAACTTTTTTCATCAAAATGAGCTTATCAGAAGAGCCACTTTATACCATGCATTTTGCACCTTTTTTCGATTTTCTCGAAAATGGTTTCGACGATTTTGATTAAACTCGCTATATTGATGTAAAATTTAATAGGCTTAAACGTCATGTAGGTTTCATTCTGATTAAAATGGTCTGACGGGGCTTAAATGCTGATATTTTAATATAATATTTTCTTCCCCTAAAGTAACTTTAATTTTTTTAGTTTCTATAAAAATAACCAAATTATCTTGTTAGCATTGATAAATAACAGCTAAATATGTAAATTGTTCGAATTTAAAAAACGACTAAAGGAAAAAACTGAAAAAATATTTTTTTAATGCATTTTTTTTATTTTGAACATAGTAACAGTAATATACACTTATAATATACCGTTGGAAAGCTAAAGATTTTAGAAAAAAAAATATTATCTAATACACAAGAGCTTGTAAAAGTTAATAAAGAGTGATGAATAGCAAATTATTTTAGATAGTAATAAAATAGATTTTTTAATAAAACACATGTTTCTATATAAATTCAATTTAATTAATTCTATAATAGTTTCACATTTTTTTTTCTTTAAGTGTATTTGAAAATTCTTTCATTGATTTTAAAAATGGAGGTATGTGAAAGCCGAGGTGTTGCCCGCACCAGATTTTTTAATTTATTATTATTATTTATTTATTTTTTATACTATAAGACTAATAGTATATTCGACTGTAGAAACTATTATAGGTGAAATAGTCAGTCTTGTCAGGATAAACTGTCAGTTTATGCTTGTATATGCCTCAGTAATGCCCTGATGATGGCTCACAAGCTTGAGCCGAAACGTTGGATAAATTTAAAACATTTAAAAAAAGAGTGACTCCTGATTATTCCACCTATAAAAAAACTTACATAAGATAGAATATAATGAAAAAAAAGAAAGTATACTGCCATCCAGACTATCTAATTAAACCTCAGTTATTCCTGTTGGAATCATCGAAAAGTTCATAAAACAAATTAATGGATAAACAAAAACAAAGAAAGTAAAGTTCTAATATTGGGTTGATGCAAAATTAATGCAGGTTTTTAGTAGGTATTGTAAATACACCATATCTTTACTTTAACCATATATATTTAATCAAAATAATTTCCATCTGAATCAATGCACTTTTGCCAACGTTCAACAAGCTTTCTTATTCCACCAGAAAAAAAATCCGAATCCCTGGACGCAATGAAATCACGAAAAGAATTTTCAATGTCGTCCTGGTTTTGAAAATTTTTCTCCCTCAAAAAGTTGTCCAGATGCCTGAAAAAGTGGAAGTCTGTAGGAGAGAGGTCAGGTGAATAAGGCGGATGTAGGAGAACTTCGTAGCCCAACTCGTGCAGTCGTCGAAGCGTTAGTTGTGCAACGTGTGGTCTGGCGTTATCGTGGAGCACGATCGGCCCCTTCGGATTCATCAATGCTGGGCAAAGACGTTGCAATTTTTGATTCATGCTGTCAATTTCTTGACAGTACTTGTCAGCAGTTATAGTCTCACCTCGATTGAGAAAGCTTTGACCTCAGCTGGTCGTTGTCCAGAGCAAGATGACGGCCCCGACCTTCATAGTCTTCGAGGTCGAAATCTCCTCTGCGAAACTTCTGGAACCAACGCTGCACCGTGCACTCATTAATAGCCCCCTGACCCCACACTTCATTAATATTACGAGCCGTTTGCGCAGCGCTGCGCCCTAATTTAAATTCGTAAAAATAAATTTGACGAAAATCGCACTTTGACATTTTCGATTCAAGACCTTTTGAACACACTGAACAAAACGATTTTACTAAACAAATTCATGGTGAAAGAGAGGGTATTAGATAAGGTTTGTTTTGGTATAAAAATGATCAATGTTAGGATTAGCTTTGTTTACACAATTGGAATTAAGATATTGCAATAGAGGAAACCTGCATTAATTTCGCATCAACCCAATATATTTTGTTGAAAAAAAACAAAACAAAAAAAAACATCAGTCAACTTAATTTTTAAATTCCTTCGGTTTATAAACTTCATATGATATTTTCAAGTACATAAAAAGTCTAGGGATTTTTTTCTTTTTTTTTTAGAATGCTTTCAATAAGAAGCTTCTCTGCATGTATATCATGCCATTGTATTATATAACTATCACATTTACTTGATGTATTTTTTTTTGTTAATACAGTTGTGAATACCAATGAAATGTTAAAAAAAAAAAAAAAAAAAAAAAAAGTTATCAGAAAACACACTGTTTTAATGTTTATGAAACACTTTCTATTAATTCTTACAAATTAGGATTCTTTAGTTTAAATTAAGATAGTTAAAGAAGTTAGTACCAGCGTTAATTTTGAATACCTTAGGAAAAACAATACGAAAATCCACTTCTACGAGGTTATTTTTGTATAAAGCATCATAAAATTAAAGTTCCCCCAAGAGGCTGGCAATTACAAGGTATTATGCCAAGGGTCCAAGAGGCTGCTAACAGAGTTAAAACTTAGGAGAGGGAAGTTAGGGCGAGGTGTCTGGTACATCAGCCTTCAGGTGTCGATTCCAGCCAGTTAATATTGCCCGGACTCCCAAGCGCTCACTTATTAACTTCCAAAGGGTCCGTTTAAGCTTTACTAACACACACACGCTTCTAAATATCTTAGCTAAAACTTTCTTATTTATTATCAAAGAGATTTTGACATGTTTACATGATTATACAAGATAATACTGCCTATTTTAGTTTTAGATGAGGAAGATGGTTGGGGGTGCGGTCTTCAGAAAGAAACGCACTTTCATTACTTTTGTTGAATTGATTTATTTTGTTGAATCAAAGCCCGAATCTTGAATTTTTGACTAGTTGAAATTCATTACAATTGGTTAATTTTTGTTTGCTTTTATTTAGCTGTTGTCTTCATTGAAAATTTGTGTTCTTATTTATCCTTATTTAGAATTATAAAATCTCTTCCCTTATAGCAAACTTTTATATTTACAGTATTTTCGAGATATGATGGACGAGTGGTACAAAGATGAATATAATTCGATTCTCTGTTTTTCCTTGAAGGATATTGATAACGTCAGGAAAAATGGAGGAAAATAAAATATGATCCTATAACTTTTGGTACACTTATGATGATTACGTAAGTATTATTTAATTCGATTAGGATAGTATTTATGATTTTTTTTTTCTTATTAGCAGGGTAGAGTGTCTTTTTTGAAAGATTTTAGGTCGTTTCACTTAAGATATATTTTTTTATAAATATATAAAAACTGAAGTAAAAAATTTTAATCTGGTTTGAACAATTTCCAATTATACCTCCTATCAATTATAATATTTGAATAAAGGTACCATAAACAATTATTATTCAGCCAACATTTTTTTTTTTTAAATTTAATAAACCCAATTTATTTGAAAATAACTTTCAATTGAATTAAATGAAGTCTACGTTAAACAGTTAGGGTACATTTTAATTTGGCAGCCTTCTAAATGATGCTCCGGAAACCGCAGCGAAAATGCCTGCACACCCTGGCGTCCTCTATAATGCATCCATGATACACGACGATGTCACCTTACGAACTGCCAAGGAGAAAGCTGAGATTATAAAAAAAATCATCAAATACTTACATTTACCAGAATATGTAACAGCAATCATTGTGATGTTGTATGGCCATTCAAGGATACTAAGCTTAATAAAAATGATTTTCTGGTAATGTATGATTAGTTTTATCTTGTATTGTGGGCCTTCATCAGGGCAAGAGGAAAAAGATAAGAACTAATGTAATTATAAACTTAATAATACGTTAGGTATATAATAATAATATGGTGACAGTAATATAATATGGAAACAAACATAAAATTAAATGTAAAATGATAATAAGATAACAGTTATAAAGTATGGAAGTAAACAAAATTAAGATTATGACAGTTCAATAAGAATATATAAAGAGGAACTAAGAAAATGATTAAATGTTAAAAGAACAATATGTGAAAATAATTTTTTTTAAATATGAACAATGTTGAAGTGATGTTGGACGGTAATATATATATATATATATATATATATATATATATATATATATATAATATATATATATATAAAGAACACAGGTAGTATATAAAAAAAAACATAATTATGATATGAAAATAATTGATTATCATTTTACATTTGTTTCCATGTTACATTACTGTCACCTTATTTTTATTATATACCTAACGTATCATGAAGTTTATAATTACATTGGTTTTTAACTTTTTTCTCTTAGCCCTGATGAAGGTCTACAATTTAGTCCAAAACGTCGCAACACAATTATAATAAATACTACTTTTTAATGTTTGTTTCTTCATCTTCCGCATCTAATATTCTCAACCGTCAACTAAACTCCATCATTATTTTTGTTTTAATATTTTTTAATCATGCATAAGTTAATAAGATTAAAGATGACAGGTTTTCGATAAATAAATAATTAAACAAAAAACGTAATGCATGAAATTATAAAACTATTTATTTATGTCAAAAATAATACAAAAATGTTTTAAAAATAGACGTATATTTCCTTCAACGAAAAAAAAAAATCTATTCCTATGTAGTTAACAAATATTTATGTTAACGTATTTAATTTTACATTACTAAACAAAACAATTTTTCAAAAGGCTACAATTTTTTAATTTATTATTAAACATTATCTTTCAACACATACATGATCTATACTTGACATTATTTATAATTACATATTATTTTATGACTTGAAAATTTAATCTTATCTTTGCCAATATTAATTAGTTCTTTTTCATCTTCATATTTCTTCCTTCGCACCTTTCTCGACATTCATTTTTTTCAAATTTCATTAAAATGACTAGTGATTGACCATATTAAATAGATTAAAGGTTCGCAGCAACCGTTTCCACATTGTTTGAAATGGTGATTTATGTATCCCTTAATAAAACTAGGAGAATTAATGATGGCCAGAAAACTGATACCCAGAGAAATCACTGTTTCCATGATAACCTTCGTATTTGGGAGCTTCTACTTTGTACGGTACCTTTACCTCTACTTTGTATGGTACCTTAACAGGATACGGCACTTCCTTGACTACGGGGTATGGTACTTCCTTCTCTACGTGGTATGGTACTGGCTTCTCAACGGGATAGGGCACAGGTTTTTCGACTGGCACTTTCACTTCATAAGGAACCTCTTTGTAGACTGGATAAGGGACTTTTTTCTCGACCGGGTAATGTACTGGATACTTCTTCTCAACAGGCACTTTGACGGGATACGGGACGGGTTTCTCTACCACATATGGCACTTTCTTTTCGACGTAGACGTTGTAGGGTTTTGGAACTTCAACGGGATACGGCTTGTCTACCGGAACTTTGACTTCATAGGGGACTTTCTTCTCAACTACATAAGGCTTGGGTACTGGAACTTTGACTTCGTACGGTATCTTTTTCTCGACGTATACCGGGTAAGGTTTCGGTACGTACACTGGATATGGTTTATCGACTGGAACTTTCACTTCATACGGTACATGTTTTTCGACTTCGACGGGAAACGGTTTGGGAACCTTCTTGGTGAGCGTAATGGTTTTGACGTGCTCGAAGTGCTCGTGAAGATGCTCCTTCGGTGGCTCGTGATGAAACTCACTAAAGGCGGCCGCAACAGCTGCTGAACACAAGAGAACTAGACTGTACAACATCTTCGCTTGCACTAACTGCTTGGGTGCGCCAGTGGCTTATATACTCGGTTCACCGACATAACTTTCCGCAAGACGAACTTTAGAGGTTGATGTTTCAAGTGTGACATTGCATAACGGATATTCTCGTCTTGCGCTAATGACCAGTTACATCACTAATGTAATCAGTGAAATCAAATTATCCTTTCAACTGGCGTTAACTCAACAAAATTTTGTCTATTATGCAGCTTGCCTATTAAGAAACCTAAAGCACTAAAATTTCGATAAAGAGGATTTCAATATTACGCTCATGTTAATTCAAATATCAACAATTTCAAGGATTAATAAATAGGCAGAATCAGTTTGGGGTGAACGGAAATATCAGGTTTTGGATATTAAAAAAAAAAAAACACAATAAAATATACTTCATAATAAAAATACAATATTTCTCTTACTTATTAAATTCTGCAATATCATAGTGTTTTTTTATCATAGATTTAATTTTTTTTTTATATTTTCAAAAATGAACTGACGACTTTAACCAAACTTGTAATATTATAGCATAATAATATGGTATTCAATATCAGATATGTATTAACCACATTCAAACAGTCTGCCATAACTACACTGCCGAATTTACAATTTTTGGTTTATTATTTCTAATACCCAACCCCTTTGTGTAGACTAAATATATATATATATATATATATATATATATATATATATATATATATATATATATATATATACAAGCAAATGTGCTGTATACAAAGTGAGATCAGAAAAGGGCCTAGCAGCACCCCTTCCTACGAGGAGATCTCTCATCCAGGTTTTCTTCAGCCTTCTTCTGACTGGCATTTTAGCTATTGAAATTGAGTTTATAAGTCTACTTTCTTGTTCGTGCAGTTTACTATGAAAAAAAGAATATAGAATTCATTTAAGTTGGTCAACTGTTGGTCGTTGTAAATCCGTATGTAGGGTTAAGTTGTTTACGTGCCAACGAGCTGTCGTTAAGAGTCTCACATATTTAGGCTGAATGATTGCAGTTTTTGTTTTTGAGTGATGATTGTGTTTGCTGAGCTATGAATCTATAAAGAGACGACAGCCGCCAATAGTCCTAATAAATAAAGAATATTAAATAATTGGTACCGTTATCTAAATCTAGTTCTGATTTCCTACGTATCAAGAACAGCCATAAAAAAGGAGAGAACTATATACTCACTACTTTCAAAACGTTTAAAATTACAACTTAAACAGACATTGAACACTTACACATACTTGAAACCCATTTGAATTTGAACATCACAGATTTGCGGGACAGCCAAAAAGACACGCGTAAAATCATATCATGACAAGTGTTAATGAAAAACATTAATATGAAAGAAAAAAAATCGAGTGTAAATAAAATCAATTTCATTTCTTGAACGGCGCAAAATTCAATACTTATGTATTACCGAAGTGCATTGCGGAATAGTAGTTCAGCACTGCTTAGGGGTTAGTAGACATATTAAAATTGCGGAAATAAATATTTTATTGATATGCTAAATAATCTTAAATATAAATATAAATAAATGTGACTCTTATTATTTAAAAAATTAAATGTAATTCATTTAGCTTTTGGTTTACTGATTTTGTTGTTGATATAAATAAAAATAAAACAGTTTTTTTAGCAATGTTAAAATCTGATGAAAATGTTATGAAACTGGATTTTAAAATTTGTATTCAAAAATTGAAAAATTAGCATAAAAAAGGTAAAAATAAAAGCCAAATCTAGATTTGCAAACAAAATTAAAATGTATTAGTACCAACAATTAGAAGATAAATCAAAATTATTTCGTATTATTGACATCACTAGCGGTCTAACTTTACTTATTTAGCTTCTGGACGTAACACTACATAATTAAAAACAAAAGATTCAAAAGAAGTGGAAAAAAGAAAGGGGGGGGAGAGCTCTTGGAGAGCCCGTGGCTGAGTGTCTAGCGCGCTAGTCTCTCATGCTACGGGATGTGAGTTTGAATTCCAGTTCCGACGGGGCTTTTATAAGGATTAAAAAAAAATGTGGATTCATTCACAACCTCTCGCAAAATTAGTTTTATGGAGTGATGATCCTACTCTAAAAATTGCATCATGAAACGTGAGTGTAAACTTGCAGGAGTTTACACAGAGAGGCCCAGGGCCTACACGGCCTGTCGCGCCACTGGAAGAAGAAAAGAAAAGAAAGAAAAAATAGGACTTAAAAATCCTCGATCACGGATGGCGTTGTTTGAAGACCTTTACAGTGAAACAAAAGATAATTTAATCAATTAAACATGACCGAATACCATTTCTTAATATAATCGGCATTGACAGACTTTTTGACATATGAGGAGGAATCAAAGAAAGGAGATATTTTTAAAATATAAAATTTGAATATTATAATGAGCTAGAGATAACGTTTCTAGGTGTATACGAGTATACGTTTAGAAGTTTTAATATATATTTATATATATATATATATATATATATATATATATATATATATATATATATATATATATATATATATATATATATTATTTCCTTTAATATTTTATCATTTACCGAAAACTGTAAACGTATTTATAACCAATAATTTAATATTATTAATTATCATTATTCAATTGTAATTTAGATTCTATACTATCTCAACAAAGAAAACTACTGACATGGATGAATATTTTGGCTGAAGGGCCTTTTGTTGTTTTTTTTTAACTTCTTTCCGTTACAAGGTGCTCGTTAAGGATCCCTATCCTAACTTAAACGGGATTAGCAAAAATTTAGGACACCTACTGTAGCATAAAGTGACGTTAAATGAATTTTTTAAAAACTAGTGATATTGTAAAACAATAAATATTGCTATAACAATTATTTTACATAAAAATAGTTATGAAATATTGAAATTGCAAGTTATTTGTTATAAAGATGAAGCAAATCAAATATAAGGTTGGAAGGTCGTGGACTGAATTCGAAAGAGGCTAGGAATGACAGAAACTCTATGAGCTCGAAGGCGCTGTGGGACCGACGAGATCAAAGGCAAACCCTACGACAAGCAGCCCAACCCTCCCTGTCAGTCTGAGGCGCCTCTATCAATTTAGATTGTATCAATATTTCTACTGACTTTATATTTCAAGCACGTTACATTTATCCTCGTAATAATTTTATTTGTACCTATGAAGATAAAATATCTTAATATATAATTTTGTAATAAACATAGCATGGATAGACACGAAGGAGAAACCACCTCTTGATATATTCCTTTCACGCTTAAAAGTAGCAGAATTCTATTAAAAGACAACAAGCCCCTTTATAAAACTCTTCTCCTCTGTATATAACTTCATCCCATGTGGCTATTGATGGCAATGAAGCAGCGTACAAGGCTGTTAAAGAAGCTGCAGTATCAAATGTCCAAATCCACCCAACTTACATTATGGAAGACGTGAAAAATTACCTAAAGGTGAAAATATCTCAGGCTTGGGAACAGGTGTGGTCAGACGTTGACAACTGTAATAAATTAAAGATAATCAAGCCACCACCTTCTTCCTGGAAGACATCATTGCGATGTAATCGCCGCGAGGAAGCTGTTTTGGCGAGACTTCGCATCGGATTAGCAGACTTACACATATAAATCTCATCCTCAGGCAGCCTGAATCAATGTGTGACAAGTGTAAAGTTCCTCTTTTAATAAAACTTATAGTTGAGAACGCCCCTAATTCCATGCACTAATGGATAAATTTCATCTACCAAGATCGGTATGTGAGAGCTTGAAGGACTCTAGTGAAACAATTAGTTCACTGCTAAGGTTCACTAAAGAATGTTATCTGCTCCAAGAATTATAAGGATTATAATGAAAAAAATAGAAACTATAAGGAACTATCAAGAAATAAAATGGAATAAATTAATTTTTAAACAATAGATAAATAATAAAATGTGTGTTTTATCATTTTAACCTTGTTAAAAAAAAAATCGTTTATATAAATATGTTCGGTACTAATAACCAAGAGGTTGAGCACCTATTCCAATTCCCTAATCCTCCAACTCCTCTTCAAAATTCGTTTATTCTTCACGTGCTGCCATATTTTGTGCAAGCTTGTTTATTTGTCCATAAAGTTCGCCGTAATACGAATATGATCAAAAACATAAGTTGTAAGGAAGTTGGCGTGAAGGGTCTCTTGTATTTGATGAGTTCTTTGTCAGTGTCTTAAAAAATGGGACTAAAATTTTAGAATCAATGATAGTTGGAGTTTTTGTATTCAGAAAACATCTTAGTCCAATGAGAGAACCATTAGCACTAAATTTCTTGTATATGAATAAATATTTTTATCGACAAGGTTTTGAAGTTAAGTTTGTAGGCTTTACAATGTCCAATTTATCTTTATCTGAAAAGTGTATTACAGTAGCCTGTTACACTAAGTTCTTTTTAACGTTGAAACAATTCTTTATTGAGTAATATTAGAATCTGTCAAATTTTTGACATTTTTAATAGTGATAAAGTACAACATTCAAACTACATTCACAAGATATATACAAAACAATAAATTTATATAATAATAATACAATAAAAATATATAATAATAATAGGCTTAGCGAACCCGAAGGTTCGATGCCGATACCACCAAATTCCGCCTACACAGACTCGTCCAATGTTCACCATTCAAGCCCAAGCCCCCGAGATCAGCCTTAACGCAATCCTCCCATCTCCGCTTCTGCCTACCTTTCGGACGCCTACCAGTCGGATCAGCAAATACCAACTTTCTCGGAATCACAATATACATAAATACAAAACAAAATCATTAAAAGTATATACAAAAGTCACTCATACCTATATACAATTCACAAGCATACAGCACGGGAGTGGAGAATCTAGCCAATGCTAGAACTCCAATATACATGTTACAAGAGGTCTCGAGGCCACTGCCGTTTCAACCTTCTAGGAGGATGGTAAGGATGTGTGGAGCTGGATAAGGATTGAGCTAGGGGATTAGAGTGATGGATAAGGTTCTGATGAAGTTTAGAGAATTTTAATGGTATAAGGTCTAAAATAAATGGAATATTTAGGTCGCGGTGTAAGGTATGGTTGGATACAAATAAGGGGCATTAACTATTGTTCGGAGGACTACACTAAGATCTAAATGAAAAATTTAAATTAGATATGTAAAACTCCCTTTTAGTGCTGCTTTCTTATATTTGACTTTGTAAGTAATATTTTTATTTTATTAAACTTATTTAAATTATAATGTTTGACTTTTATAAATTTTTTATTTGTTTTAAGTTTATAGTTACTTCATGATGAAGCTTGAAAATCTTATTTCACGGTTGAGAAAACAAGGAATAATTATTACGAGAGGTACTGAAAGGTGTATTTTAATAGTGTTTTTAGTATTTTAGTCTATAAATTACATTAAGTTTAATTTATCTTTAGAAGACTAAGAACTAGGATTGAACTTTCAAACACATGATATTGTACTTAAAAAAAAAGAGATTCAACACTAAACATTTTTTTTTATAAGATATTATTCATATGTCTATCTGCGGGTTCATGCTCAGCAAATGGACAGACGATAAAGGAAGCGAAAAACCATCGGTCGTGTCTTCCTTCGGAGGGGATGTCGCAAGTCAGTGCGTCTGATATTCTGTAATCTGAGTAATGTAACATATGTTTGCAAACAATCAAAAATAACCCTCGATCTAAATAAACGTTACATCCATTGCACTTAATGCCATAAGGTCAAATTTGAATTTCCGGATTTGACTGTCAAAGTTATATTCGATCATACAGAAGTATCATATTTTTTCAAAATATCCAAATTTGTTTTTTTTTAATTTTATTCACCTTTTTTCTAAAGTAAGCTAATATAAAAGTAAGCATTGAGTAAGTAGAATAGAAATATGAAGATTGATATATTTAGGCAAATATATAAGCATAATCCCGGATAAAGACCCACTCAGGAATGGAGTGGATGAGAGAAAAGGCACTCTAACTAAAGCTGATGCCAAAATTCAAATAACTCCCTACTACTCTTGTAAAGCTCCCTTTTAATATATTAATGTGATTGTAAGTGTGCTTTAATATAGAAAAATAACGTGAGAGAAAAAATGTAGAGGGTATAATTTTATATAGTTTATTTTTTCATATATAGAAACTATGACTAGGTTCAGTAAAAACATTTTTATAACTTTCAAATTTTTTTTCACATTCGGTTCTATCCAAAAAAAAAAAAAAAAAAAAAAAAGAGAATTATACCTTATTTAACTTACAATTATAACAGTCTCCATATGCCAAAAATGGAGGATAAAGAAATCATAAAAAATATTTTAGGGTAAAATTGCATCACTCCGAAATAAGAGTTTTAAATGTGATAGGGAAAGTGATGCAATGGATGTAATGAGAATAAAAAACTATGTAAACAAAATAATTGACGATTATGTTCTTTAATGATAAATATGACATAAAATTTTAAAGTGTTTTAAGGAATGCAATTTCATGATAATTGTTGACTTTTTTTCAAATTAGTCAAGAATAACGCATATATAGGATTGATGTTAAGATATGATATATTGTTTTAGTGTGTTCTAAAGATGAGACATGGCCTCGAAAGGTAGGAAGAAATGTAATAATTATTATTAAATAATGAAGACATAGTTCTTTTAATTTTTTAAATACATTAAACTAATTAAATTATTCAAAACAAGTTAATAACGTCCCTATAACTTTTAATTAATTTTTCCAACGTTTCAAGCAGTTTTTATATACCTTCTCAATAGATCTAGAATCCTCTGAATTAGTAAATTCACGACACCCATTTTCTTGGGCTAGTTCATACATTCAATATAATTAATTATTGTGGTGCTTCTCTATTGTCCAGAAACTTTCTTGAACGTATGCTATCATCGTAGAAGATCCACTAAAGGAAGCGAAGCAATAATTTCGTAATGCTTCATTTTTTGGCGGTCAGTTAATAAGCGGGGAACCATATATTCGAGATTTTTCACCTTACCAATCACCTTCAAGTGCCCATCAATGGTCGGTTTGCTTATGTCAATTTTCTATGTAAGTTCTTCTGGAATCCTCTCCCACCAAAACTTGAAGAACATCGTTATCTAGGGAAGAAGTCTTTCCACGACATTCTTTGCCTTACAGGCTGAAATATACTTCTTGAATTTTTTTTCAACACTAAATTATTATCCTTTATTATCATGGGACAAGACCCTTTAGAATAATATTACCATTTTATACAAACTGGGCGTCAGAGTATTAGTGTGATTAAATAAATATAAAGAAATTAACTAAAACTAATCGAAAATTGTCACAGGAAAATAAATAGAAACCATAATCTTATTTACAATTATGTTATGACTGGGTCATGAGATGAATAAATAAGTGGGATTTGAAGGTAGGAAGAGATTTGGAGTGACGGATAGAAAGAGGAATATAATTCCATAATATTGAGGATCGGATAAGAAACGATCTGTAGAAATGTGCAAATTAGTGGGCCATATTGTATATATCAGAAAGCCTAGTTCGTATATAACGGGGATGGAAAGAGGATTTGTGTTAGAGGAAGTCGAAAATGAATAATGGACGGCGGAATGTAGGAGTAAGTTGGACAGAGATAATGCAAGGAAACACTTGCGACAATTGGATATACTCTTCCAATCGTCGCAAGTATTTCAACCTCATTGCCACCTCAACTCGCTATAAAATTTGGAGACGAAGGTGTACCTCGGGAGCCCTAATATATATCGAACAAAGCAATTAATTAAGCGTTTTATTTTTACTTTAATATTCCCTGAAACACCACTGTATACCTTACAGCAGCAGTCAAAGTGAGAGAATATTAGAGAGGTAACGAGGAGTGTCAGGATTTCATAAGGGAATGAGTGCCGAAGAGAATTCAGTTACATTAAGGTGGAAAAAGTACGACGGGAAATTTTGCAAATATAGTTTTTTAAGGAAAAGGATGGATCAAAGGTTACCCTAAGATTCATGACAGTCAGGTAGAACTTTAAAGGTTCACTATTTAGGGAGGGAATAATATGAAACAGTTTTCAGGAAGTGAAGGGATCCTATTACAATCGCTTTTGTTTTTTCGACATTTAGTTTAAGCTTTTATTTTTTTATTTATTTCGTAGGCGTAAAACACTTGTGTAATTTTCGCCTTAAATCACTATGATAAACGGATTAAATATTATAGTCTATTGAACAAGTCTGTCTGTCGTAGGAAGTCAAAAAGTTTTGCAGTTGTCTGTATGTTGTCTTGTAGAACGGTTGGTAAGTCAGTGTCAATATCAAAATGAGCTTTGTGAGCATCACTCTGTCAAAACGTGGTCCATAGTAATCGGGCAACCGCTTGTTGGGGAGTCCGTAGTTTCAGGTTTTAGTTAAAGTACAGTGACTTCTTCACTTTAAGTCCTTTAGTAGTGCAATTGCTTCATTGACGTCCCTTGCTATTTTAGTCCTGTTCCGGCATAATTAAACCTCATAAAAAAACACTTAGATATTTTTGTGATGAAGAATTTTGTTTCAAGTAGTAAAGTGCTACACAGGTAAATAAACTATTTTTTTTTTTAAGAATTAGTGTTATTAATACAAATAAATATTCCTCTATACATAAACAGTCTTTTTTTTAAAGGGTGTTCAAAGAATAATCTCAAGTCATGCATTATTTTCAGGGCAAAAAACATTCTCAGAACATGTGTGAAATTATTATCATGAATTTCGAATTCCTAATATACCTTTGGTTCCAATCATATTATATATATATATATATATATATATATATATATATATATATATATATATATATATTAAAACAACAATTAAATAATTAGCCCGTTTTTACATCCTTTTTGAATCAAGAAGTCACCAATAATTTCCAGTAAATTAAATGTTTTAATTAATGGTGAGTCTCGGAGACTCGTTGATGTGAAAACTTTTATTAAAGGTATTAAGGTCGGGAAAGTATAAAATGTAGAAGAAAAAAACCCTTAATGCTCATTCATCTTTTCCCTCATTAATTCTCGAAAATACTTTTTCCCCATTTTTTTCTGTTATTACTTAGCTATTACTTTCCGTTGATACCCTTGATTTCTGAGGTATTTTCTTCTATCCTAATAATTAACAGAGTGATTTGTAAAAAGCAATTGAAAACACTTTATATTATAAAAGTATTTAGTGGTTTATAATATATATCATTTGACTTAGTATTTATTACTTTCACTAATTAATATATGAAATCGATCTTGCACATACTAATGTAATTTTTATAAAATGGTATGTTTGTATCAGTTAACTTTATCGCTCGAAAATAGTTTGTTGCCTGATACTTACGTTATATCTTCAACCCTTTTAGTGCCGGACGATAAACGAGTGCCTATATAAACATAACCGGCCAAATTTGACAAATATGCAACGATTTGGAAAAAATGTTATAAAAACCAACAGATTCGATATAAAATTACCAATAAACGATGAAACTTTATAGACAGCGATAGAGATACAATTAGAGTGACAGAAAACATTGCCGTAGATATACTCGTATATCATAAGAAAGAAATTTTGTTTTTTTGTTTGTACATATATTTAATTATATATAGTTATGTGTAAATAAATATTTGCGTGTATATATATAATATTAATAATAATAATAAATCTTTATTTATTCTGGGACTAGTCCCTTTAGAATAATATAACAAGAAAATTAAAATAAAAACTTAAGGTCTTGGAGTATACAAAAACAATACAAAGAAACAATAGAAATTACAAACAATAGATTAAAAAGCAGCCTCAAATAATAATATTAAAAATAAACTAGATGATAAACATAATAAGAAATATGAACATATATACAACTTTCATTAAAAAATCATAACAGTGTTTTTTTTTTTGTTTTTTTTTTTTTCATAACAATATACTAATATTATAATAAGTGCAAAACACAAGATAACATAAAATATAATAGGTATATTAACGTTTCTATCTGTTTTATCCAAAAAAATCCACATAAATCTTTCATTACATTATCCTACCAGGTTCTAAATTTGTACTATAAACAGTGCCGATGGCAAAGGGTTAATAGTCACTACACCACAGATGACCCCATAGACTCTATTTAATTACATATTTTACCAATATAATTTTTTTAAGAGTATATGGTAGACATAAGCTGAAGATGAGCCTAATTACAACTTATTAAAATCATTTTTCTCCTGAATTTGGTACATAACTGAGACTTATTCTTATAATGAAATATTAAAATAATAATAATTATTTCTTAAGGAACAAAACCGGTGTAAAAATCCATGTGTATATAGATAAATTAGCAGAAGCGAAAGTAGATAGGAAGTAAGGCCGTCACAACAGATGAGGGCGGTAATACAGAAGGCCTTGACATGAGCCGTGCCGAGAATGGAAGCGTGCTGGGAATATACTCCTAACAATATCACCCTCCGTCGTTTGATTCCCCACAATCCGGTTACCTTCTTCCACATCGGGGCACCTCTTAGACTTGTACTCCGTCTGCAGCCTTCGATGGTCTTTGGTTGGTACACGGCTAAGTCCTTCCGGTCCGTCCCTCCTATGGCTTTTTTTTGCAATATTTTTATTTTCACATCTGAATTAGCATCTGTCAACCTCATGCTATATACATGAGAAAAAAAAACATGCCATCAATGAGCAGGTATATTTCTTTCTTTCTCATCTACTCCGCCTTTTTAGACAATTGGCAATGGGGGATTAATGCCACAGTTTATCGCCTACATCCTCGTAATTATTTTGTATTTTTCATTAACTCTAAGTTATTATTCTTCCGGGAAATGCCCTAACTAAACTAAGGTTTACGCACGTTAATAAGCTACTCGACAACCCAGCCTCTTATTAATCAGCAGACAGATCCCATAATTATACTTCGTATATTAAAATTATACAATCATTATACCTATATTTTAATTACACCTCGTAGAATATGAGAAATAATAATTATAATCAAATGTTGTTTATGCAGGTTGTTATGATTATTGTTATTTAATGTTATTATTTTTTTGTATTATTATTATTATTTATTTTTGTGCTTTATTTAGTCTTTAATATAATTCTTCTTGTAATTATTTATTTATATTTTTGTTTAATTTGTACATTTGGAATGAATGATTTATTCTAGCTGTAATACTTAATGTTCCTGAAGGTGGCAGATTGTATTATCGCTGAATAAACTAGTTAACAAAATAAATTTTTTAAAAATTTACTTATACAAAGATTTGTTAACTTCTTGATTATTTTTTCATTGATTAAATTACATTGAAAGTGTAATGTTCGAACGTAGGATAGCTCATTATTTTATTCCTAGTTATGTCTAGAAGATGATAACTTTTTTGTACTTCTGTTTACTTTTCTTGAATGAGTTTTCTTTTTGGTTTATTTATATTATTGTTCATTTTTTTTTCAGTTACCTAAAGTTTTATTTGATTCCGCAATCTTTTGTTTTCATATGGCATGATACACTCGGACTTACTTGCATTTGTGAAACAGATTGTATTTTTGTCAGTAATAACTTATATATTAATCAATAATCTAGACCTATTTGAATCACACAGATTTCCATTCAGGTTAGTAAATTAACTAAGACATTAATACCGTCCTTACAACCAACCAGCTCGTAAGTATTTCATTTTTTAACTTCAAGTTATTAGGTTGCCGGTTGGATTAACACGCACTGAGTTTTACGCATGCTAACTCAATTGGCGACCCAGCCCCTAATCAATCAGCTGATGTTTGGTACATTAAAAAAATAGACTCGACATTAAGATTCGCCGAATCCCATCTCATGTTTTCTCCTGGTATTCTCTGTCATCAGCGATCATCGTATGATTTATTTGGAGAGTCCTTTTAATTTTTCACGAAAACATCTAAAATGCCTCAGTATAATTTAATTAACTTTTAGTATGTAAAATCATTTGACGGATGATAATGTACTAGGTTTCGTTTTACGCTAGCCTTCATGTCTAAAGATGTTTTTGGAATTAGCATCTGTTGTGCGAATTTGTATAGATTTAATTTATTTATTTATTGCTATTTCAAACTACATGGCTAGCACAAGAATAGTAACTTTAATGCAAATCTGTATAATTCAGCTAGGGTTGGATCCTTGATTATAAAATAACTTATTACTTAAAAACAATAAATAATGCAATTTGTCTCACAAACGTAAGTATGTTGGAGTACCCTTATGCGATATAAAAATAAAACTGTATGTTTGTTTTTTTTCAAATAAAGAAAAATAATTGGACAAAAATAACAAAATAAAAAGAGCACCTCCATTCTAGAAAAGAAAATAGAAGTGGGAAAAAAAGATCATATTCTAGACATAGAATGAAAAAATGAAATATTCTACGTGAGAACATTACAATTTCAATGGAAAACTAGTCATGCAATTTAAAATTCTTTACTTATAGTCCAAAAGCTAGGGCCGAAAAATGTGTATTATAAGAAGAAAATTTTCAATGTGATTTTTTCACATTTTAGTTAACTTGTACAACAACAGTTTTTTTTTTTTCTGCACCTCAAATTGGCCAAAACGGTCCAAATCCAGGAATCGACTTTATAAAGGTAAATGTTACAGAAACCAAGCATTATACGAAAATACTCTTTATAAAATAAACTGATGGATATTACGTAAGCTTCGATTCAAGAGCTGATAGACGTCTGTAGGTCTTATAGGTACCGAGATATTTTAGTCCATATAATACATTGTGTTCTAGCTATGAGAATTGATCTACATTTTACGTTATGAAGGTAAATATTACAGAAACCAAGCATTATACGAAAATACTCATTATAATATAAATTAATTAACATTGAATAAGCTTTTAGTTCAGACCTGATAGACATCTGTAGGTCTTATAGGCACCGAGATATCTTTGCCCATAATATTAGGTCAATTCACGTATTAAGGACAAACCTATAGCAATAGCTTTTTTTCTTCCCCTTTTTTTAAATTTACTTCACATTTGATTGTCTATCTTGGTCTGGCCTAATATGTTACAAATAGTACAGATAATGCCGCTCAACATTTTTGATGTTAATTAAATTATTACCAGTTATCCTCTATCGTTTTCTTTCTTTCTGAAAGTTCTTTCTAATCATTCTTTTTACAGAGCACAAATAGTTTCTGTTAATGCAAATTTCACTATATATATTTCTTTTTTTTACAATTGTCCTCCACAATCTACACAATACGTAGAAACGCATAATACTTTGATCATCACTATAGTTTTTGTTTTGTTTCAGAATCGGAAAAACTGCCGGATTGAATGATTTTTAAACTAAATTTTTCTTTTCACCATGACGAGAATTCTACAACTCGGAGACCAGCTGAGTCTCAGTCACCAAATTTATATCAATGGGATCTAATAACTAATCTGTATTAGTTTCATAATTTTTCACTCAATTGCTTTCGAGATAAAAAAAAATCTGTACCTCTACAACCCATGAAGGTTGACTCAGTACATATAGAGACTCGTACTGTTTTTATAACAACAGCTGGATGATTAGGCTGACGATCAGCTGCCAAGATTTTTACAAATTGTTAGGTACCTACTTTATAGACGCTGGGTGTGCTCTAGGAGGGCTCAATACTCGCCTAACGGCTAAAATAACAGAACACAAAATATTCTGTCAGCCGTGATTCGAGCCTAGATCCCGTAGAACCGTAGACTGGCACTCTATCCACTAGACAACCTCACTCCCTAAAAACAACCCTTTTTAAATATCGTAAAAACTAAGTTTTCTATCGATCTTCTTACAGGTAGTAGGATAATTACTAAGTTACATTAAAAAATAATCAAAAATAAGTACCTTTTGTTAATATTTTTAACTTTCTAAAGGTCTCGTTTTTTACTAATTTTTGAGAATTTTGATAAAAAAAATTTTCGGTAATGTAATCCTGAGAACAAAAAATGTTAAGCTCATGTTGTCCATATCATATTGTTAGTTTTTGTTGTAATTTGGTGTCTTGAAAAATTACTTCATTTGGAGAGGTTTTTCCAAAACGTGTTTTCAGTCTCAAAGCTAATTTAAAATACGAAGATTATTAGTTGGAAATTTGTTTTATCAGCGGTTTTTAATTCAGGAAAAGATAGACAATAACTGGAAAAAATATCACAAAAATCGATAATTGGCAAAATTAATTAAAATCGCATGATTTCAAATGAAACCTTCTGTGAGATCTGTTGAGGGAATTATTGTAATATTGTAGGATATATTAATTGTTTTACGTTGTACTATATAAAACACACTGAACCATCTCCTCTACTGGCTGCAATACTTTAGGTACAAATGACTTTGAACGCAGATAGATATTTTTTCTGGAATGGGGCGTTAGCCAACCAGCAATAATTGGTATGAGTTAATTTAAAATTTGAAAAGAGTTACTAAATTATAGAAAAAAATCTCTTTCTAAATTTAATTTTTAATGAATAATATAGCTAACACCAGGGACACGGCTGACAGTGAGGCGCTGGGATCTCTCGGATTTCGCTGTCCCCATTACAAGTTGGGGGAAAGGCCCGGTTTGGGGTTCCTTTAGCAGATTGTAAATATTGTTTATAGTTATGATTGTGTGTATGATGTTAATTTATTTCTTACTTTGTCTTAATTATAGGTTTTTTTATTTGTTATATATATATTATGTTTTATGTAATTTTACTTAATCACTATTTTCTGTATATAACAATAATGATATGTGGTCTTATATCACTATTACTACTGTTTATTTAGAAACAAATTTTAATATATCTCAATTGAAAATAATAATAAAAAATGGATAAATAAAAAATAATAATAATAAACCATTATAAAATCCGTAGTTATTAAACTTTTTTTATATTTGTTGATACTTTTTTATCTTCAGATATTTATCATAATGAACATTTTGTTGTGTTTTATCATTATTGGGCCAAGGACAGTGTTTGTGGGACATCAGTATTTTCATGACACTCTGAGCTGAACTACACTCAAAATATTCTCAGAGGTTTTATGTTCTTTCAGAAAGATTTATTATTCAAATCTGAACATAAACCTTCTTTAGTAGACTACTGACTATAAAAAGAGTGACGGGCGAACACGCCAAGGAGCATTGTAGGGCGCCTGTCAACTTTTCACTTGGAGAAAGCCTCGGGGCTTCAGGGATTAGAGAAACATACACACTACTTTTATAATGTATATTTATAATCCATCTCTGCACTAATGTCTTATAATTAATTACTCAGTATCACTATCATTATTAATTGTAAAAATATTTAATAAAAGACGAAAAAGTAAGAGAAGTTGGTTTAGAGTACCGTTAATATTTCTCGAGCCTCCCAAATATAAAAAATGTATGTTGGGGTGTTGTTTTAACATGGGTGTTGAAAATATTTATTTCCTTTTAGCCTTCTTTTACTTGATAACATATAAGAAAATAAATCTTCATTTTAGTCAATGAAGTGCATGAACCTGATATATACGTATATTTTTTAAACATACAAAAAATAATGAAATTATACCTTACGATAATCGATAACTACACCTTAACTTGCCTACTTCTTTTTTAATTATTATTATTTTCGCCTAATATTTAAGGCAGTATATTAACATAATGAGTGATTTTGTTTATTTATCAATATTTATACATAATGCACAGTGCAGACTACGAAATTGTAAAATTAAAAATGTGTGCTTATTTTTTAATAAATCCTCATATAAAACGAATTGGTCATAGCATGACGCGTGAACAGCTCGATAGATTTCTCTAATTCTTTTTTTGTTATGTTTATATCAGTCAGGAGAAGAATCTTAAGAAAGATAAAAAAAGTTACTTTGTAGATAGGTTTTTAAAAAATATTTTACAGTAATAATGATCGCTCTACCGATCTATTGGATTGTGTCACATGAAATGACCGTTTTCATGGTAAAGGATTTTTATTAGAAATACGATATGAAAACAAGATAATTTTATTCAAAGTATTTACCTTCTTTTTCTACACATTTTTCTCAACGTGACACCAACTTTTTTATCTCCGAAATGAAAAACACTGAGCTTTGAAGTGAAAAAAAAATCTGAAAACGCACTTTTCACTTGATCATCATTTTAAAAAAGTTTTCCTTTGACGAAGTTGCCTAAATTCCTGAACAGGTGGTTATCTGTTGGATACAAGTCGGGAGAATATGGTGGGTGCGGAAGAACTCCGTAGCCCAGTTCTTTCAATTTTTGCACGGTATGTTTTGAAACATGGGGTCTTGCTGCCGCTCAGTGAGATCATGAGGTACCCATGTATCGATCTCTTTAACTTTCCCAATACACTTTAAATGTCTGGAAACGGTAGATGCACTTGCATTTATTTGTGCTGAGAGTCTTTTAACTGTTTGGTAGGGGTTTCCTTCTACTATATGTTTGAGGACATCGTTGTCTATTACGGACGGAGGTCTTCCTCGGGGCATGTTTTACAAGTCGGTATCCCCAGCTGAAAACTTAAAAAACCAACGGCGAATGGTCCGTTCATTAACACTCCCTTCCCCAAACGTCTTGCAAATATTTCTAGCTGCCTCAGCTGCTGAATGGCCGAGTTTAAACTCGTACAAAAATATTATTCGAAAATCGCGTGTTTCTATGTTCATATTTGGAGGTATACTAAAAAGTGGTTAATTGATTGGGAAGCTAATGTTTATAATACAAAGGTAGAATATTCGTAACTGTTTACTTTAAATATGTAAACATTCGGAAGAAAATAACATAGACCTGCAAAATTCTTTATGTATTTCAGAAACTATAAAAACGGACATTTCATGTGAAACATCTCAATATATAAATATAAATGAATTCCCTTTTTCCTTGGTCAGGCGTGAATCGTTTTACCGATTTTGCTAAGACAGGAAATGGTTTGTTGGGTCAGGTAGTTAATATGTTTTCTTGGTTATTTGATATATAATTAATTAATTCAAGATAAACACATGACAAATACAAATATTTTTAACTACGCGTAATAGTGATATATGCATGACTATTTACGTATAAAATACTTGAGCTATGACGACACAGAACAATAAAATACCAATTAAAGCTAAAATAAATATTGATATGAGGCTCGGCAAAAGGTTTAAACTACTGAGGTTTTTAATATTTTTCATGAAAAACTATTTATAGATACCAAACAAAGATACCATACTTAATTATTGAATATTTTAGTTTGTATGAGCAAAGTACATATATTTTCGTGATTTAAAAACGTTAGCAAGTTTAACGAAAAACTGTACCAATAATTTAAATCTTGAACGGGAAATGAAGAAATAAAAAATGAGAATGTTGTTTAAAAAAAAAAATCTAAACGACAGAAAATATTTTAAAATTGAGAAAACAAAAATACAAAATAAATATTATAAAAATAATCTTGATGAAAATTGGATGTAAAGTACAAAATAATTTTTTGGGGCTGTAAGAAATTATATTTTATATAGGTGAAACTAAAAAAAAAAAAAAAAAAAACTAGAAAAAAAATAAACAACATAATAGCAATTGTGATAATAATAAAAATTTTAATACCACTAGCATGGTTTTGAATTCATATATATATATATATATATGTATAAATACAAATATTGATGGTGAAGACAAATTCAAAACTGATTCGAAATAAACTCACTATTGTGGTGATACTATACACAAATTAAAAGCATATAAGATTTTGGGGGATCTTGTTGTTTTAAAACAAATGAATATAACAAAACTAGTCTTAATAATATAAATTAGAATATAAATTAGTCTTAAAGGGACAAAGATCTCAGCCTGTGCCTTCCCTTATGTAATTATAAAATTGTTTTCCTATTTCTTTTATTTGTTTATAATAAATTACGAAATGGAACAAATGGATTATCACAAAAGCGACCTTTTTGTTAGCATTTAATAAGTTTTAAATCTATTTATTTCTATTTATATAACTTTTTTGATTGGAATACCTAAAATTAATTACTGTTTCAATTAACAAAAAAATGCATTATGTATATTACAATATTGTTTTATTTGATTGTATTTCTTTTTAAATCTTTATATGATTTTTAAGATAAGAAAAATACCCCGAAAGGCTAATCACTAGTTTTAATTTTAACTTTTTTTTTTTTTTTTTTTTTTTTTAAGAATTAAAAACAAGCCCAATTTTCCTCTACACTGAAAATAAGAATAATAGAGTAACGTACTTGTAATGATTAAAACCGTCGAACATTAAAACTGCCAAGGGTCAAGGAGTTTTTAAATGAGGAAAGTAACAATTTTTTTTTTTTAACTCCTTGAACAATATAACAAACCTCTCGTTCAATCTTACAACTACAAGAGTTCTCAAGTGATGCCGGAAAATATTTACAACATTAATATTACAATAAAGAAATTTGTATGAGTTAAAAAACAAGTATTTTTTTTATGACATGAGAAATAAGGAAAGGGTGCAGTCATAAAAAAAAAATAACACTAAAAGTTTTATTTTAGACTCACTAAAAACGATTTCACGACAATGGACATACTAACTCGCTCATTAAAAACTTCACTCGTGCCTTCGCGCCAGACAACTCCGTATGTAGGCAAAATAAAGCTGGGTAGAGGATCTCGATATCAAATGTTTACTAAGATAGCAGGAAGGAATTGTTTACTAAGATAATTCACCGAGAGTCTAGTGCATAGCAGAAAAAAATTTGGCGCAGGCAACATACGACTTTCACTTTTCTCCATTTTTAAAATCGATTAAAGAAATATCAAATACAGTCAGAGATAAAGATAAGTGAAACCATTAAATAATTAATTAAAATTGAATTTCTATAGAAACACGGGTTCTATTAAAAAAACGATTATATTATTATATAAAATAATCAGTTAGTTTTACCGGCTTTTTATCACTCTTTATTAACTTTTACAAGCTAGTGTATAATATAATATTTTTTCTAAAATCTTAAGCTTTCCAACGGTATATAATACATATATATTACTGTTCGTATGTTCAAAAAAAAAAAAAAAATGCATCAAACAAATATTTTTTTCCTTTAGTTGAATATCGCATTCGTTCAACTTTCATATATAGCTACTATTTATCAATGCTGCAAAATTCATGGTATAAAGCGGCTATTCTGGTAAGCTGATTTTGATGAGAACGATTTTGTAACATCTCGGGCCTATGTTGTCTGTTAATTTCAGTTTCATAGTACTTTCCCTTTACGCGCGGGAGTTACCCCAAACACACATACACACACACACACACACACACACACACACACACACACACACACACACACACACACAGACCTTGTATTTCCGTTAAAAACTGGAATTAAAAAATTTTACGATCCCTTACTGTATATTTCATATATAGGTAAGTGGAAGTAAAATGAAACGAATTCTGCAACCAAGAATTGTTGGTTGTATGTGGTTGCATGTTGGGATCAAAACCCGAACTGGTGAATAGGTTCTATTCCATTGTCTTTCAGCATGTCGAGCATATGTCATAATTTTTTTAAGTATGGTAGGCATTAAAATAATGGGTTAACAGAAGCTAAACTATCAGCTGATGGGAAAGAATCGGAATATAAGTATGTGTACATAATATAAATAAGATGGTGGATGTTTCACATGAATATTTTATGTAGAGCTGTAACGAAAAAGATTTAAACATTTTGAATATTTTTTTTTTACTTTCACTTACCCATATATGAAATATATATTTTAAGGGAATGTATTACGATAGTGAAAAGTTTCGAATTTGAGTTTTCAACAGAAATGCACGTTACAGGGTCCCCTAAGTCCAAATGACCAAGTCCCGCAAAAAGGTGTGTTTGTGTGGTAACTCCAACGTGTAAACGAAAAGTCCTATGAAACTGAAATTTCATATTAATGACAATTATACGTCCGAGATGTTACAAAAACATATTCATCAAAATCAGCTAACCAGAAGAGTCACGTTATACCATACATTTTGGGCCTTCATACGATTTTCTCCAAAACAGCTCAAAGGATGTTGATTAAACATGATATATCGATGTAAAATTTCATAGGCTTTAACATATAAATTTCATTATGTTTTAAATAGTCTCACGGGGCTTAAATGCCGATATTTTAAATTTTCTTATTATATAGTACCTTTAATTTTGTAGATTCGATTAAAAAATATCCATATAAACGTGTTACCACTGATGAAAAACAGGTAAATATATAAGTTGAACAAATTCGATATCCAACTAAAAGAGAAAACTGAAAACATTTTTTTAACGAAATTATTTTTTTTTTTAACATAAGAACAGTGATATAAATGTTAATAAAGCGTTGGTATGCAAAAGATTTTAGGAAAAATATTATCTTATACACAAGCTTGTAAAAATGAATAAATAGTAATGAATAGCAGATAAAACTAACTTACTATTTTAGATAATATTATAATAGATTAGTTAATAAAACACATGCTTCTATAGAAATTCAATTTAATTAATTTTTTTATGTTATCGCTCATTTTTATCTCTAACTGTATTTGGAAATTCTTTGATAGATTTTTAAAACGGAGGTATGTGAGAGTCGTGTGTTGTCCGCACCAGATTTTTTTTTTTTAAAGTAACAATTTTATTATCACACTTACGTATGGTTATCCGAACTCATTATGGCCAAATGTGGACTCGGACAGGAAAAGACGACATAGGCTAATGTAATGGAGTGATCGGAATGGTGAGTACACCTTAACCAAAGCAGGCCCTAACCACCTTTCCATTAATTAACGACCGCAGACATTGTCCGATGTCATTTGCCGATGCAGCTAATGCTTCTCTCCGTCGCAACATCCTGTTTGAAACTTGTTAGCGTGAACTTTGTGGTTGAACAGTATTTTACTAAATTAACACTATTGTAATGGTATCTGATCTATAACATATAACTTTAAAACAGATTATATTGGATCATTAAATACGAAATTTCCGTTTTCACAGGAAAATTTAAAAAATAAAAACGGTAGAAAAGTGCGATAAACAGAAAAGAAAAAAAAAAGATTGTTGATCTATATATTTAAATAAAAAATTATAATAGATGTGATTTCAGCAAAACACGGTTATTATTGAAGATAGAGTAAAATCGAAAATATTAGTAGCTATAAATAGACATATTAACAGTTATACCCTAATATAATAAAAAACGATTTTGTAATCATTTGCAGCGTTTTCAATACAAAATTACAGGTTAAAAAATAAAAAATAAATAAAAAAATTGACATTTAGGGTCTGACAGACTATTTCAATAAAAATAAAGCCTGCCTGTACTAAAGAGGTAGTACTAAATTTAATTAAACATACCATTTTAATCAAAGTAGATGCGATGGGAAACAATCTCATTAGTTAGATATTGATATATATGTTTTGATTATGTGGAATTTTATATGTTTGTTATCATTGAATGATGTATCAAAGCTTGTTGCAACTTATTAATTAAAGGTTATTATCAAAGGATATAGTAGATAAATTTGTAATGTCGATTATTGTGATAATTCTGTATATTCATTTATTATTTCCAAATAAAAATATAGTATGACTGTTTGTATAGGTGTTGATAGGCGAATAAATAATATGAAAAACAATAAATAATTTTTAAAAAAATAGCATATTAACAATGCTAATTTCAAAAAGGTTTTTTTTTATCGTTATTCGGGTTCCACGCATCTTGAAACATAAGCCCTCAAATTTCGAAGGGGAATGGGTTAATTTTGCTTGATTACATAATAATATTAAATTCTGCTTTTATTCTGGGAAAAATTCCTTCAGAATAATATCAAAGACAAATTAAACTAGAGCTTCAGTGTCTTGGAGTAAAACACAAACAGAAAAACAAAGAAAATTCTTATATTAATTAAGAAAAACAAACAAAAAAAATTAGACAAGATTGAAAATATGTTCAAATATAAAGTGCAAAATAAATTTAAATGTGTGAAATAAAATTCATAAATCATTAAATACAATCGTTAAAACAAAATAATCGTTTCTCTCAGCTCCATTTACCGGTTTTTATTGATAGATTCATTATAATAAATCAAAAGCATTTATACTGGACTGCATTATTATTTCCTTTCCGTTTATTTGGATTTCCATTCAATTTATTCAAATAAAATTTTCTGATTTTAACATTTTGTCTCTATCTCTAATAATAACCAAGTTAATCACATCTCCTATCAATTATAGCATAACCATATATAAGATTTTTTTTTTCTCTTTGTTTATCGCGTTGTTTTGATCTCGAAAATCTTTTCGATTTCCTCTATTTTCAATAATATCGACCGATTTTTGGTCGTATTGCATCTTTTATAATTTGTGACTGGAATATAAAGATTTTTTTTTCTATCGCGCTTAACTGATCCTAAAACTCTACACATATTTTTTCCCTATCTTCAAAAATAACTGAGTTATGGACGTATTTATGAGTAAAATCTCAATTCTTTTTCTCTTTTTTTGTAATTTTTTGGTTTATTGGCCGAGTTATTGAATTAAATCGCTTTCGATTGGCCGTCATTTAAAAAATAACCAGTTGATACCAACGTCTAGATTTTAGGATCATTGTTGCATGCACTAGTAATTTCAAAAATTGGTCCAGTAGTTTTGGAGATATGTCGGGACGGCGTACGGCGGTCAGAAACCAAATGGATTTTTTGTATTCGTTTTTCGGATTCTACACATATTGAAACGTAAGCCCTTAAATTTTTAGGGGGAGTAACTTTTTTTTGTCGATTATTGCAAATATTAATTCAATATATATTACTAATACAATGTTTTTTTTTAAACTAATGTATTGTAGACCGTAATTAATCCAATTCTTCATCTAGTTTTCTTCATAATATACTCGTATTTAGTAATCTGTTTAGATAAATCAACTGATCCATTTTGAACTTGGACCTTATTTACAATGAAATTTACATTTGTATTGTAAAATACTGGTCTGAGTAGGAAAAAAACTATTTTTTATAATTATCCTCGGGAAATCCTGAAAAGTAAATACCTACCATGCTTTGTAATATAATAAATCAAATATATTGACCTGAACGTTCCATTCATCATTGCAACTGCCTCTGTTCACAACAATAAAGTTTTTTTTTTTTTTTTTTTTTTTTTTTTTTTTTTTTTTTTTTTTTTTTCAATAACGAATCTTTGTAATGGAATAAGAAAAAAAATTAACTCCCCTCAAAACTTGAGGACCAACGTTTCAAGATAGGAAGAACCCGAAAAATGATCCCAACACCTAGACGTTGAAATCAACTGGTTGTTTTTAAAATGGCTGCCGATTAAAAGTGATTTAATTCAGTTATTTTTTATGATAGATAGATGATAAAAAAATTGAATCGTGTTTTTTTAACCAAGCCAACGCGAATAATTATAAAAAAGAGAAAACAGAATAGAAAAAAAATTGAAATTTTGCACATAAAAACACCCATAACTCAGTTATTTTCGAAAATATAGAAAAACGAGTTTTTGCTCTGACTCAGAGCCTGTTCACTGCCACAAACCCAATATAATCCACTCCACCCAAGAGACTATCGAGGAGCTGGCCAAGAGACCTGATATACTGATAGTTATTTTTTAAATTTTAATCCATCTTATGCAGTTTAGCACTTACATATTATTTGTTAGCATATTTGCTTATTGCGTAAGCAGATAACAAATCTCATTGTACTGGCAAAACTTCTATAAATAAATAAAATAGAAAATAATTTTAGTACACGATAATAAAAACCTGAATACTTTTTAAAAAAATATTTTTCTTGTTTATTCTTTTTCTTTTCATATTAGTGTGTATATGTATATAAATATATATATATATATATATATATATATATATATATATATATATATATATATATATAGATAGATAAAGATAGATAGATAGATAGATAGATAGATAGATAGATAGATAGATAGATAGATAGATAGATAGATAGATAGATAGATAGATAGATAGATAGATAGATAGATAGATAGATAGATAGATAGATAGATAGATAGATAGATAGATAGATAGATAGATAGATAGAAGATAGATAGATAGAAGATAGATAGATAGATAGATTGATAGATAGATAGATAGATATATACATATACATATAGTTAAAATGACTAAAAAAATAACAAAGACGACAATATCCGTTACATAAAATATCTCAGTCTAAATTATCAAAAGAACAAAAACTTAATTAAATAAAAATATCTTAACTAAAATAAATCACTAAAATAATTCATGTATAAAATGAAAATAAACAGAAAATAACAATAATACAAACAGTGATTCATAAAAACATTTTTTTTTCTTTTAGAGTGAACTAGAACATGACCCACATATCAGCTTCCAAAAGTTATTATTAATTAACAATTAACCTAAAATCTAGGCTTACTGAAGCGGTTGGATATAATTAGATGGAACAAGACAAACAAAACTATCTAAGCCAGCGTTGGCAAGCATCGACCTATAGTGCCCAGTCACTTCGAACATAAACCCTTTCAGAAATCCACCTTTATTAAAACATGGTAATATAAAATTTAATAAAATAAATAAAATCCATTTATTGAGATACTAAAATTGGAAAAGATATTTTGTTATAAGCTGCGGTGGTCCTGAACCACAAAAAAAACATACAGAGTCTAAAGGTTCAGTGACGATTCTCAGCAAAGAGGAGTGGATTTGGCCACGATAACGACGACTTCATCCCACAATTGCGGGTAACCACTTTATAGCAGACATCATGGAACCTTCAGCTACGGGTAGATAAACCGCAGATGTAAAAAACTGATTATTATTTGCACTGCTGGGTTGGAACACATGGATTAATATCAAAGGGCACTTCTACTCTGAGTCTCTTGCAACTCAAAATATTAATAGGAGTAGATTTATATTGAAAATAATGTTTGGATTGGGATTTTTTTGTATTTCATCAAGTACTATAAAAATATGTAAATTCATGTCTGTTTTTTCATTATTAAGTGTATTATTCAAAAATTCATTAATTTTTTCATTATTTCTGTCAGTAATAAGAATAATCTAGATTAATTTACAGAATATATTTTTCAATAGTATCTTTACTTAAATAATATAATTTTCTAGATATATAGAAATAAAAAAAAAATAAAAAAAGGGGGAATCCCACACTACCTACAAATGATTTTCTTTTTTTTAAAATCATGCTCAAAAATATTTAGTAGTATCAACTTCGTTTCTGATAAAATAGCTTCCAAGTAACTTAACCACTCTATTACTCGAATACAACCATTATTAGGACAATTATTTACTCAAATATTTAAAAATTAAGAACATATTGTATTTCAGCTTATTTAAAATGAACAGATTTAATTTATTTAAAATTAATTTTTAATGGAAGATAAAATCTCGTGAATTATGTAGAAAGATACATATTATTATAATTTAGGAAATTTTACGATAATAGATATCTTCAGTTCCGGTTTACTTATACCTGGGCGATTATTCATAAATTAAAATGGAAACATTTCTGGATTGTAAATTATCCTTTCGTTTTATATGAAAATTTAAGATTGGAAGAAGGGTTATGTTTTTAATTCTTTGAAACTTCAGGTAGCCTAACATATTTGAAAACATTCGCAGATAGTTCCCAATTTCAACAGCAACTTTTTCCGCTTCTATTCTTAAAAAAAGTGTTTTTCTTGCTTATTAAATGGTCGTTGCAGTATTAAGTCCATTGTAGACAGGAGGTGTTTAAGGTAATTATATTCTGAGAAAAAAAGAAATTATTTTTTATTCAAAATTTCAAAGCTATACATCCGAACAGGATTCATAATTGTTTTTGTCTTATAATTAGTATCGGTTTTCTATTAGTTTTGTACCTCGCATTCTCTGGTTCCTATAATTATTGAACGTCTTGAGAAACACGATTTGGAACCAAGGGCCTTTCCTTGGAAGGTTGAAAAGTACTTGGACGACTCCTTGTCTAACTGTATTACGTAAACTGAGAAAGAATGAGGTACAACTAGACATTACCTCTACTTCTTGTGAATTCAATGGTTTCAATACTATAAAAAAAAGTCCATATACAATTAGAAGTCAAATAATAATTATATGTTAGGAAAGTGTACTATGCATGTTTCCTCACTTATATTTTATTTCTCCCTTTGAAGTTTTTGACAAGAGAGGAACGCGATCTTTTTCACCAAGGACTAGGAAAATCAAAAAGGCAGAAAAGACAATGGGGGCTTGAAATAATTGAGGGAGGAACACAAACGGATGTTAACCCCTCCTTGAGAATGAATCATTTAAGAGGGTTTTTGTGGGATCCTTCTCCACCTGGGCACCTTAAAAGCTTATTCCCTTCATGTCATAATGGTCGCTTTCCTTTATTCCCCTTTGTCCTCTGTTTGTCCTTAGCCTCTATTCTCTGCCCACCCTTCGCCTCTAGAGGGTGGCTGGGAGGACTATTAGCGGCTGATCGACTTTTTGTCTTCCAGCTCCCATTGTCGGTCAGTTGTTGTCCCAGCTCCCCACTCAGCCCTTTCAACCCCACACAATGATTGGTCCAGATTCGATTTGTTTAACATGTTTCCTTTAATTCCTTTTATTCAGGAATTGTGTAGCTCTGAAAGGGACGGAAAGTAATATTGTTGTCCAAAATAAATACAATTCGTAGGATCTTTTAACTCAATGGGTCATTTTAGTTTTTCACAAAATGTAAAAAAAAAAACAAAAAAAAAAAAACAACTATTACAACCACTTTACTAAAGACTGAAACTGAAGGAATAATCAAAGTTTTTTGGATTTATGTTTCATAAATATATTCGACAACGAAAATGGTACATTATAGATTATAGATTTTTTTTACAATGCCAAATCACGTTCTTAAGAACCACATGTTTGGTATTTTATAAGAACATAATAAAGAAAGAAAATACCAAATTATAAACAACATTGTTTACATAAATGAATTTTTATTATTTTTCTTTTATAAATTTGGTAAGCACATATAATTTAAACGTGCTTTGTGTAAATTAAGATAACATGAATACTTTGTTTGTACTTTAAAATGAATATTTTCAAATCTATTCTGAATTTCCTAATGTTTATATTATTGTTATAAGCTAACTATTTTCGTTTGTATCACAAAGGTTATATACATGTAAACAATATAATCAAATAAATAAAATCAAATGAAATCCAACACTATGGAATACACTTGTCAGTGATGCTGCTACCGAGTAAAAGATTAATTACGTGTCTAGCTCTTTCCTTTTTTCAACGATTCGAATCTGATTCTTGACCTTAGGCATTAAAAGAGAATGGGACCATGTGTGAAAATAAGTCTTCACCGTATTTATTTCTAGCTATGCGAACTATGTATTTGGTTGATCGTAACGGTTAACTAAGTCATTGCAATAAATTTTGGTATGCTGAATTGTTAAAGTTTACCAGTATGTAATGAATTCTGTAGTTTGGGAGTAAGTACTTGTATTGATATTAAATTTAGTTTAAAATCCTTATTATCCGTTAATAATTCTAAAGTCTACTTTTGAATGGTGTGTACGGGTTATAATTATAGGACATTTAAAGAAGCCATTCCCCTACACTTGGATGCATATCTTAAAAGAGAAACCTTAAGAGATTTATGAATCAATATTAATATAAGCTTAGGGAGGAGTTGCTTAATGTTTTTCTTTTTATATGCGTATTGGTTGGTGCTAATAATATTATTTAGATCGAGGAAGCAATTTAAATGTTCAAGTATATACATACACGTAAAGTTAACTTTAGTCGACTTTTAAACGTAAAGTTAAAGTAGAACGTTTATAATCGAGCTTAAAAGGATCCAGGAAGTTTTTGTAATACAGGTCTGTAGTTCTAAAAGATATGACATAATAGCTTACTCAAGGCCTCTTTATACTAAAAATACCTTTTCCCAAGACAATTGTGCATCGACCCAATCCCTTATCATTGTTATTTGGTTATACATATATATAAACTGTGTAAATTATCTTATTTCAAATATTGCTGCTCTTCAACAGTCGATCTCACAGCTTGATCTGCAGTTTTAGTTGATTTTTTTTTTTTGCAATATTTCTTAAATAATGTAGTTTAATTAGACTCAGATGATCTCCACTTATATAACTGGCGCCTGAACAGGGACAGCATGAATCACCGGACTTCATATTGTTCAGTAATAAAGCTTTAGGACCAAAACTAAAGCTACGTAGTATTCAGCAACATTCCATTTCAAATTTTGAAATATCGGCATTTAAGTCCTGTCAGAATATTTCAATCAGAATTAAACCTACATGATATAAATCCCGTCTAATTTTACATCCGTATAGCGAGTTTAATCAAAATCAACGGTTCTACCGTTAATGAGAAAATCGTAAAAAGGTCCAAAATGCATTATATAAAGTGGCTCTTCTGGTCAGCAGATTTTGATGAAAAAGTTGGTGTAACATTTTGGGCGTATGGTAGTCTTAAATATGAAATTTCAGTTTCATAGGACTTTTCGTTCGCTGGACTTACTAGGCACAAACAGGCACACAGACCTTTTGGCGGGACTTGGTCATTTGGACATAGTGGATCCTAAAACGTGTATTTCCGTTGAAAACTGCAGTTTGAAAATTATCACGATCGCAATACTTTCCTTACTATATATTCCGTGTATAGGTAAGTGAAAGGAAAAATGTTATGTCCATAAAATTTTGAGAGTAACTACTGAAAATAATAAATAAAATAAGTTTTAAAAAGTAAGTAAAATTCATAAATTTCATATTAATTATATTCTCGCCAACAGTGATTTTGAACAGCAAAAGTACTTTTAGGCGTTATTCAATCCAGTAATATTTTCCTCTTAAAAATAAGTCGGTTGGCAATCTGATTATTAATGTATTTTATAATTAAAAAAGGCTTCACATTGACTGATCTCGAAGACTACGAAAGAACAAATTAGATTATATCAGTAATATAACGCAATCAAGAAACCTTCCAATATCGAACCTATAAATAAATGTACTATAATTAACGTCTGAAATTTCTTACATGCACATTCCAAAAGCTCCGATTCGCAGAAATCTGCTTTCACTTTAACATTCCAAAGACGAATATTCTCAAGAAGCCAAAGCAATAACAGTGGAAAAATAATCCTATTGTATAACGATATTATATTGGATCATAACTATTTTTATACATATGAATATTATCTTGAGAAACCGACTTGATAATACGATAAAATCGTAATAAAAAAGAACTTAAAAAGAGGTTTTGTCAACTCAACGCATTCGGTTAGGAAAAATTCATATCTTTAAGATAAGATTAATATAAAGATTATAAATTTCAGTTATTTCTTTAACGTACAGTAAAATAATTTATTAGTATTATTAATAACAATAGTACATTAATTTCAAGTTTTATTATATATGATCGGATTCAAATGAAAAAAAAAATCCATTCTTTATCATTTTGTTATTAAAATAAAAACAAATAAATAAAAAGTATCTATTTTTCAGATGAAAATGTATTTTAAACTATTTATTTAGTAGTCTAAACGTTATAGTTTAGTTTGTTTTTTGTAGTTCAACTAATTAAAAATGTTTATATTTACCATTGCAGTACTCCGAAAAAAAAGAAAAAAAAAAGCCGCATTTCATCTTTAGAAGAATCAACATATATTGTATTTAAAAACAAAATAAATTACGCTGTACAACATTACCGAAAGAAAAAAGTATTATAGAAGTTTTTTTTTGGAATAAAACTAAAATGGTCTAGAGTATGAACACATAAAATAATTATTGGTAGTTAAAAAAATTAATGGGATTATGTATTCAATTATCCACTAGCGAGTGTTTCGAAGTTCCCAGGGGCAGTATATAAATATTATATAATTGGTATGGATGCGGCCAAGGTTATTAATATTTTTAATTCTTATCTTTATCTTTGGCTAAATAGTTTTCATACGAATATAAATTATATTATCTGTTATTTTTAAAAGAAAATATATGAATTTTTCAGTACTTTTAAAAATTAGTTTATTAATTTTTATTTTTATTTTTTTGCCTCAACCAGATTTTCATTAGCATGAGATAAATATTACACTATATTTTAATAATTTTTTCCTTTAAGATAATTAAACCATTTCACTACTTAATGTTATAAAAAATGGCTTTACTTCCTGAAAAGAGGTATAATAGTAGTTATTTTTAAAAAATCAAGTACTAAATAATGTATTAATGAATAGATTTTTTTTTCTTGTCTATTTCCTATTAATACTAATATTTTGGTTGAAGTTGAAACGCCAATGTAATCGTGAATTTAAATTAAACTCAGTTCCAACACAACTACGAAAGTTATAACTAAAAAGAACTATAAATATATTCAGATAATCAAATAATATTCCTATAACCGTTATTATTATTACGGTTTATAACAGATATACCCCTTCGCTGTTGTATAACTTGTTTAAACACTGAGATAAACTATTGAAAAGATAAATATTACAGATAGAAGTTTTTGATTAAAACAAGGACTTAGTTTGTGACTAAGATAAAATAACTGCCCTTAAATGAATGACTTATTATTCAATGATTTTCAAGTAATATCTGTTATGAGTTATCGACAAATAGATATTGATGTTATTTTTTAAGACATTTTAGAATTAAATATATTTAATTTAATTCTTTATTTTATATTAAGCTCTATTAAGTAGCATATTTTTTTGTCTATCCCCACTATCTTTTATTGTTATTGTTTTTTTTGTTTGCTTATTTTTATCTATTTTAGGTATTCATATAATTTTATATATGTATTTATTTTGTTTTGTTTATGTATTTAAACATTTCTAAATGTCTTCAATATTCAATTTATTCCAACTTGTATTTATGTTCATTTAACTTTTTTATCAACCTGTAAGATCTGTCATATAATAAGATATAAGTGTATTTTACAATATCCCATTATTATTTGTTCTCTGTTATCTTTGATATCTTTAACATAATTAAGGATATTTTAGTTGGGAGGTACAGTCTCTATATATAGTTTTTCTCCATATAAATCTTCCATCACTGTTCTTACTATTATATAGGTGATATTTCAAGAATAGAATTATAATTTTTTTTTTTTTTTGTATCATTATTATCATATGTTAAATTTTATTGATTTTTTGTATAGTAGTATAAAAAATTTTAGTCATTGTTGTCAAACCCTGTCCATAAATACCGTACGTACTTTCCATTCTACCTTCATTTCCTACTATTTTCCATCTTACCTACTCCCATCTACCAAACAGTACCTAGTTTCCATTCGCCCACCATGCGGCACGTATCTTCACTCTACTTCATATTTTTATGTTTCATATATCATATAAATTATTGATATCTGGTACATTTTGTTTAGTAAACAATTTTTTTTCTGTATAACACTTTTATTATTATACTATAGCCATTGTAATTTAATGAAGTTTCTTACATATATAGTTCTTTTGTAATATTTTAATACCGACGTTCTCTAGCTCAATAGGATATATAATATTGTATATTTTTTTGTATCTTTTTAGCTCTGATGATGACCCACAAACGTTGGCAAACAATAAATAGTTGAAACTGACCGCCACCCGGACTAATTCCTTCCATTAATTTAATTTGTACATTATTTATCACCGAAACCATAGAGGAAAAAGTCAGTTTAAATAATTTTTTAATTGTGAATTGTGCTAGTCAACCATGCCAAAGGTGGTGAATTTGAATTCCTGTTCACACTCAAACAAAGAGATAATTAGATAGGTCAATATAATAGGTACGTACATAGTTTTTTTTTTTTTTTGTTTATAAAACATCAAAATTATTAAATCGTACGTATGCTGTTAAAGTAAAAGGAAAATTTATATAAATCCATAAACTAACATTCTAGGCTCAATATAAGAATGAATGACCATTTTTTAAAGAATCAGTTAGATTTTTGTAATAGTTTTGAATACCGGTTGAAATATGGCGTGATTTTGTTGATAAAACGCTTGGCTGTATTATTAATTATTAATTTAGTTTTTTTCCATGATTTGAAATCTTACTAATTTACAGTGATTGGCCTGCATTCAGTTCTGCTTACCGCATTGGATTGTAAAAATTGCCCTTCTGACCCTTAGTGGCTTATTGAAAGGCTTCCAGTGAGCATATATTCAACCACGAGTGAGTTCTAAGGGTCGGTAAGCTAACGAGCCTAATTAAAAATATAGAACAATAAAATATGTGTTCATTCTAATTATTGAAAAAAATTAAAAAGAAAAGAAAGTAAAATACTTTATTTTTATATAAGAGAAGCAAAACGTATCGGTATTTTCATTATAATAAAATTATTATTCTAAAGATTTATAACCTACTTATACTTGGTTGGCTTCTTAACTTAAAACAATTTTCCCTATATAACTAACTATTTTATGCATTCTTATAATGAGTTTAATATTTATTGATAGATTAAATGTTTAACAACTAATAAATAATTATCTTGTCTAGAATGAGGGTCATTGATTTGTTTTTTTTTAAATGTAAGTATCTGCATGATATTTTTAAGAGAAAAAACTTGTATGAAAAGTCAAAACATAGTTTTCCTTTATGGTAACCTTTATTTTTTAGTATACTTTTTTTTTTAGAATGTATTTTCTTAGAGTGTCTATTTTACATCATTCAATTTATTTTAGTAAAGTGCACGTAAACTTTACTTCTAAAGCAATCTTGTTTTTTTTTTAACTAATTATACAATTAGTAAAAAAAGGTCGTAGAAGACTCATGTTTTTTCGTTCCAGTTTTCTGCTTTTTATTTTTCCTATTCATCACCTTTTTGTAAATTATGTACAAAACGTATTGTCAACAGAATATATCTAATGAGAAATTTATTTTCCTGAGTCTAAATAATTATCTAATTATTCAAACCTATTTTACTCCCCTCAGTATCCTTTATACATACATATATATATATATATATATATATATATATATATATATATATATATATATATATATATATTATTTGTTAAAGATATACATCTTGTACAAATTTGGTTATTTATTGGCAAATTTACCGTACACACATTAATATTGAATTTCTCATCTTACTAGTAATTCAAAAATAAATAAAAAAGCAAAAACATTAGCCAAAAAACAAAAAACAAAACAAAAAACAATAAAAGAAAATCATCATAAACAAAGATAATAAACGGAATTATATCATATCACTTAATTGGTGTGTGGGTCATCACTATTTAAGGGATCTAGATTTCTGCACACTGACACAAAAAAGATGTGGATTGTATTTAGTATTTGTTGGCAGTTGATTTGGAGTAGAGTTTCAATGTTCAGTTCTTCACTTTTATAGTCTTAAATACTTTTTTTCTGTCTTCAATAAGTTTTTCACAGTGGAGAAGAATATGGAATATTCTATTTGTAATAAATTTGTTACAAATGCTGAAAGTTTTCGGTTTCACATAAAGGTTAATTAATTTATAGTTTGAAACCCTCAACTGGCTCACCAATTTTACTTTATTTAGGCTGGTTCTATATGTCAGATAAGTCTCTGGGCTATTAATATTAAAACTGGAAAAAACTCTATACATGGGGTAGTAATTAGAGATCTCGGATCGATGAATATCTTGACTTCCTGGATTTAAATAGCTTCTTCTTCTTCCAATGGCGCGACAGGCCGTGTAGACCCTGGGCCTCGTGATGTAATCTCCTGTGAGATTATACTCACGTTTCACGATAAATTTTGTAGGGCCATCGCTCCCTGAGTCTAATTTTGTGAGTTGCCACCATTTGGCTGACGGGTCTTAAAATACCCGGGGGAGAGGCACTGAGTGAATCCTCATTTATTTACATCCTTATAAAAGTCCCGCCGGGACTGGGATTCGAACTCACAACCTTTAGCATGAGAGACTAGCGCGCTAGCCACTCAGCAACGGGCTCCCCGGATTTAAATAGCTGTAGCTCTTAAAGTCGACTTCTTACAACAACAAATAATTACTATGGATACTTTTGCTAAGGGATGTATGACGAATCCATCAAGCCGCTTAAAACTCATTGAGACTTATCGGTGAGAAGCCATATCCGTCCAAGTACAAAATTGCTAAACTAGCCCCGCTCTACCCTACTGGTTATACATAAGATACAAGAAACGAAAAAAAAATAAGGAGACATGCAAAAGAAAAATCCAACTGCCTATCCAGTTTAGACAATCAATTAACATCGGAAAAGACAGAAAATGATACAAGCCCTGACAATCTAAGAGAAAAACCTTTTATTTTCCGAAGGAAAACTCTTCAGCCTTTACAGAAGGAAACACCAGATTACATTTTCCTGTTGGAATAGGATGAGGGTTGACAGCTGACTTTTGGCCACTCAGTTAGGCAGCGGCGATAGGGTTTCTCTTTCGTCAATATCGATTACCTATTTTTTATTAAGTCGACCTATGTCTTTGTCTTTTATTTTATATTGTATTTTATATTATCTTCAGGATAAATCAGTTTTGTTCACCCTTAGCCCACTTATTCAAATGTCAGTCTAGAATTATTTATTCACAAAGTAGTCTCGGGAAACAATATCCTTTTGTGATTTGTCACAAAAGTCTCCAGACTGGATGTAGTATAAAAAGTATATCTCCGATATTTTTAGTAAATCTAGATGATGTCTTTCAAGACTCAAGGTTTAGAAGGAAAATATTGTTTTCATAAATATCTTCAGTAACCTTAGGTTCGAAGGCGGTAGAAATTGACGTCCGCACACTGTTTTCGATCGAATATGATATCAGTATTAGGATTAACAAATGTTTACTTTTACTTACCTATATATGAAATATATAATGAAAAAAATATTTAGATCGCCAAAATTTTTTAACTCCAGTTTTGAACTTAAATGCATTTTACAATGCATTTTTTATAACCAAGTCGCGCAGAAAAAGTCTGTGTGTGAAAGTCTAGCTCGAAATCGAAAATTCTTACAAAAATTAAATTTCATATTTAAGGCGATTATACGTTTAAGATGTTACAGTAACTTTTTCATCAAAACCGGCGAACCAGAAGAGCCACTTTATACCATGCATTTTGCAACTTTTTATTATTATGTCAAAAAACGGCTTTAACAATATCAATTAAACTCGCTAAATCGGTGTAAAACTCAATCAGCTTTAATATCATGCAGGTTTCATTCTGATTAAAATATCCTGAGAGGGCTTAAATCCGTTATTTTAAAATTTCTTTCTCTAAAGTACCTTTAATTATTTAGATTCGAATAAAATAAATATAATATTTTTGAAGATTGATAAATAATATATATATATATATATATATATATATATATATATATTGAATGAATTCAGTATCCAGCTAAAAAAAAAAAAAAAAAAAAAAAAAAAAAAAAAAAAAAAAAAAAAAAAAAAAAAAAAAAAAAAACTTTTTATGAAATTTGTTTTAAAACTTTCACTTACCTATATTTTAAAAATAACATCATTGATATAGACATTTAATATACCGTTGGAAATCGAATGATTAAATAAAAATCATTTTATTCATAAAATTGTAAAACTTAATGGAGAGCAATAAATATAGTTGGATAACCACCTAAAGGAAAAAAGAACAAATGTATATTTTATAGTAAATTTTTTTTCAAACATTACAATAGTAAGAGAGATGGGTAATAGTTGGAAAGCTAAAGATTTAAGAAGAAAATCTACAAAGCTGTAAAACTCAATGAAGATAGATAAAAAGGGAAATTTATAAGAGATTTTTTAAGATAATAATTTATTTTGTTACATTATTTAATCTAAACCATGTATTTCCAACGGAACTGAATCTAATTCCTTAAACTTGTTTTAACTCTATATTCATTTAATAATTCTTAAATTTATTTTAAGTAAGTGAAAGTCGTATGTTGCCAGCACCAGATTTTTTATTCATATTTTATGTATATGTCAATTCAATTTGACTAGTCAAATCTTATAATTTTAATTACTTTTGAGTCTCACATTTTTTATGTTTATGATATTTTACCAGTCATTCTATATTTTTTCTTGAATTTGAAACATAAAACAATTTCTGACATATACTTATAGTTTGGCAGCCATTTTAAGGCAGCTTTGTGGCTGAAAACATGTGTTGGGAATACCACTGTAACTCTAGTAATTTTGAAGATATCGAATTAAAATAAAAACTAAATAAATGATAAGAGAGTGCTTTACGTTTTTGTCTTCACAATGCATTGCCTATATAGTACGAAACATATTTTTAAAAACCTCAAAAATTAACAAAAACAATTTAAAAGAATACACATTGACTTCCATTTCTCACTTAATCACTTTATTTCATAGGCTTTTCATATTTGTCGACGTTTCGGGGCTGTTTCCCCATTTTCAAGACTGAAACAAATGTTTTTTAACTTTCATTATAGAATGAAATTACATTATTTAAATGTTTGTCTTTGAAAAATTAACTTCAGTAATTTGTCATAATTATTTTAAAACTAACTAACATTAATTACCTTATTTTTTTCATTATATTATTGCTATTTCATGTATCACCCATCATTTTATTTCATAGCACACTGCTATTTGTCCTTATTGGTGTTCATAACAAAAACAACTTTTTGGCGAGTTAAAGGTTTTTAAAGGAAATGAGACTCAGCTTTGATTATTTTTTCATAAATAGCTTATTTTTTAATGAATTTTCAAAAGTGGGATAATTTCATTTTCCCAGGAATATCTTGAAAGAGGCTGAGTTAAAAATTATGAAACTGATAAAGACTACACATCTATATGATGAGTTTAAGTGGTATAAATCGCCGCTTTCGGTCACTTCAACACTTGCTAGATAAACGCTCTAAACTTCCACCTTACTACAAAAGACTCATCTACATGACCATCATAAGACCTATTTGGACTTACAAAATTGAGCTATGTGGCTCAACTAAACCATCAAATTCTTCCCGTCTTCAATCCTTACAATCCAAAATCCTTCGAAAAATCCTCAACGCTCCTTATTTTGTCACTAACAAACTCATCCATAACGACCTTAATATTCCCTTTGTAGCTGATTTGGCCCGAACCAGGTACCCATCCTTCCATTACAAACTCCACTCCCACTCTAACCCACTAGTTTCAATGCTTGTATAGATAGACAAATATATATAGATAGACATAGAAAAAATATATATCATATGGGAGCGTCACTGTCACATATTCAAACTTTTTTAATGAATAAATGATTGCATTGTATAAGTTATAACAATAATATCAATTTAATAATATTAAAATTTATTAAAGTTTTCAAAAATTAAGGTTCAGTTAAAACGGTTGCGATTTGGTTTCAAAAAATCTGGTGCGGGCAACACACGACTTTCACTTACCTCCATTATTAAAATCAATGAAAGAATTTTCAAATACAGTTAGAGATAAAAATACGTGAAATTATTAAGGAATTAATCAAATTGAATTTATATAGAAACATGTGTTTTATTAAAAAATCAATTATATTATTATCTTAAATAATCAGTAAGTTTTATCTTCTTTTCATCACTTTCTATTAACTTTTAAAAGCTTGTGTATGAGATGATAATTTTTCTAAAATCTTTAGCTTTCCAACGGTATATCATACATGTATATTACTGCTCTTATGTTCAAAAACGAAAAATTGCATTTAAAAAATATTTTTTCTGTTTTCTCCTTTAGTTGGGTATCGAATTTATTCAATCTATATATTTACCAGTTTTTCATCAGCGTTAACAAGATAATCTAGTTATTATTATTGAATCTACAAAATTAAAGGTACTTTAGGGGAAGAAAAATATCGGCTTTTAAACCCTGTCAGACCATTTTTATCTAAATAAAACCTACATGATATTAAAGCCCATTAAATTTTACATCGATATAGCGAGTTTAATCAAAATCGTCGGAACCGTTTTTGAGAAAATCGAAAAAAGGTGCAAAATGCATGGTATAAAGTGCCTCTTCTGGTAGACTCATTTTGATGAAAAAAGTTTTGTCACGTTTCGGGCGTATAGTTGTCTTAAATATAAAATTTCAGTTTCATAGTACTTACCGTTTCCGCCCGGGAGTTACCACACACACACAGACACACACACACACACACACACACACAGACCTTTTTGCGGGACTTGGTTATTTGGACCCTAAAACGTGTATTTCCGTTGAAAACTGGAATTCGAAAATTTTCACGATCGCAATACTTCCCCTTACTATATATAGTAAGTGAAAGTAATAAATTAAATTAAATTTCTATAGAAACATGTGTTTGATTCAAAAACCTATTATATTATTATCTTAAATAATCAATAAGTTTTATCTTCTTTTCATCACTCTCTATTAACTTTTAAAAGCTTGTGTATGAGATGATAATTTTTCTAAAATCTTTAGCTTTCCAACAGTATATCATACATGTATATTACACACACACACACACAGACCTTTTTGCGGGACTTGGTTATTTGGACTCAGGGACCCTAAAACGTGTATTTCCGTTGAAAACTGGAATTCGAAAATTTTCACGATCGCAATACTTCCCCTTACTATATATAGTAAGTGAAAGTAAAAATTAACGCTGAAGATGGCCAATAATGAAGTAAAAGGAACCGTAGGTTACAAAAATCTTCCTCTACCTGAAATAAGATAAAATAATCACGACTTCATATATCGTGCAAGGGGAGGCATTTCACTCTTGCATTAATCCCTCCCTCACCCTCTAGTCCGAGAAAAAACCCATATAGCCTAAAAAGAGGTAGGAATGAACAAAAATAAACAAACAAGAAAAGTAATCTTTGCCTGTGCTTAAATATTAAACCGTATTAAAAGGAACCGCGAATTCTTCAAAGTCGGAAGAAAGCTCTTTTAAACAATAAAATACCTTAAAATTGTTTTCTAATTTATACATATTCTTCCATATGTCTATATACATTTCATGTTTCTATATCTTATGCATAGTATATATACATATACTTATATTAAGTTATACATTTTGATTAAATTTATTGAGATCTAAATCTCAATAATATTCTATTTAACGATTCCAGTGCAATTAAATCATTTAAATCAAAACATTGCATATTGTAATAATTTTGCATTTTTACTTTTACTTACTATATATAGTAAGGGGAAGTATTGCGATCGTGAAAATTTTCGAATTCCAGTTTTCAACGGAAATACACGTTTTAGGGACCCCTGAGTCAAAATAACCAAGTCCCACAAAAAGGTCTGTGTGTGTGTGGTGTGTGTGTGTGTGTGTGTGTGTGGAACTCCTGGGCGGAAACGGGGGGAAACTGAAATTTCATATTTAAGACAACTATACGCCCGAGACGTGACAAAACTTTTTTCATCAAAATGAGCTTTCTCGAAAACGGTTCCGACGATTTTGATTAAACTCGCTATATCGATGTAAAATTTAATGGGCTTTAATATCATGTAGGTTTTATTTGGATAAAAATGGTCTGACAGAGCTTAAATTTTCTTCCCCTAAAGTACCTTTAATTTTGTAGATTCAATAATAATAACTAGATTATCTTGTTAACGCTGATGAAAAACAGGTAAATATATAAATTAAATAAATTCGATACCCAACTAAAGGAGAAAACAGAAAAAATATTTTTTTAATTCAATTTTTCGTTTTGAACATAAGAGCAGTAATATACATGTATGATATACCGTTGGAAAGCTAAAGATTTTAGAAAAAATATCATCTCATACACAAGCTTTTAAAAGTTAATAGAGAGTGATGAAATGAACATAAAACTAACTGATCATTTTAGATAATAATATAATAGATTTCTTAATGAGACACATGTTTCTATAGAAATTTAATTTGATTAATTCCTTAATAGTTTCACATATTTTTATCTTTAACTGTATTTGAAAATTCTTTTCATTGATTTTAAAAATGGAGGTAAGTGAAAGTCGTGTGTTGCCCGCACCAGATTTTTAATGATATATCCGAATTATTTTCCGTAATATTTATTCATTTCATTTAAAGTTTAAAAATAAATTCATACCTAAATAATCGGCGTAATTCCAATAAATTATTAATAAACTGTAATGACCAAATAATCATGAGGAAAAATAACCTTTACAGACGATTCATGAGTTTTTCCTGATTCATTATTTTAATTTTGATTAAGCTTGGTTTATTAATTTATTTTTTATAGCACAAAGAAAAAAGTAGTGCCATTCATAATATAATTATTAATTTTCATCTAAGGCATTGATTACAATACTAAACGTTCATTTTCAATAATACTTCATAAAAAATCATGATTTTTGTGTTATTTGTGGAATCAGCATTTTTTTTTTTTTAAATGCATCAATGTTCATTTTTTTTTTTGACGTAATTTTTATGACTGTCTTTTAAGTTGGACATTCTTAAGTCCACTGTTAGTGGTTCCAACTGAGTAACTTTCGCCTCAACTTTACAGGAAGAGAAGAAACCAACTTCCGGAATTTCAATATATAATAGGTTCAGACTGTAGAGTATGGTAGCTCCCTCGGACTACCTCAGGAGTTAACAGTCTTGTGAGAGCAATCCTGCCCTTTCGTTCGATGAGGATGACTCCTCCGGTTAAATGTGATCTCCAACCACTTAAGGTGCTGTCTACACAAGGCCTATGGGAGTGTAGCCAGCTCCTGTGTTTTTCAAAACACTTAAAAATTAATGATTCACTAACAACGAAAATTAATATTAGCTTTACCTATGACATATGATATCATTTTTATTGCTTCTTGTAACTGAAATAATTTTTCTTGTCTAATAAAAATATTGTTTATTTAAATGTTATGTCTACAGCGGTTTTAGGACTGGCGATTGAAAAATCAGTCACTAATAATGTTGCATCAATGTATACATTAAAACATTTTAATGAAAAAACTTCTCTTTATAGCATTATTATTAACTGGTAATTCGCTGTTACTTCGCACGAGGGCAATTTAAATGTTGTGTAATTTATGTTTAAAAAACTTCAGTTTGACCGATTAAAATTTTATCATTTGGGATTATGAGTTAATAAGTGCACTTAGCAAGAAAATATTATGTTTACTATCTAACGTCTTTTAAGTTCTACTTTCAACCATCGGTAGAAATAAGAAACATAAGTTGGCCAAAAAAAAACAAAAAATGATTAGTTTTATTTGTATTATATTTTATTCGGTTTATATAAATACATCTTAAGGTGTAAAAGTTAATTTAATTTCTACGTGAGTCTCATTTAGTTTACAGTGGAACTACTATTTTTTCTGAAATAATCTAATAGTAGAATGCATTATTACCAGTAATAGTTTATAACAAATTTTCCTTTATTTCAATAACTTACGTACGGTTTGGTACATAATATTTTTTTTTTCTAAAATTTTGACTACTGTACGGAAGTATATAACCTGTACAATCACCCATGAATCACTATTGTACAACATTCCAAATAAAATTTGTTCATAAATTTATGCGCTTATAACATCTTTTTATTAAATTGACCGACTTATTTCATTGAATATTAAATCTTGCGCTTCTTATACGTCTATGTTTTAAATTATATTTCAGGAATAATTTTTTTATGACTTTGTAACAGAAAATTTATTTTTTCCCTTTAAATAAAAGCTAAATTAAAATAGATTTTACTTAATAATTTTCAGGAAACAACGCCCTAAATGATGGTGATAGAGAGATTTACATGTTTATGAATACATCATCTCTTGTTGCATCAGCTGTTCCAGCAAACTCTTGTTTGTCCCAAAAAAAAAAAAAAAAATTATAACTATATTTATCGTAAAAATAGTGGTTTATTATATTCTGTTGGATAGTTTGGAATGTAATATAGGATATAAAGGCTAAATATACAGGAGCTGATGTCAAGAAGTAGGAAAAATAAGAGACTCCTTGAGAGGGGGCTAAGAGGGTGAAGCGAACCGTGTGAGCCAAAGAGACAGCCATAAAACAGGGATTTGCCTTCCCCCTTCTACTAGATTAATCTCCTGCAAAACAGTTTGGATTGAGTCGAATATACATTACCTTGCATATTTCTTGATAATCACTCCATTCATAATGATAATTAAAATAATAATAAAGGTCATAATTATCATTTTTTTTCTCAGCTTTCGCTAGCATTACTAACATAACTTAATAAGCATAACCGGACCTAAGTCAAGAGTAAGGGTAGTGAAAAAATCGGAGCGTGCAACATACAGCTTCCATTTACCTTCTTTGTTAAAATCAAATTTAAGAATTTTTTAATACATTCAGAGATAAAAATAAATCGTTAAAGAATTAATTACATTGATGTGTTTTATTAAATAATCTACGACAATCAGTAAGTTTTATCGGCATTCCATCACTTTCTCTTTAACTTTAACCATTTTGTATATAACAATATTTTTATTTATTCTTTAGCTTTCGATCGATATACAATATTATACATCTTTATTACTGTTATTTGTCAGATATAATTAATCATTACTGAGAATTCTAGCGCGATAAAAATAAATAAGAATAAACAATGAGACTTTAGCGCCTAGAGCTTTATTTAGTCTAATGATTCCCTAAGGAGAATTGAAAAGATAAATTTTATTCATAGTATGAATAATTGATTTCTCGACTGCCAAAATTGTAATTTCACTGCGCAAGTAATTTTCCTTTTATTATTTTTTTTTTTTTATTAAATAACTTTAAAAAAGAATTAATTTTTTGTTGCATAGTACAACCCACCTAATACACAAAGAGAAGAAATCCGAGCATTAAAGTGCCTCGAAAAAAATTCCATCAGATTAATTGATGGTCTCAACATAGGTGGTCTCGAACTTTTGACCTCCTTTAAAAAAATTAAAACAATGAAAATATTTATTATGCTTCTATTAAAAAATATATTTTTGATTAGATATGTTAATAATATGTTGTCTACAAAATTCACTCAAGTTTATGTAGGTTCGACACACCGTTTATCTCCAACGACTCGATATGTAGATTATGATTATATAATTTATATATATATATATATATATATATATAAACAATCTTAAGTTCTTCTAAAACATACTATACATCCATATCACTGCTGTTTTCTTTAGGTTAAAAAAAATATGAACTTGCAAAAATATTTCTTAATCATCTAATTCACAACCATCATATGATTTTTATTATTTTAAACTACAGAAATAAGTAAAGAGGACCGATTAAAGCCGAGTATTAAAGGATAGAACTAGTATCTCCTATTATTATTTATTGACCAATCAGAGAGCGGAAATAGGAGCTTATTTATGTGGCTTCTCGCTATGAAAGGCTTCGTAGTCGTTGGACTTTTCCATTATTAATGAAGTTTATTTATGTGTTGTTGTTTTTTCTAGTCACATTAAACACATTGTTTTGATTCCTAATCTGCACTATCGCATAGAAGCTGAAATACACCAATAGAACAAAAGTTTTAATTTTATACACAGTGTTAAGTATAGATTAGATAAACAATAAAAAATAAATACAAAGTTACAAAATCGCATAACGTATATAACTTTTTTTTTTTATTCAATTTTAGTAGAAGCAAGGACCTTGTACTGGGGACTTATAAATATTTTGTAATCTCTAAGAAAACATATGAAATTGAATGTCGAGTTACTATTATTCTGAAATTGAATGTCTAACTTTTTTTCGTTATAATTTCAAACAGGATTATTGCATTTTACCTTTTAAGATAATTTTCGTAGTGGAATGTCGTAATACCTGAAAATGTAAAATAGTAGTATTTTTGGGATTTTTATTTTCGGTTGTTTACTAATCAAAATTTTCCGATCTATAGTGCAATTTTTTTTTTTTTTTTTAACATTAACTTAAAAATTATAGTTTCTTTTCTTTTTTAATTTTTCTGGAAGTTTTTCTTAATATTAACACTTAAATGAGCACACCTTAACTTCCTTTTGTTAATTATTTATTTTATTTCATAACAATTCACATCATCTATCAACGTTTCGGGTTGTTTCCCCATTCTCAAGATATTATGTGCTTATCTAAAAGCTCATCTACTTTTTTTTTTTTCAAATTTGATGAATTATTGGTAATATGGTTGGTGCTAATTTCCATATTTAAATTTAGTTTCTTTTCTTTTTTAATTTTTCTGGAAGTTTTTCTTAATATTAACACTTAAATGAGCACACCTTAACTCCCTTTTGTTAATTATTTATTTTATTTCATAACCATTCACATCATCTATCAACGTTTCGGGTTGATTCCCCATTCTCAAGATATTATGTGCTTATCTAAAAGTTCATCTATTTTTTTCTTCAAATTTGATTATTATACCAGAAAAAATAAAAAAGAAAAGAAATTAAATTTAAATATGGAAATTAGCACCAACCATACGACCAAGAATTCATTAAATTTGAAGAAAAAAATAGATGAACTTTTAGATAAACACATAATATCTTGAGAATGGGGAAACAACCCCGAAACGTTGATAGATGATGTGAATGGTTATGAAATAAAATAAATAATTAACAAAAGGAAGTTAAGGTGTGCTCATTTAAATGTTATTAAAAATTATAATAGTATGATAAAAAACAATTTAGGAATATTGATAACGACAAAACACTTGCCCACCAATTTTCCTTGTTAACAAATAAACTTCTCAGACAAACAGACTCAGAATTGGGGCACACATGTCAAGAAGAAAATTAAGACTCAACCACCGACTGAAAGTACTATACTCTCTTTTATCTAAATCATCGAAATTAAAAATCTGACAAAAGCTGAATACATACACATATCTCCTTAAACCATTGTAGACTTACGGTTCACAGCTTTATGGCTAAACAAAAAAGCCTGACATACAAAAACTGCAATAATTTCAGTAAAAAATTTTAAGTCTCTTAACGACAGCTCCTTGGTACGTAAACAACAAAATTTATATATATATGAAAGTAAGTTACAGAGAAAATTAACATAAAGTAATTAGCACGTGCTCCCCTTTCGCCATTAGATTTCGGCCCATTAGCTATGTAATTTCCCGCAAAGTATTCAACAGACCAATCAATTGTCATGCAGTTCTCGGATTATGAGCGGATGAATAATTAATTACCACATATTGACCTTAGCCTTGTTTCAATTAACTGACAATCTTGAAAATTCAACAATTTGTATCCCTAATTTAAAACACAAATTTTTAAGAACTGTACTTAAATTTGTATAAGAATGATCTACAGTATCTAATACGACAAATAATGTGATAGTCAGTATTTACTAAAACAACTTTTGTGATATATGAACAACTTTATTTGTTAATACATCAAGTTAGTAAGCTGTGAGGTATAATACATGAAAAAGAAACGAGGAGAGACTGCCTCTTGGCACTAATCTAAACTAGAAGGTCTCGAGACCATATTCTTTTCAAACGTCTCGGAGGGTTATCAGGAATGGAAGAGAAATCAAGGATTGAAACTAGTGGGATAGAGTGGAAGTGGAGTTTATCATTGCAGGATTGATACCTAGTTGGGGCAAAATCAGCAACATATGGAACATTAAGGTCTTTATGGATGAGTTTATTCGTGATATAGTCGAAGAAATTAGGATCGTAAGGATTGAATAAGGAAAGAATAGCATGGTTTAGTAGAGCCCCAAAGTTCAACTCCGTAAGTCAAGACAGGCCTTATAATGGTAATATAGATAAGCCTTTTGTAGTTAAGTGGAAGGTTAGAGCTTCTGGCCAGTAAGTGTTGAAGTAACAGAATGTGGCGAGCAGTTTCTTGTCGTTTCCGCCTTGTGTGCGGATTCCATGTAAGACGTCTGTCAAGTAGAACAACTAGATAGCGAATCTGTTCAATAGGGACAAACGGAATATTATTAAAGGGTACTGTTGGTAGAAATATATATATATATATAATATATATATATATATATATATATATATATAATATATATATATTTATATTGTATTTCTAAACTTTCACTATATTATTGTGATGAAATATGTATTGTATTTTTAATTAGTCTAAAAGAATCTGATTTTTTTTTCTCTTTATATCTTTATTTATACCTGTCAGAAGATGTCTGACAATCAGTAAATGTGTTGGACAAATGTAAGATCAGACATGGTAGACATGGGGAAGTAAAGTTTTCCCCTTCCAAGGCTTTAATTTAGCAGAGGGACGTCCTTCCATCTAGCTTCGTTTTAGCCTTCTTCTGACCGGTATTTTAGCTACTGATATGTCGTTAATCAGTCTATTGTCGTGTCCGTTAAGTTTACTGTGAAAACGAGAATATAGTGTTCGTATATGTTGGTCAACTGTTTCTTGCTGTAAGTCTGTATTTAGGGTTCTGTTGTTTACGTACCAAGGAGCTGACGTTTTGAGTCTTAAAATTTTGGATTGAAATTATTTCAGTTTTCGTATGTGAGAAACTTTTTTTGAAGTCAAAATTGGCTTAAGAAGGTATGTGTATGTATTCATTTTCTGTCTAATTTTTAATTTTGATAAAAGAGAGTATAGTACATTCAGTCGGTAGTTGAAAATCTGAATTCAAAATTATCTTCTTTTTTAATGGTTTCATATGCTTTTTTTTAATTAACTGTTTGTATTTTTTAAGAAATATTAAACATATATTTATGTAAAAATTGAATTAATTCGGTATTTAACTAAATCATAAAGAAAAAAAGAAAAAAAAAATAAGAGAAGCCGAATATTAAGATAAAATAGTGATTACATTGCATAGTTTTGCTATATTTATTGCAGAATATCTAAGAAAGGACAGCACAAATATGATAAAACTAATACAGGTTATACCTCAATATATTAAGCACCGCAGGATAAAATTTAGTGTTTGAGTTGAGTCTCTAGTTTCTAGGTTCTAGGATTATTAATTTGGCTTAGCTTCGAGTTAATTGATAAGATTATGAGACTTCTTGCAAGGCAACAATGTTAATTGTATATAATTCTTAAACCAACAGATTCTCAGAAACTATATTTTATCCAACAGTGCTTCATACATAGAGGTATACTTGGTTATTGTTATAATTGTTTGATAGTATGTTTAATGTTAGTATTTTAAGTTTTTCTCTTTGTATATTATTGTTTCTTTATTATTTTTCTATAATAATTATTGCATTTATTTACTGCCTATAATAGGGCGATCTCCAACATACTTTCTCTTATTATACATTTGAAAGTGTAAATAAATAAATTAATAAAATATTTATTTTTTAAAATCCAAAATAAATGGTTTTGTCCAAACTGATCTGTATTTTCTTAAGATTATTTTTTTCTAAATGGACGCAACTTTCAAACTTTAAGCGAAACAAGTCATGAATCTACAAAGTATATAAGGATCGAATATTAAAAAAAAAAAATTGTTATAAAATGTACGGTTATAGAAGTGCTGTTACAAAAACATGAAAAAAGGGAAAATAAAAAAAGTAATAGCTGTAATAGATAAATGAAATGATCACTTGACAGATGGGTTAATGAAGTTAATAGGAAGAGCTACAGACCCCGAGGATTTGTCCCAATTACACGTTGCCCTCGGTAATTGACAGCACATAAGTGCCGGGGCTCCATACGCTTCAATGCTGATTGGAGATGTCTAATTGGACTTTTTCCTACCGCCATGTAGATTTTTTTTTTTATATGTATAACTCCACAATACGCAAGGGAGAACAAAAAATAAATCGGGATTTTATTTCGAAGCTGGCCAAAGCGGGATCACGTACGGAAGATCAATTAATCAAATAGAACATGCAGTGCAAATTGATTATTATCGTGGTGTTATCTTTTTCGTTTTAGATCAACTCCTTGAAATCTTTTTACATCCATTTATTCAGCTTAATTTCAAACCGAAGCTCAGAGAGGGATAACCTAAACGATCAGATTTATATGCAAATCGCAAAGAGGATTTATTATTTTTCTTGATTAATGAAGTAAGTGATTAATCATAATTAATTACCATGGATGAAGAAAAAACGGCCGACTTAAAAGTATAACATCTCCATAGATAGTGTATCTTTTTCATTTAATTTGGTCGTCTGTATCCAATCCCTTTACTGCAAAGCAGTGTGGAATTATCGCATAATTAATAAATAACACATTTATATAAACTGTTTTAACTTTATTAATGATATAAATATGAAGATATGATATAAATATAAAGATATGATATAAATATGAACTTTCTTACTAATACAATATATTATAACTTTAACATAACAACATCTTAGACCGGAGTGCTATGGCTTTTTTTTTTTCTAAGCCCCTTAGAATGGGGTTGAAATATGGGAAAATAGGGAAGGAGTGAGGGACCTCTTTTACTGCATTAGATGCATTTTAGGAGGGATCTGAGGATAGGAAAAAATTTCGGAATCGGTAACAAATGGAAGTCTGTTCTAGTGATGGGGTTCACTAGTCATTCTGAGTCAGTTAAAGTTAGTTATTTTTACTCAGTCTAGTCTGAGGGTCTGTACATAGTCTTGCAAGCGCTGTGGCCGTGGTTCGTGCAGTAACGGAGGCTATCAAAGCATTTGATATATCTCCGGGAGATGTACTCTATCAGTGCCATGAAGTACATATGGTAACACTTGAGGCAGCACTACACGGTAAGATTTCAGCTATAGTAGGTGAGGGGAAATTCGTAAGGTTTAGTGAAAGTAAATATCATACACTCTCACATACTTTCAACATATTATAATAAATATTCAATTACCGAATTTTCTATATTACTTCATCATTTGTAGTTATTTACCTTATATTATAAACAATATTTCATTTCTTAAAATCTAGTTTCTTTATTAAAAAACATGTTTTCATGATGTATATATTACACTTGTTTGTTTTGATATAACTTTATCATTCAGGTTATTTTATCTTTTAAAAAAAAAATGATATTAAGTATATGATTTTTCTAAAGGTAATATTTGATGTCATTATCCAAATTTATTTTTAAAAAATTATCCTTCCCCCTATCCTGCTACTTTCGTGAAATCTTACAAGACCTGCTTTCACCTCATCTATGCATACCCTATTTCTCACCGTATTGCGCTGCCTTTAGTATTCATAATGTCCAAATACTTCTTGTAGGTGAGATGTTTGAAGCATGGGTTCAGGTAAGTGCACAGGTGTCTTAGGCTAATCTAAATTCTCTTTCTGATCTCCAGTCAATATCTTTCTTCCAGTACTCTTTAGCTCCTTCCAAACAAAACTTCCTTTCTCTCTCCTTTTTTCCGTTATCCCCCAGAATGTCACTCTTGCCAAACGATACTAAGAAGTTTAATTTTCAGTTCACTGAATGAAAAAACCTTTTAAATTCATATTTTCCATATTTATATATAAAAAGACCAGTCACAGCATTCCTAATTCGCCATAATTTTGAAACGAATTGGGTAATGGTAATATCGAGTTTTGAAGAACAGCGCAGGGTTACCTTCGGCTTCAATCCCCTCTAAGGCACGTAGTGGAAAGATTTTTGTTGTGAAAAAATTGGCTTTCACGAATCTTGAAACGTGTAATATCAATTTTATTATTTTGTTTCACAGCCACGATATTTCTGAGGTAGAAATAAATTGGGCTAATTTTATATTTCTTCCGAAAATCTTTTATTAGAATAAAAATCGTTAATTAACGTTTTAGGATGTTTCACCTATTACCAAGATCCTATAAACAACATTAACAGATCACTAAATATTTATTAAAACAGACTGATTATAATTTAAATAATTAAATAGCTGTTAATTTTTAAAAGTTTTTCAAAAATTATTAAAGAGGTATCCCACCAATCCTGAATATGTGAGATACCCCGAAACGTTGATTAATGTTTTTCATTTTAATAAAAGTTTTTTTGGAACAATTATAAAATTAGTATAATATCAAATTTCAAGAGAAGATTTATTTTATTTGTCGACTGTATTTTAATTTTATTTTAAGCAACTTATATTAAAGGTTGATAGTAAATTGTCCTAGTATAGATTTTTCATAGTTTCTCATTTAATTAAATTAATTAACATTTCCGATTTCACGCAACAGAAAATTAACTAACCTTATAGTTCCTGAGGTTCTCAACGACGCAGGCCATGAGAGCGTCCTTTCCGATGGTCACTGTTACGTTTTGGATAGGTTCTGCAAACCTTGGCAGAACTGAATCTGAGACTGCAAAAGAAAATATTAATTAATGACTATAAAATTGAATTTTATTTATAATTCATTTATTATGACATAGACTATCACAAATTATATAATATCGTATAAGACCAAATTATGCGTGTATATCATATATTATATGTATATTTTATAAAACTTATAATCAATTAAATTAATATAATACATTGGGTCGAGGTCACGAACAACGGCCATGTTTCCACATTTTTCGGATAATGATAATAATAGGCCTACCTAACCCAAAGGTTCGTTACCGATATTACTAAATACTGCCTACACAGATTCGTCCAATTATCACCGTTCAAGCCCAAGCCCCCGAGATCAGACTTAACACAATCTTTCCATCGACCTATCTTTAGAACCCCTACCAGTCGGTTCAGAAAACGATGCTATCAACTCACAAGTCCGCAGATCCGCGTAGTGCAACATTCTAAATTCTCTAGTGGCCTCATCTCTCTTTGTACCAAATATTTTACCCAGTATCTTATTTTCGCAAACCTTAAGGCGTCGTTCATTCTTCAAAGTAAGCAGCCATCTTTCACAACCGTAAAGGACCGTCGGAAGAATAATAGTTTTATAAACTCTAAGCTTTAAGTTTTTAGGTAGAAGCCGCAACATATTTTGGATATCCACTTTATTTAAATACGGTGAGCCCCAGGTGTGTCTCTTGGTCCACGGTGATTTAACAGGAAAAATATCTTGCTACACCGGGACTCAAACCCGGAACCTCTACTCACAACAGATCTTAATATATGTTATATATTCCAACAATAAAAAAAAAAAAAAAAAAAAAAAAAAAAAAAAAAAAAAAAAAAAAAAAAAAAAAAAAAAAAAAAAAAACCTTCACCACTTCAACCCATGAAGGGTCTTGGGCTCAGTACATATAAAGACTCGTACTGTTTCTAGGCCAACGGCAGTGCAATGAGGTGATTAGGCCTTAATCACGCTCAGCCGCCAGGTTTTTCCCCAATTAATTTGGGTACCCACTTTATAGAGGCTGGATCTGCCCCAGGAGGGTCTCCATACCCTAGGGTCGCCCCCCGACTGAATTAAGAGAATAAATAATATTCTGCCACAGGCGGGATTCGAACCCAGGACCCGGAGCACAGCAGACTAGTGCTCTATCCACTAGACCACGCCGCTCCCCTAATATATAATTAAGCAGTACTCAAGATTCGAAGTAATAAAGCTTTCGGAAGCTTAAAAAGGATCGACTAAAACTATATGTTCAGTAATATAGTAGAATATCATCTACTCCAGAAACTATGAAAAAATAAATAGACAAAAATAAGGTACTAAAAAAAATATTAATGAATAAAAATTATATATGTGTGAAATTATATCTATGATATTATAGTACATTATTATAGAATAGTCTGATTATAGTAGAGAGAGAGAGAGAGAAGGAGGAAAGAGAGAGAGAGAGAGAGAGAGAGAGAGAGAGAGAGAGAGAGATTATATTTATTATAGTGAGGCACAGCCTGTGTATTTATCACATTACAGATCACATAGAACAGTGAGATGTTAATGCAAATACGTCTTAAAAATATGTTAATATAAATGTAGTAGATGCTTATAACCAAAGAGTTGGTACCAATTCCAATACCCTAACCATAATTACATATCATTTGCAAAATTATAATTTCCAAAGAATTTTCCAAATTATACCCCAATCATCTAACGTTGGGGAAATGTAAGTGAATAAAATAAATGCATACGAAGAAATACAAAAAAAAATTAGGGAGATCAATTCCACACATGAATAAACCCAAAAAATGGATAGCAAGAGTAAAGGCTTTTAAGGACAATTAAATATAAACGAAATAAACATATGGCATACAATTCACATGACACAAGAGTGGTTTAGGAGTTGAAACCATGATTTAAATTTAATTCGGGACGTCCATGAAATATTCAATGCTACAGAGACCAACTTCTCTTTAAAACGGCGACTACAAGAACTGATGGCTTTTTGGCAGTTGAGCATCAAGTTCCAACTTAATGAACCCAACTTTCCCGGATCATCCCATCATCCATTTCCCATCCAACTATTTGGCAAAACAAGCCAAATATTGAACATATATGGATTCATATGTTGTGGATTGAATTTGTAATAAGTCTGCCTGTACGTAAATATATCTCTTTTTTTCGAAGAAATATCTGTTGTTTTGTTTTTATGGAGATAAATTGCTAATGGGTATTGCCCGTAAACAAATAAAGAAACAAAAAACAATAAATAAAAATAAAAATATTAAATAAAAGGAAAAATAAATATATATTATTTACAGTAAAAAAAAAAGGCTGCAAATTATTATTAATTATGATTTATTATTTCCAAATAACCATATTAGAGTAAAACTGTCTATTTGCTGTTTATAGGTGATTAACTAATATGACAAGCAATAAATAATTCAAAGGAAAAGGGCTTATCATCTCTGCTAATTTCAAAGCCCTATATCTAACCTATTTCTGAACAGATCAATGTAATATCAATTACACCCGAGAGCTTATTTATTAATTCAAACAAACGTATTTTTTATTCCTTATTCAAGGTTTCAATATTTGAAGAAGATACAAAGGTATAACTAGGCGAGATTTCAATCAATTTTTTTTTTTTTTTTTGATAAGTATCGCTTTTTACTGATTCTAAAACTTAATAAATATTTTCTATACTTCAAAAACAATGGAGTTATTGTATTAAATCAGCTTTCAATGGTCGGCATTTTAAAACGGATTGGCTGATATCAACCTCTAGGTGCTAGAATCATCGTTAGATGCCATGGTATTTTTGTACCAAATTTCGAAGAAAAAAAAATTATTACTGTGGTTTCGGACAAAAGCCGCGAACGTAGGACGAACGGATTTTTTTTTTTATTATTCGTTATTCGGGTTCAAGATACGTAGCACTTAAGGAGATTTTTTTATTTTTTTTTTTTTTTTGATAGATTGATTTGATTACAAAGGTTTATTATAAAAAATAATAACATTAAAGAGGCATACTAATATCAAAAGTATGAAGGAAAAATAAAAATTAATTTGAACTGTATAGTAACAACATTTTTAGAAACAAGATGAAGGAATCCACTAAGCTTAAATAAAGCAATTTTCCAAATAGATCGAATGGTACTGTTGATAGTTTTTTATTGACGTATAGTTAGTATGTCACATTTTCTCATATCTCTTATGTACCAAGGATACTTTTTATGATATGACAGCCAAAAATATGTTAGAGTCATTTTACATAGTTAACATTAAGGTGAATCATTTAGTGTCATGAGGTAATCATGGGTGAGGCAGCTGTGTCCCATTGTTTGGTAGGCAATAACTGATTTATTATTGTTTAAAACTAATTATAGAATCAAAACAAGTATTAATTTAAATGAACTTTATTAACCTTTATCCATCACAACATTACTTCTTCCTCACTGTTCCAACAACTATCTCCATCTGATCTTTTAAACTTCTAAAACATATGATTTATTTAGAAGCTACGTATATCAATAACTACCTCCTCACGCCTGCACTTTCTAGATGGTGACGACCATCAGCTGATAATTACAGTATTTTAAGATTTTAATTATCCAACTCAGTCGATTCATTTAAAAAAATAAATTTAATTTATATCAATGTAATATCATATGTTATTTTATATATGCATTGGAATTTCTCTCTTCTCTCCTCTTCTTCTCTGTCTGCATATATAGAATGATAACGCAATTTTGGATTCCGCGAACCCATTTTGAACCATTGGACGGATTATGATACGTTTTTTCCTATCATTTAGGGGCATTCTTTCCTGAAGGTTTAAAAGTTAAATATATTGAAATTTATCTTTACCTTAACGAGAATAAAAAAATATTTGTTACTAAGTCATCAACAAATTATTTCTGAAATAAAAGTAGTAATATAGACCTATAAAATACCATTATAAAGGTTAATATGCAATAACAGAAATCGGACAAGTTAATATAAAGTAAATATAAATTGCTATTAGCTCAGAAACTTACGAACAGAAAATTTCGTACAGCGGGAGGTTATGATAGATAAATGTTGCCAAAGTCTTACAGGACCGTGAAAGTTGAATATTCTTCCATTTAGTACGCAAGTTTTCAAAAACATTAAGTACTGAATCGTAACTAAGATCTTAACATAGATGGTAAATTATTATAAATCTATAAACTAACATTGTTATTCCAAATTTAATAATATTTCACATTAAACTTAACGGACACGACAATAGACTGATTAACGTCATGTCATTAGCTGAAATGCCTGTCAGAAGAAGGCTAAAGAGAAGCTGGATGAGAGACCTCCTCTGCTAAATTAAAGCCTATGAAGGGGTGCTGCTGGGCAGTTTCCTTCCTCGTGTCTACCATGTCTGATCTCACATTTGTACAGCACATTTGCTGATTGTCAGATACCTTCTGACAGGTGTGAATAAAGATATATGAAAAAAAAAAAAAAAATCATGAAAACAGATGTTTCACTGAAAACTAAATGAGATTCCTATGGAGACTAAATTAAACCTTTAAAATGTATTTTAAATAGTTTATTTAAAATATTAAATAATTATAAATAAAATAAGATAGGAACCCATTTTATTCTTATAGTTTTTGAATAAATACATAGCAATCAAGTTTTGTTTATATTGGAAAATTCAATTATCCGATATCTGTGCTTCACTTTAAAATTTAAAAAAAAAATAATAATAAACTTAACCATTTTTGATTTATATTTTTCATTACTGCCGATAATTAAATAAAATAATGAATAGAAGTTATAAAACGAAAATGAATAGACGTTCCAAAGAAGAACTTTTGATAACCTCCTTTACAGTACTCGACGAACCGGTAGGCCAAGGCTGCGTTGGGTTGATGGAGTGGTGTCTGTTGCGAGTCAAAAACTGGAGAGCGGTGGGACAGAATCGGGCAGAATGGCGGCGGCTCATTGAGGAGGCCAAGACCCACCAAGTATTGTAGTCCCGCGAAGATAGGTAGTTAGACGTTATAAAATAAACATATTTTCTTGATAATTACACATTTCGTTAATATGAACTGAAATTCCCAAAGCGATAAACTCTAAATCAATCATACAGAGATTTTTTTAAACATGAATAAAACCTTATTCAAATTGCAACCGTGTGAAGCAGAGGCGGATTCACTATATATACATATGGGGGTATAAAAAACATACTGAAACATTTTGTGGCATTGTGGATGTAATGGGTTTCCATTCTCCCACCATGCGCTCTGATGATGACCCAACCAAAGGGGTCAATTGAGACGTTGATTTCCAAAAGGTACTATATCCATTCTAGGAAATTTTACAGGGGGCGCGAAAATCACTATTTATTATATTATTAAATTAGCTAATTTGATTCTGTTAGCATTAAAATCCAGAATTGTTTTTTTAGTATATTAATAACATCATATTAAAGTTATGAAATGAGATGTTTTGGTATAATTTGGAACGAAAATAAATGTGTAATTAGTTCCTTTAGAAAATAATTATATCTATAAATTGCGTGGATAAAGGACTTAGGTGTACATTAGATAAAATCCGAGATCAGCCTTAACGCAATCCTCCCATCTCCGCTTCGGCCTACCTTTCGGACGCCTACCAGTCGGATCAGCAAATACCAACTTTATCGGAATCCGCTCGTCATCGAGCCCAACAACTTTACTCGCCCATTTGAGTCTCCGGATGCAATTAGCTCAATTACATTCACAGGATGCAAGTTCCGCAATTCCGCGTTATGCAACCTTCTAAACTCCCCAGTGGCCTCATCTCTCTTTGGACCAAATATTTTACACAATACCTTATTTTCGAAAACCTTAAGCCGTTGTTCATCCTTTAAAGTAAGCGGCCACGTTTCACATCCGTAAAGAACCGTTGGAAGAATAATAGTTTTATAAATTCTAATCTTTAAGTTTTTAGATAGAAGCCGCGAACTAAGTAACTTAGCAACTGAATAATAACACGCATTTCCCACCTTTAACCGGGACTTTATTTCTTCCTGGATTTCATTTTTTCTAGTTATAATTGAACCTAAATACTTGAATTTCTCTATAATAGTTCAAAAGTATGACCTGATACATCAATATCACCAAGATCGACACCGTTTCTGCTACTAATCAAATACTTCGTTTTATCGGTATTTAATTCGAGTCCTATTTCTTTACCGGTTTTTATTAACACACTTGTATTTAGTTGTATGGTTTCCGTGTCTTCACCTAGCAGTACCAGATCATCGGCATACCCCAAAACCGGAATCTTGTCACCCATATTTAAGCTTTCTCGGTACACATCACCTTTTCTATGACATATTCTAAAGCTATATTAAATAACACAGGTGAAAGGGAGTCATCCTGTTTCAAACCCGATCGCACCTCAAATCTCTCGGAGTAATTATGACCGATTCTAACTTTATGGAATGTTTCCGACAAACACATTTCTACTAGGTTTACTAACTTTCTAGGTATTCCCTGTTCAATCATGATGTTATATAGCTTCTGACGGTCTATTGAATCATAAGCCTTTTTAAAATCTTTATAAAGTTGATGGACTACACCGTTGTATTCCAATTTTTTCTCTAATATTTGACGTAAGGAAAATATTTGGTCAATAGTCGAGCGATTCCGCCTAAAACCACATTGGTAATCTCCGATAATTTCCTCAGCGTATTCCGTGAAGAGAATACAAATATGTAAAAAAATCAATTTTGTAAAAAATGTCCTTTAGTACCTTTTGGAAATCAACGTCTCAATTGTTGAAACTATTTAGTTGTTTCATTTAATGACCGACACCCGGACTAATTCCTTCCAGTGATTTTGTGGCATTGTTCTTAAAAAGAGTAGATTGGAAATTATATCCATCCAATTCACTAAAGGGAAAGTCTCTCTTGCGTACATCACATGGCTAGATAGGACATTAAAAATGACGTGAGATCTGAGCCATAGAACCAATTACTACGGCTTGTTACGATTGTTTTCTTGTTATGCTAAGCTTGAATAAACGCACATGGATGATTGGCATTGTTAGTACAACTGTACCGTTCGTGGTATTAAAGAGGAAACATCAAAGTCAGGCCGTTTTCCATGTTGATTTCTGCTCAACATTCTATTACACAAATACGATATTCTTCTATCTGTCTGGGCAATAACCTCAGAAACTCACTGAAGCCATCATACGTATCTCTAAAAAAATACTGAGCACCTTTAAATTATGTTTATTATCTTTCAAAATTGTTTATAATTTATATTGGCAATTTAAAAAAAAATAATGGGGCGCGGAACAGACTACATTCATTAATCTTCCTTCTGGAAACCAGGTTTTATATAAACTTAAAGTTGATAGAAAAAATTTAAGAGGATTTGATAAAAACATTTATTTTAGATTGGATAATATAATAATAGATACTCTGATCTTCAAAGATCACTTAACTTTATTTTTTATAAAATCTTTTGCTTTTGAACGGTATAATTAACATTTATATGAAAATTCGTATTACATATCATAGAAACAAAACTAACCTACACAAATGTTTCTGATATATTCTCCTTCAGTTGGTAGTCTAATTCTTTCATGTTTCATATTCAATTATTTTTTATCTGTCCTAACAAGTCAAAATGGTTAATTATTCCTAATCAACGATGTTATAGGTACGTTACAGGAAGAAATATTAATTATTGGTAGTTTAAATTACTGTCAGGCTATTTGAAAGGGGTGTTTAATTTTGTATGGACACGAATATTTTGAGAAAATTGAAAAATAAGTGCAATAGTTTTGGTATAAATTAGCACTTGAAGTTTGGTTATGAAGCTTCTGTAAAATCCCAGGCCAATACTTGTATTAATACGTTCACGCCGGGGCGATTATCTACGTTTTTTCCCGTGAGGCGGAACTGACTTAGCTGCTTACGCTTCGTGGTGCGGAGACAACGTTGCAAGTTCCAACGTTTTTAATGGGACATCACAACACTTCCAGGCTTCCAACGCGCTAAATGTGAGATTGTAACAGTTTTGACACACAGATATGACTTGAAGGAGTAATTATTGAAATACTTAAAAATGATTCTTATATCATCAGAACTGTGAATAAAAATATGAAAAGAAATCACATATAGCTTAAGAAAATTCTTAAAGAAGAGTAATCAAATGAAATTAATCGATAGGATTCCTTTGATAGATAGATAGATTTTATTGCCTTAGGGCCTGAGGTCCTTTCTTACAGACAAAATAATGTATTTTTCACATACATATGTGCCTATAACTACAATCATAGAAATCTTATATCTTAACATTTTAATAATATTTATAAGAATAGTGCTAAGTACAGAAACAATTGATTTTTTTTTCTTTTTTTCAAAAATTTTGATTAGTGCGTAAGGAAAGTCTGAAGGAAAAGATAGGGAGAGGAAATAATAATAATACTTAAGAGAAAAAGGGATCTTAGGAAATGGAAAATTAAATGCTTTGCTTAGAGTTGGAAGCTTTAAGGTGCACTCAACGAGTCGAAGGCATGCCCTGCGAAAGGAGGATGCAAACCTGGTCTCCACCGGAAGCATGTTAAGCTCTCTCGCTGCCGTAGCGTGGAAAGCATTCCTCAGGGCCTCAGTTCTACATGCAGGCAATTGGAATACGCCCTGCATCCTCGCGCTCCGTACCTCGATGAATCCGCTCCTTATTGCTTCAGGGACCCTTGAATCGAGTACTTTTCGTGCTAGACACATAAGATTGATGCGGCGATATTCTTTG